>OW285238.1:81160073-81667188 GCA_935421215.2 Melolontha melolontha
TGAACTAGATTATTGTAAAAACTAAAATTTGCAAATTTTGCTTACGTTTCTTTCTGGCAAGAATTCCAGAAATGTGTTTCTAAATGAAACTGATGCTTATGTATGGAGCTTGGAAAATATGCAAAATTCACGTTAAGTGTATAACGGCATATCGTGAGTATTTTTTTTTAATGAATATGCAAAATTCAATAATGCATATATGAAGGTTTCCATCCAAATATCTAAAAATTAAATTTCAAACATTTAAAATATTTTATTATGGACTGTAGCATTACCTGCAAAGATGACCTGTATTTGTCCGATGCTTATGTATGGAGCTTGGAAAATATGCAAAATTCACGTTAAGTGTTTAACGGCATATCGTGAGTATTTTTTTTTAATGAATATGCAAAATTCAATGATGCATATATGAAGGTTTCCATCCAAATGTCTAAAAATTAAATTTTAAACATTTAAAATATTTTATTATGGACTGTAGCATTACCTGCAAAGATGACCTGTATTTGCCCCTACTGTGTTAAGGATTTTGTAATAAGAATGTTTAATAGTTTTTTAATAGTATTGTAAAAGCAAACTGTACCACTATTTGTAAAATTACATTGTGATGTAAATCTTCGCTGTATATTCGAATCTCTGTTCAAAATTTGGATCTAATTTTTCACGTAAATTTCCGAACGTTAGTATTTCTTTATATAGTTAATGCAACAGTCTTTACTTATTAAACTAATGCTAACAGATAATTTTATCATATACATACTTTGCCGGTTATTGTATACTTCATTCGATTAATGTTTAAAGCGGGTATTCACAGACTACACAAGTTGGGCGGTGGCACTGAAGGAGTGTGTTTGTTACCCGTTCTCTTTGTTTCAACTTAACATAAGAAAATAGAAGTTAAAAATAAAGTTATTGAATCACTGACATTGTCAGCAATATGTATTTTTCCCAACTGATCATAGTGCAGTGTGAAAGTAAAAATGCCGAAAGCAGGATCTGAAAAGTCGACTTTATTGCGAAAATGGATTCAAGATAAAAAGGATTTGCAGATCATTGACAACTACAGTTTTTGCAAACGAATAAGTACCTATGTGTATATATAACCACGCATATATTTTTAAGTAATCTTTCTTACACTAAAAAAACATCGACAGTTACACTTGTATTTTTTATGCTTATTTAGTTATATAATGAAACAGATATGCAAAATACATATCCGTAACTGTAAACATGGACAAACACCTCGTATTTTTAGCATTTACTTCTGTTCAATACATATGTTTCAGCCATCTAGGCCTCATCGGTTGAACTAGTGAAGCAATGTATATACAAATTAATACAGATCTGTTAAACAACGGATCTGTATCTGTATCTACATTTACGCTAAAATCGTCTCCAAGCCATAACCAGTTTCGTTCTATCAGGCGACACCAATTTAATCAGTGACATCTGACGGAAGAAAGCGACTAGGCCAGAAAAGGCGACCTTCCGCTCGAATAGCAAGGCTATTACGAAAAAGTTACAGTTACGGATATGTATTTTGCATATCTGTTTCATTATATAACAACTGCGTAATACGTGCAACGTATTGATAAATATCCCTTTTTTGTATATTTACCGCCATCTGGCGCGTGTTAATGGACAGCACCAATATACGTATTTTTCCGCTTTTTCGTAATAGCCTTGCTATTCGAGCGGAAGGTCGCCTTTTCTGGCCTAGTCGCTTTCTTCCGTCAGATGTCACTGATTAAATTGGTGTCGCCTGATAGAACGAAACTGGTTATGGCTTGGAGACGATTTTAGCGTAAATGTAGATACAGATACAGATCCGTTGTTTAACAGATCTGTATTAATTTGTATATACATTGCATCACTAGTTCAACCGATGAGGCCTAGATGGCTGAAACATATGTATTGAACAGAAGTAAATGCTAAAAATACGAGGTGTTTGTCCATGTTTACAGTTACGGATATGTATTTTGCATATCTGTTTCATTATATAACAACTGCGTAATACGTGCAACGTATTGATAAATATCCCTTTTTTGTATATATACCGCCATCTGGCGCGTGTTAATGGACAGCACCAATATACGTATTTTTCCGCTTTTTCGTAATAGCCTTGCTATTCGAGCGGAAGGTCGCCTTTTCTGGCCTAGTCGCTTTCTTCCGTCAGATGTCACTGATTAAATTGGTGTCGCCTGATAGAACGAAACTGGTTATGGCTTGGAGACGATTTTAGCGTAAATGTAGATACAGATACAGATCCGTTGTTTAACAGATCTGTATTAATTTGTATATACATTGCATCACTAGTTCAACCGATGAGGCCTAGATGGCTGAAACATATGTATTGAACAGAAGTAAATGCTAAAAATACGAGGTGTTTGTCCATGTTTACAGTTACGGATATGTATTTTGCATATCTGTTTCATTATATAACAACTGCGTAATACGTGCAACGTATTGATAAATATCCCTTTTTTGCTTATTTAGTTATTTAATTTTCATAATTAAATTGTTTTCAAGTTATTAAATGATTCAGAATAATTGAAACATACATGAGTAGGTAAACCCCACCAGTTTTGTATAATACAAAGGTATTTTTAATAATATAAAATATTATTAAAAATCTGGTGTGAAGAACACAAATACAGGTTCACTATTAATATTTTTTGTGAACGTGTCCGAACATATCCTTCCCCAGAGACGTAGATACGTATTTCGCCTTTCTACAGGCTCGTCGGTACGCCCCTGCTGGAGAAAGGATATTCTCAGACACATTCACAAAAAAGAACCACATCACCGAAATTATCCAGACCGGGCGTAGAAGTAAATTCAGCGCTGCCTGTTGTCAGACAGCCGAAGTACCTCGCCCCGTCCACATAACCAATGTGAAGTAACGACGCCCTTCCAAAGGTGGCACAGCCAATCTCTCTAGAAACTGCATTTTGTTTGTGTCTTCACTCATACTACGGACTAACCGCATGTGTAATGTATCAGAATAATTGAAACATACATGAGTAGGTAAACCCCACCGGTTTTGTATAATACAAAGGTATTTTTAATAATATAAAATATTATTAAAAATCTGGTGTGAAGAACACACGTATCTATGTCTCTGGGGAGGGATATGTTCGGACACGTTCACAAAAAGTATTAATAGTGAACCTGTATTTGTGTTCTTCACACCAGATTTTTAATAATATTTTATATTATTAAAAATACCTTTGTATTATACAAAACTGGTGGGGTTTGCCTACTCATGTATGTTTCAATTATTCTAATACATTACACATGCGGTTAGTCCGTAGTATGAGTGAAGACACAAACAAAATGCAGTTTCTAGAGAGATTGGTTGTGCCACCTTTGGAAGGGCGTCGTTACTTCATATTGGTTATGTGGACAGGGCGAGGTACTTCGGCTGTCTGACAACATGCAGCGCTGAATTAACTTCTACGCCTGGTCTAGATAATTTCGGTGATGTGGTTCTTTTTTGTGAATGTGTCTGAGAATATCCTTTCTCGAGCAGGGGCGTACCGACGAGCCTGTAGAAAGGCGAAATACGTATCTACGTCTCTGCGGAGGGATATGTTCGGACACGTTCATAAAAAATATTAATAGTGAACCTGTATTTGTGTTCTTCACACCAGATTTTTAATAATATTTTATATTATTAAAAATACCGTTGTATTATACAAAACTGGTGGGGTTTACCTACTCATGTATGTTTCAATTATTCTGATACATTACACATGCGGTTAGTCCGTAGTATGAGTGAAGACACAAACACAATGCAGTTCTAGAGAGATTGGCTGTGCCACCTTTGGAAGGGCGTCGTTACTTCATATAGGTTATGTGGACGGGGTGAGGTACTTCGGCTGTCTGACAACAGGCAGCGCTGAATTTACTTCTACGCACGGTCTGGATAATTTCGGTGATGTGGTGATGTGGTTCTTTTTTGTGAATGTGTCTGAGAATATCCTTTCTCCAGCAGGGGCGTACCGACGAGCCTGTAGAAAGGCTAAATACGTATCTACGTCTCTGGGGAGGGATATGTTCGGACACGTTCACAAAAAATACTAATAGTGAACCTGTATTTGTGTTCTTCACACCAGATTTTTAATAATATTTTATATTATTAAAAATACCTTTATATTATTAAATGATTGTATTATTATCTCTATCTGTTTTTTAAACTAACGTATTACATATTTTTGTAGATAAAATGAGACAATAAGTTCCAAGTAGATCAACACTTAGAAAACTGAAAGTCATCAGTTCAGAAAATGTGAACCAAATCACATGGTACAAAAACAATTAACCGGTCAACATCAAGACAACAGTGAGCAATAAATTTATTCAAGAGATCTGTGTAATTTTTTTATTGGACGTAATTTTCTGCTTCATAATCTGGACAAGAAATTGTTCCAAGATTTCTTAAAGAAACACTAGTCTAAAGCAAATGTCAATGTATCTTTATCATCTACTTTGATAAAAAAGTATGTCGGCAGTAACCTTGAAGACGTGCTAGAAGCCGTCCAAATGAAATTAAAAATAAATATGTATGGTTTTCTGTCGACGAAACTACAGATGTTCAGGGAATGAATATTGCCAATTTTATCATTGGAGCTTTGAACGAGAGTAGCGATGCAAAAGGATATTTGATTGGTGTAAAGGTGTTAGAAAAACCGAACAATTTAAACATCGCTAGGTTCGTTAATGATACGTTAACTAGTTTTTTTTACCGCAAAAATTATTACTAATGGTAACTGATGCTGCTTCATATATGGTGAAAGCAGCAGAAAATTAAAAAAAGAAATTCCCTAATTTAATAGATTGTACACGTGTTTGGCCAATGGCCTAAATAGAGTAGTCGAAACTGTTAAATCGGAATTAGTTAATAGTTTAGTAAGTAGCGTGAAGAAAAATGTTGGTTAAAGCTCCACTTCGAGTTCAGGTATATAAAGAAAAATATCCAGAATTCCACTACCCACAGAAGCAGTTGTTACTCGCTACACGAGATATTCTCAAAAATGAATGTTATTTGCAATTTTGATCCAGATTGTTCGGTAGCAATTAGAAAATGCTTTAGTTTATTTGAAAACCCTTTAATTACTAGTCGATTGTGTTTTATTATGCGTAATTTTTTGTGTATTGCTACCGCAATCACAAAACTAGAAGGCGAAGGATTTTCATTGGACGAAAGTATTTCTTTAGTAAATTCTGTAAAAAGTCGTCTCAAACCTTCGGTATGCAAAAATAATGATCTTTGTGAAAAACTTAATTCGGTGATATTAATATTTTGCAAGGAAATTTTTAAGAAAGTATCAATTTGAATTCAAATGTAACGTGCAAGTTGAAGTATGCTCCAATAACTTCCTGTCAAGTTGAACGGTCATTTTCCAGGTTACAAGTTAATTTTAAGTGAACGACGACAGAGTAATGTTTTTTTAAATTTAAATATACTTATTGTTAATAAAAAAGTACCATATTAGCGTATATCATTTTTATTGTTCTTATGCTACCTAAAATAAATAATTTCATAAACAAAACAGTTATTTTATAACTTTTTATAACCTTAAACACACTATGTAACTTGAACATGAATACATACTCTTTCTTATTATATTGGAGGTTATTATTAAATAATTATTTTATTACCTATAAAGTTTAGTACAATAATTATAATTATTATAGTTTATCTTGCATATTTGCATGCATTTTCTCGAACTTATTTAGTGCATATTTTCCAAGCTCTACTTATGTATTGTAGTACGGCTGTAATTTACATTGTCTTTTGCTTTGTAGTGGATACGATTATATTTTTCAACGAATCGTTTTGTCTTATCTTGTACTTTCAGATTCTCTTCTTATTTTCCACGCGTTCTAATACGTTATCAATTGTTATTTTTTGCGTCAAGAAAAACCTTAGAGCTCCTAGAACGCGGATTTCAATAGATATCTTCTATAACATGAATCCAGGTCTTCAAAATAAGCTATAATCACATTATTTGATGCAAATCTATTTCTCGTAAGTCATTGCTTCATATTCGGAAATATATAGTAGTATGAAATGGCTAAATCTGGTGAGTAGGAGATAACAATGGACTTCGTATCGTAATTACATCAATTTTTCTCTAACTATTGCAGAAGTGCGAGCTGGTATGCTGTTTTGGTGAAATAAGCTAGGATATATTGCAGCCTAGTTATTATTCTTTAGAAAATAAATGAAGATTATATTGCGAGCATAAGAAGGCGGAAACAGTTCAAAGGAAAGGTGATGGCACGGTTGTTCTCTAATATAGCGAGCATCTCAGAGAACAACTATTCCATCTATTTTCCATGGAACCGCTTTCGCCTTCTATGGAGATACAGATACTCCAACCGTAAGCCTTTGGTTTTACTGTTCCAAGTTTTAGATTTATAATAATGTGTACAAGTTTCATCTGCTCTTATAAAACGTCGCATAAATTCTTGTGAATTACGTGTATGTTGAAATATCCAAAAATTGTGCTTACAACGATTTATTCGATCACGCTTTTTTCAATTATAAGTAAACGCGGCACCCATTTTGCTGACAATTACCTCATTTGGAAATATTCATGTAAATTATTATGGGACCCGTCATTTGAAGTCCCTACGGTCTCACGTATTTTCAATTTTTAAAAAATTACATTATAATACAATGATGGAATTCTATTATAATTTTACCAATATTTAAAAATTATTAAAACCACTTCTAAACAGTTCCAATTGATGAAATATGTTTATCCAGATGGTTTTATACGATGTTCTCTTTTAAAATATTGTGCGGACAAAAAAATAGGTAAAAACGGAAAACAAATTTGAAATACGGCGATACAAATAAACACGTTTGTAAAAATGTCTATCGAAAGAATATAGGATACAAATTTAAATTATCCTTTAGAAACTTTTTTTTTGAATACTGGGAATTATTAAATTACAAATTTCACAGAAACGATAGTAGTCGAGTCTAACTAAGCAACTTTGTACTAAGGTAAGTTGACTTAAATCGGCTTATTTTGGTGTAAGTAATATGTAGTAGTTTTTTGTAAAGACCTTTTACAATTCCTGTTTTATATATATATAGGGTGTTACAAAATTCGCGGACACGAACTATGGGATGACGTTCATCATCAAAAACTGAAGAGAATATTCCTTCCTTTACCATTTTCTATTCTGACTGGTATTTTCTGAATTTTAGCAAATTAATTAAAAATTAAATAAGAAAACTCTTTTATATTACGCAATTAAAAACGTATAACTGGAAACACTTCATAAGATTTGTTGGAATTGTCTTCCGGCAACGAATAAACATGAGCAAAGAAGGCTTTGCAATGAATATATAAAATAATGTGTGGTGTAAATAGTTGGTTGACATTTCTACAATTGTCATTAAAGAGGTACCCTGTTTGTATTTTGAATTTTAGCGTATGGAATTGTCATAGATGTAAGATTAGTTATAATACATATGTAGATGTTGGAAATGTAAACTTAATGGATTGGTAATAAAGTTAGTTGTAAACTGGATATGGACCTTTCATGACGCTGCGAAAAAAGTGAAAAAAGCGAAAAAAGTGAAAGAAGCGAAAATTGCAAGAAAATACAAAAAACAATTACTAATTACATGCTATCAAATTACTACTATAACAAAAATGGATAAAACATTGCATCCGATGAAAACAAACGGAAATATTGGGGAAAACTGGAAACAATGGAAACAGAAATTCTTAACGTACTTGAAAGCGCTAGAAATTAACAAAAAGGACGAAGATGTGCAATGTGCGCAATTAATGCATTGGAGATGAAGGCGTACAAGTTTACAATTCATTCACACTAAAGGAGGAAGAAGTAGACAAAATTGATATACTTTCAAAGAAATTCGATGATTATTTTATACCCAAGAAGAATCTCACATTCGAACGTTATAAATTCTTAAAAATGAAGCAAGCAAATGATTCAATTGAGAAATTCGTTACTGAATTGTGCAATCAAGCGAAAAAATGTGAATTTGGTATTATGAATGATGATTTAGGTGAAAATAATGTTGATCACAGGATTAAAAGAAGAACTACTACGTGAGAGGCTATTACAAAATCAGGACAAGGACCTCGACAAGGTAACAGAAGCATGTATAATATGGGAAAATGCTAAGGTACAAAATGAAGAGATGAGAATTGAAAAAGATGAAATCCACGTAATCAAGAAAGGTCCACCAAGAAATGTTACATCCAACCGAGGCACTTATGGGACAACTCCAGGTACAAGCAAGTCGTTTGGTGTTAGACGTAAACAAACATATATGCAGTAAGGTTAGGTTTATTAATAATTGTACTAATTGCAATAAAAGTCACGAAATCAATTATTGCCCTGCATTTGGCAATAAATGTCATGCATGTCATAAGAATAACCACTTTGTTATAGTGTCTCGAAGTAAAAAATACAGGCAAATAAATTAAATAAATCATGATATAGTGAATGAAGATTAAATAAATTTAAATAACTTATCAATAGATACTTTGACAAGTAATGTCAAAAATGCATGGTATATAGAACTTACAATTAAGAATAATAATTTAAGTTTTAAAGATGATACAGGGGCTGATGCCAACATTATTAATTTTAAAACATTTGAGACATTTAATTTAGATAGAAAGCTAATAAAATAAACAAACGAGAAACTTTTAGATTATAATAATCATGAAATAGACACTCTTGGTACATGTAAATTAATTACTAGATATAAGAATATTGACTACAATTTAAACTACTTTGTTGTGAAATTAATATTAGGTTTGCAAGCATGTGAAATGTTAGGCTTAATTAGAAAAGTAAATATTATTAATAATGTAAGTAATGAATATAAGGAATTATTAAAAAAATATCACACTGCATTCGAAGGTATTGGCAAAGTAGGCAATCCTTACAAAATAGAAATCATTGAAAATGCTACACCAATCAGTCATCCCATTGAAAAAATTCTTTTTGCATTAGAAGATGAATTTAAAAATGTCTGAAAAAAACTAGAAAAACAAGGAATTGTTGAACATGTTCAAGGTAGTTCTGACTGGTTAAATTTATTCGTAATAGTTAGAAAATCTGATAATACTTTGCGAATATGTTTAGACCCTCGCGACTTAAACAAAGTTATTAAACGCCAAAAATTCAAATTACCAACTGTTGAAGAGATAAGTGACTTAAAGGACTCAAATTATTTCACTATTCTTGACGCCACAGGTGGTTTCTGGAACATTGTCCTAGATTAAGAAAACAGTATGTTATGCGCTTTCGGAACGCCTTTTGGTAGTATAAATATAACCGTCTACCTTTTGGTATTTGGTAACTGCAAGTGAAGTATTCCAGGCGAAATTTAAAGAAATATTTAATAGGGTGTAGAAGTATATGTTGATGACATTTTAATCCATCAACGAACAAAAGAAGAACATGATGAGAAACTTCAACAAGTACTTGAATTGGCGGAAGTCCACAATATAAAATTCAACGAGGAAAAGTGTAAATTTGGAAAAAGAGAGGTATCATGCTCGGATACAAATTTTCGGGGGAAGGCATAAAAATAGACGAAGAAAAATTAAGAGCCATAAAGGAAATGTCACGACCAAAAGACAAAAAAGAAATCCAAACATTTTTAGGCCTTGTAAATTATGTACGAAAATTTGTAGAAAATATATCACAAAAAACACACCATTTAAGGCAATTAACTAAAGAAAATAATGCATATGTTTGGAGCAATGAACAAGAAGAAGAATTTCGAGAGATAAAAGAAATACTAATGAGGAATCCGTTTTTACGTTATTTTGATCCTAAGGACGAAGTAATAGTTTCAGTGGATGCCTCGAAAAAACGGATTAGGTGCAGTTCTTATACAGAAAAGATCATCATGCGCCTATGCTTCACAAACCTTTGGTTTCAATATTCAACAAAAAATTACATGATTGCCCAGCGAATGCTACAACGCATGCTATTATTACTTCAAAAATATTACATTGATTTGAAATTTAAACCAGGGAAAGAATTTATTGTTGCTGATAGTTTGTCAAGAATTCAGTTACACGATTTATACCAAGAAAAGATGGATTTGGAAGCACAAACTTGTCCAGTAATAAAATAAATGAAAATTAGCGACGACTGATTAGAAGAGAGTATCGAAAAAACCAATAGAGATTAAGATTTACACCTAATTATTAAATACGTAGCAAATGGATGGCCAAAAGATAAGAAATATATTCCTGACAACATTAAACCTTATTATAATTTAAGAAGTGAAATAACACAAGGTGTGGGTTTATTATTTAAAGGAAATAAAGTCGTCATAATACCTCGAGAATTCAGACACTCAGTTTTATCAAGTGTACATACAGGGCATTTTGGAGTAAACAAATGTATAAAACGAGCGAACACAGCTATTTATTGGCCTGGAATGGCAACAGAAATAGAACAATATGTACGTAAATGTGAAGTGTATAATAAATATTGAAAATAAAACATAAAATAACCATTGATACCACATGAAATAATTGACTTGTTATAAAGTAGGCGTAGACATTTATGAACTTCATGGTGAATACTACTTATTAGTCGTAGACTATTACTCCAAGTACCCAGAAATCATGAGTTTGAATACAGATATGTCTGCTGAAAATGTGATAACAAAACTAAAAGCGATATTTTCCAGACATGGTATTCCATCAATAATGATTACATATAGTGGTACTCAACTAATTAGTCAAGAAATAAATAAATTTGTATGTGAATGGAAATTCAAAATTATACCAAGTTCTCCTTATCACCAACAATGTAACGGAATGGCAGAAATAACAATACAAACGATAAAAAGTTGGTAAAGAAAACCCTATATGAGAATGGCGATATATATCCAGCTTTACTTTCTTATCGTAACACACCTGTTTACGATGGATCCTACACTCCATCACAAATATTAACGGCAAGGATACTAAGAGACAACGTACCTAGAACAGAAAATGGTTTAGGAACAAATCAGATAAACAAAGCACAATACCATAACTCTATCGTTACGTTACAGAATGATTACAAAAAATATTATGACACAAGAACAGAAGAAAGAAGAGAAAATCTACACAATAAAATATATTATCAAGAAAATCCAGGATCAACGTGGAAAAAAAAGGCACTATTGTGAAAAATGAGAATGATAGAACATATACAGTAGCAACAGAGAACAATAAACTTTTGAGAAAAAACAAACAATATTTGAAAAATAGAATTGATGAAGATCCCAACTTACCCGGATTTGACTTTAATAATGATAATAACCAAAGTAATGGTGAAAACATTAATGTAGTCCAAAATTTAGAAAATGTAAATCAGAATTTAGAGATTGTAAACAATCCTGTTAATTCAAATGTATATACTAGAATTGGTAGAAGAGTTGAAAACCTTGTAAGTCTAAAGATAATGTTTAGTTCACAAAATATTGTTGTTTATAAGTTTATATAAGGAAAGGGGATGTCATAGATGTAAGATTAGTTATAATACATATGTAGATGTTGGCAATGTAAACTTAATGGATTGATAATAAAAGTTAGTTGTAAACTGGATATGGACCTTTTAATACAACAGGAATCATAACTACTATGTCTCAAAACTACTCAAAGCGTGAGTATTACGATATGTTGATAGCTCTAGGTGCTTCAAATCATAGCGCAGGTCAAACAGCGTAATTGTGTGCGATGCGATTTCCTGGGCATCGTTTTCCAAATGTTAATGCCTTTAGAAGACTTGTTTACATGATGATGCAATCACTGATTTTATAACAAACGATCCTTTAAGAAGTACTAGGTGAGTTGCGAGGGAACTGAGAACAAATAAAGTTCGCGTATGGCGTGCGCTAAAACGCGACCAACAGCATACATACCATTTCACAAGAGTCCAGTATTTGGAAGTTAATGCTGATCTACTTCGGTAATTCCATTCTGTGCATTCATGAATGTTTATTTGCCCAAGGTGGTATTTTCAATATTCATAATCATCACTGGAATTATGAGAATTCACATTTAACTATATCTACCAATTACCAACATCACTTTCGTTTAAATATTTGGAGTGGTTTATTGGGTAAACGACTGGTAACGTTACGTCAAAACTAATTTTTTCTATATATCCATAACTGACACGATGCGATTTCTTTTCGTGGGGTGTTTTGAAATCGTTAGTTTACCAAACACCTGTGGCCGATGTTAATAAATTAGAAAACTGTATACTTCAAATGATGCAACAAGTAACACCGCAAATGTTACGTAACGCCGTTCAGGCAATAGCAGGGTGTGTAGAAGACAATTCGAACAAATATTATAAAGTGTTTCGTGTTAGACGGTTTTAATTGTGAATTAAGAAATACTGAAAAAACAAGTCTATCACCGGGAGGAAACGCACAGACGACGTTTCGTTCTAGTTGGAACTTTTCAATGTACGGCATTCCCTCGATGACGGACATTGCTTTTTCATTTCTATACTTTCTGTATATATAGTTAACATTTGGAATTTACTGCAAGTGAGAATTAATGAATATTAAATCACATTCTTACATGTAAATGTCGACTTATTTAATGTGTTCGAAACTACAGTCCGACAAACTAAGTTTGTACTAGTATGCAGAACACACCCTTTCGCGACAACGAACTTCCTGGTGATTAGGTTAATTAAGAATTAAGAAATACTGAAAAAACAAGTCTATCACCGGGAGGAAACGCACAGACGACGTTTCGTTCTAGTTGGAACTTTTCAATGTACGGCATTCCCTCGATGACGGACATTGCTTTTTCATTTCTATACTTTCTGTATATATAGTTAACATTTGGAATTTACTGCAAGTGAGAATTAATGAATATTAAATCACATTCTTACATGTAAATGTCGACTTATTTAATGTGTTCGAAACTACAGTCCGACAAACTAAGTTTGTACTAGTATGCAGAACACACCCTTTCGCGACAACGAACTTCCTGGTGATTAGGTTAATTAAGAATTAAGAAATACTGAAAAAACAAGTCTATCACCGGGAGGAAACGCACAGACGACGTTTCGTTCTAGTTGGAACTTTTCAATGTACGGCATTCCCTCGATGACGGACATTGCTTTTTCATTTCTATACTTTCTGTATATATAGTTAAAATTTGGAATTTACTGCAAGTGAGAATTAATGAATATTAAATCACATTCTTACATGTAAATGTCGACTTATTTAATGCGTTCGTAACTACAATCCGACAAACTAAGTTTGTACCAGTATGCAGAACACACCCTTTCGCGACAACGAACTTCCTGGTGATTAGGTTAATTAAGAATTAAGAAATACTGAAAAAACAAGTCAATCAACGGGAGGAAACGTACAGACGACGTTTCGTTCTAGTTGGAACTTTTCAATGTACGGCATTCCCTCGATGACGGACATTGCTTTTTCATTTCTATACTTTCTGTATATATAGTTAACATTTGGAATTTACTGCAAGTGAGAATTAATGAATATTAAATCACATTCTTACATGTAAATGTCGACTTATTTAATGTGTTCGAAACTACAGTCCGACAAACTAGTTGGAACTTTTCAATGTACGGCATTCCCTTAGTTTGTCGGACTGTAGTTTCGAACACATTAAATAAGTCGACATTTACATGTAAGAATGTGATTTAATATTCATTAATTCTCACTTGCAGTAAATTCCAAATGTTAACTATATATACAGAAAGTATAGAAATGAAAAAGCAATGTCCGTCATCGAGGGAATGCCGTACATTGAAAAGTTCCAACTAGAACGAAACGTCGTCTGTGCGTTTCCTCCCGGTGATAGACTTGTTTTTTCAGTATTTCTTAATTCTTAATTAACCTAATCACCAGGAAGTTCGTTGTCGCGAAAGGGTGTGTTCTGCATACTATTACAAACTTAGTTTGTCGGACTGTAGTTTCGAACACATTAAATAAGTCGACATTTACATGTAAGAATGTGATTTAATATTCATTAATTCTCACTTGCAGTAAATTCCAAAGGTTTTAATTGTGTTATATATATATATATATATATATATATATATATATATATATATATATAAAACACAATATGTATGACATTAATATACTGTCATTTATATTTTATATTCCTTGAAAAAGGCATCATTTGCCGAAACATGTAGGATTGTTTTAAATATATATATTTTGAAGTAAAACCAGACCTTAAATAGCCAACAAATTGAATTTACCATAACATACAAAGGTCACGAAATAATTATCTATATATATATATATATATATATATATATATATATATATATTTATATATATATTGTAATATGTCAGAATTGCCCCACGAAGTTGGGCTGACAAATGTTATATGTCACGTGTGAATGTACATATATAAATAAATGTGAAATGAATGTTAAATGTTATAAATGCCCCAAAACGTTGGGCTCTATATGTTATATTACAGAAAATGAATGATTATGTTATTCGATGTATATAAAAATTCATTCAAATCGGGCCCATTCAATACTTATCTGTTTTTTTATTATCGGCTAGCTTCTTTTTTTCTTCAGGGTTAAGGTAGGTTCACTTCTCTCCACTTTGAATTGATTTACGTAGCTTATTTAATTGGAAATGGAACAATATCTCAAGTATTTTAAAAGAAAAAACCAAAGTAAAATATTGACAATTAACTTTATTAATAATAAAACATCTAGAAAAGTTTGAGAATTTAAATTTACAGTTTCGTGACACACATACAACGTAAGGCAGACACACTCAGCGGTTGGTATTCTTACAGTACAAACAATATGGTGTAAGACAAGTGCAAATAATTGTTGCTTTATTAAAATAGTTTATAAAAGTGAAATAGAATCAAGTTTTAAAATTAAAAGTAGTGGATACTAATATTTAAATAAGTTGAATAAAAATTACAGTGGTAGAATATCGGTGAAAGCAATGTAAATAGTTATTTATGGAATAAACAAAGAAAAGTTCTAGAAATGTTCATGAGCAAGTAAAAATGGCGCGTATAATATTGGTAAAATTAGCAAAAACCTGAATCTTCGGATATAACCTCTGTTGATTCCTGCGCCTGTGTTCTGGAGAAGTCTTCACAGCGGGAAACTGGAGAATATTTCTGCTACTGTCCCTCGGGATGACTTGAACTTTTTAAAATCTCCAAGTCCGACGGCGGCTTGAGCGGATGACCGGTCTCGAGCGTTCCAAGATGTTGTTCGATGTACGGTGAAACTTTTAGGCGGGTAGTTTTCGTATCGAAAACTTTAAAAATTCGTAACTCTTGAACTGTTTGGTCGGAAGATGTTAAATTTGGTCTACAGGTAGTTCGTAGGTAGGTGTAACGTTTGGTAGACTTAAAAATCTCGAGCACTTAATAATTTCGCCAATTTATTTTAATTACTTCGGAGCACAAAAAAAACGTGACCTCTCACTGCAACTACTAATTACCGACGCCAATTTTTTCACTTGTTTCTAATTGCATAACTTGCCGCAAATCGCTCCATTCTTTACTTGCATTATCTTTTTGAACATTATTAAATTAGACATTTTTACAGTGTAAAACAGTTAAAAAAATTACAATTTGATTTATAAAATAACTTTAGTTAGGTAACATATGTTGATGTGTTTACAATCACTCTGTCAATATCGGTTTCTTTTCGGGTTATTGCACCGTTAAAATTGTGGGCGGGACTTAATTGTTCAAATACATTTGAATATAAATACGTTAAATTTGTTTGAATAAAAACGCGTTAAATATTAATTTGAAATAAAAATGAATATAAACATTACAATAAAAAAATAGAAAAATAAGTTAATTATTTCAAGGCAAATTTGTCGTCAAAATAAAGTATTTATACTTTGAATCAATCTTTCCCCTTCTTGGTATTAAAGTACATAGTAGATATAAACATTACGGTTACATGTATTCTTTATTTCTTTCAGAGGAAAAGCCCTTCTTGTAATGCCTCAATATATATATATAAGTAAATAATTAATTGAACGGGTAAGCGCTCTGTCAAATAAAAAACTCATTTTTTTCACTCTCTATATTTCATAACCATTCGTTACTTCTTCAGGAGTTGAACTACAGAGTTAAAATTTAGCAAAGACGCCAAGATGAAGTATATTTTGGAAATGTTTGTGTTGTCTTGTTTTCTAAAACACATGGTGTGCTATGTATATAAAAAGATAAAAATCAAATAGTCTTTTGACACTCGTCAAAAATACTTAATTCTAAATCGACGTAGTGTTTTCTGTGTTCTAATATTGATAAAAAATGCCGTAAGTACCACTGTGAAATATTACAAAAGTTATGCTGTACCAGAACAGATATAGTTTAATTATCTACTCCAGCGGTTGTTAGACAACTTAACGTGAATTTTCCTACCGACTACCGATGGTGTACATAATATACCAAAACAAGGAAAAACTTTTAGGAATATGACATAAGTACTGTTTTAGCAATGGATTCAGTACGCGAACAACCCAAACTTCATTAAGAAAGCGGTCAGAGCAGGCTCTCATTATCAGATGACATTAGCAACGCGTCTACAAAATAAGGAAGGTTTAACCATATGCAGTCAGATTTTGTCACACTTTAGAAGATGGGAATAAAGCCTGAAGTTTGGAATTTTATCTTACTTTGGGAGAGAAAATGCTGGAGGATCGAGATTTCCATAAAAATATTATTTCCTAAAATGAATCGACTTTTACTACTAATAGTGTACCTTCTTCATAGAATTGTCGATATGGGTCTGAACATAATCCTGATTATGTGATAAATTCTAAGCGTCAATATTTTAAAAAGTTAACGTCGGTGTTTCAATTTCCTATCGTCGTGATGTAATTGGACCATATTTTATTGAGGAAAGACTTAATCAGCATACATATTTAAATATTTTTAATTGATTTGTGTACGAATTGCCTTTCGAAACGAGATTTTTTTCATATTTTCAACACGAGGAATGTCCTGCCCACACGACATTCATTGGGAGTTTATGAATGACTGAATGAGTATAATCAAGAAAAATGGATAGTCAATGCTAGTCAAATTTTGTGGCCGCAAAGATCTCCTCATCTAACAATCATGAAGTTTTTCTTTTGCTGTAGGATAAACAAATAGCATTTTAGAATGAGGAATGTGAGAATAAAGGCGGCAAAACTTGTTGAATTAATGGATATTTCTGATTATGTCAATATTATTTTAGTTTCAACGAAGTGAATGGTTTGAGTTTTGTTATTCTTTATATTCATATCTAATAAACGATGAAGTAAACCAATTTTGTTGAAATTTTGTGCACTTGCTTAATTTATCAATATGAGCAACTTTTTTAAATAACGTAAATGTCATATCTCGCACTTTATGAGTGGCAAAAATTACATTTTTGTACATTTTAAAAGCATGCTCGACTTTTCAAAACTAAAATTAACGCATAAATTATTCTTTATCCATGCAGGGCTGAACCCCAGAAGATCGAATTTCAACTCAAAATATTTTTTTTAGACTTTTTTATCTATTCTTCATCAATCCGTGGGCACACACTATATATATATATATATATATATATATATATATAAGTGTTTAGATAATTTCTTAGCCGTTTATGATTTGCTTTGTAATTTGTAGACAGCAATATTTACATCCCCACTGACTCTGCAATTACATACATTCTAATTTAATATTTGTAAATATTTCATATAAAAAGCCGAAAAACTCCAATAATTTATCAAATGTTATATATATATATATATATATATATATCCTTCAGTTGAGCAATCCTCCTTTTTTCATTTTTTCATTAAATTGAGGTTTAGATTATATTATTGGAAGAAGATACCCACAGTTTCATTTTAAAATTTTAAATAAATAAAAATTAACGTTTCAAGGTAATACATTATACCTAAATAGAAGAAAATATTTACGTTGTATACAATTTAATGCAATTACATTAATATAATGAATTTAGATTGATTAAAATATATTGTTCATGCTATTTTTTCAATTAAGAGTAATTTACGGAAATACGATTTTTAGAAAGCAACTGGGTCAGTTGTTGGATAATGGAAAGATAACATTTCTTCCGAAAAATATATTGTAAACGTTTTCGAAAAACCTGTTTGTCAATGAAAGCAATATGTATTATCCATTTAAAAACATATTTTGCCTTGCCAATCAATATTCTGGACGACTGAAACGACAGTTTTTTATGTTTATATTAAGAATACGTAATAGATATATATCTTGAACTAGATTAATTAATAAACTAAGTAATACCAGAAATTATTCACAGGTTGTAATACGTATTTGCTTAAAGGTAAAGGCTATGATGCCTTTGTCAAGGATATCCTTGACAAAGGCATCATTGCCGAAACATGTAGGGTTGTTTTAAATATATATACTTTGAAGTAATAAACCAGACCTTTAATCGCCGACTTATTAAGTTTACCATATCATACCAAGGTCACGAAAATATTATATATATATATAATATTTTCGTATATATATATATATATATATATATATATATATATATATATATATATAGTGTTTATAAGAATTTTATTTTTCTTATATATTTTATTGGCCGTGTCTTAATATTAAAAATAATAGACTTTTTATTGGTTTAGCGACCTTTTATTGAATTTTGCTGTTTTATTCTACGACGTTTCGACTTTTATTATTATTCAGTCTTTTTCAAGTAACTAGAAACAAGAATTAATACAATGAAAACATGAGAACTGTGTTTGCTTATGTGAGATTGAATTGACAATTAAATTAACAATTAAAATTAAACTTAGATTAAAGACTGAATTACCAATTAGATTAACAATTAAAGTTAAAATTTAAAATTAGATTAATAATGAGTAAGGACAATTAAAGTGATTACATCTGTATAAATGAATTGAAGATTTGAATTAAACTACAATACAGTAAGGTAACTAGAACCAAGAATTACTACAATGAAAACGTCAGAGCTGTGTTTGCTTTTGTGAGACTGAGTTAACAATTAAATTAACTATTAGAATTAAAACTGTATTAAAGACTGAATTACCAATTACATTAACAATTAAAGTTAAAATTTAAACTTAGATTAATAATGAGTAAGGAAAAATTAAAGTGGTTAAATCTGTATAAATGAATTGAAAATTTGAAATCAACTACAATTACAGTAAGAAACAATGAATGAACAATGAATGATAATAAAACTCACCGTTTTTTTTGGTTTTCAAAAACACGCATTCTGTGTAACATGTGTTGTCGGGGACATCCGAGACCTTATTTTATAACGAACCGATCGCACTGGTTGGAATATTGTAAGTGTTTGTTAAGAGAGGTTAATTTCTGTTTTATTTTGGAATTTAGCAAATTGGTCAGGACCGTGTTTAGGGGTATGTAGTAAAAGTATTTACAAATGGGAACTGATAAAAAGTTTTTTTTGGTTTGTGTTTGTGTGTGTGGGGGGGGGGGGGGTGATTTATCTATTGTTTAATGAGTGGGTAATAGAGTTTAGAAAGTCCATCAATTACGTTTCTGTCGTTGATTGTTCTGCTGTTTTTGAAAATGTGTATCATTTCTAAAACCTCCCTAGCTTTTGTATTCTTTTTCTGTGTTATTACTTTGGTGTTATCAAAATCAAAATTATGTTTTAGTGTCAATGGGTGATTTTTTTAAAGCAGTTTGATTTTTTGCGTATTTGTGACCTTTCAATCTTTCTTGTAGTAACTGTTTTGTTTGGCCTATGTATACTTTGTCACAGTCTTTGCAGGGTATGTTGTATATTGTGTGTGATTGTTTTAGTGTAGGTGTTGAGTCTTTTAGTTTGGTGTGTAGGAATTTTAGGTTTTTACCGCTTTGGTGTGATATTTTAAAATTGAATGGTTTAAATATATTGTCTAGTTTTTCGGATAATCCAGTTATATAGGGTGTGGGGATATATGTTAATTCATTGTTTTTTTTGGTTTTGTTGTGGCAGTTTGTTGTGTTATAAATTTTATTAAGTCTTGATTTTATAATTTTTTGTGTAAATTGTGGTGGATAATTGTTTTCTGTTAGTATTGTTTTTACTTTATTTAGTACTGTTGGTCTGAAGACTGGATTAGTGAGATTTAAGGCTCTGTCTACTAACGCTGTTACTACATTTTTTTGTGGGCTAGGGGTTGGTTTGAAAAAAAGTTTACATATCTGCCGGATGTGGTTGGTTTGGTATACCATTTTGTTTGTATGTTGTTTTTCGTTTTTATCAGTGTTAGGTCTAAGTAGTTTATGGAGTTGTTTTTTTCTATTTCAATGGTAAAGTTTAAATTTGGGTGGAAATTGTTGAAACTATTTTGTACATTGTTTATTTCATTTTCTGGTAGCATCATTATGCAATCATCGACATATCTTTTGAAAAAGGTTGGTTTTATTTTCAGGGATTTTATAACACTTTCTTCGATGTGCTCTAATACTAATTGGGCTACTACGCTGGATATAGGTGCTCCCATTGCTAGTCCTTCAATTTGTTTGAAAAATTTGTTGTCGAATTGAAAATATGTGGAAGTTAAAGTTAGTTCTATTGCTTCAAGGAAATCTATTAATGGTAAGTCTGTGAAATTTTTGATGGAGTTCCATTTTTCTGCGATTACTTTTTTGGCCAGTGTTAAAGGTATATTGGTGTACATTGATTCTACGTCTAAGGAAACAAGTTTTTCGTTGTTATTTGTTTTGATTTTATCGATATGTTTTTTGAATTCGAATGTATTTTTAATATAATATTGGTTTTGACCTGTGACATTGGTTAGTGTTTTTGTTAAATATTTTGACAGTTCATAAAACGGGCTTTGAATGCATGATACGATTGGTCTTAATGGGATGTTATTTTTATGTAATTTTGGTAAGCCATATATTTTGGGTGGTTGTGCATTATGAATTTTTAATTTGTTTGCTGTTTTTGATGAGATGATCTGTTTATTTTCCCATTTTTTAATTAGTTTGTTGTTTATTTTTTGATATTTTGTTGTGGGGTCATTCTTTAATTTTGTATAAGTTTTATCGTCATTTAGGAGTTTTTCCATGGTTTCCATGTATTGTTTTTTTTCCATTATTATTGTTTTATTAGATTTGTCTGATTGTAGTACTATTAAATGACTGTTGTTTTTTAGGAAGGTTTTAGTTTCTTTAATGTGTTTATTTAATATTTTTTCTGCTTCGTTATTATTAACTGTTTTGCTTGATTGTTTGTAATTTAAGAGGCTGTTGGAGATTCTAGACCTTATATGATTTTTGTCATTTTCCTTGATGTTTTCTATTGAAGATTGTACGTTTGCAATTATTACGTCTATAGGTAATTTCCTTTGGTTTTTATTGTCAATTTGGTATTGTATTGTGAATTTTGGTCCTAGACTTAATATTTTCATAACGTTGTTTGGTATATTGTCATTAGTTAGGTTTGTTATCCAATTTTTATTATATGTGTCATTTTTTAGGAAGTTTGGTGTGTTTTTGTTTTGGTTTGTTTTTTTGTTTTAGGTTTTCTAGTTTCTGTTTTTGTTTAGTTTTTATATTATTGAAGAAATTAATATGTTTATACTTTATCCATTCTATCAATCTGTTGTATGTTTTGAGATTAATTAGTTTTTTGAGTTCTGTGTATTGTATGTTTATTTCTTTCTGTAGTAAAAAACACACACACACAGTAAAAAACATAAACATCCTTCAGAAAGAAATAAACATACAATACACAGAACTCAAAAAACTAATTAATCTCAAAACATACAACAGATTGATAGAATGGATAAAGTATAAACATATTCATTTCTTCAATAATATAAAAACTAAACAAAAACAGAAACTAGAAACCCTAAAACAAAAAACAAACCAAAACAAAAACACACCAAACTTCCTAAAAAATGACACATATAATAAAAATTGGATAACAAACCTAACTAATGACAATATACCAAACAACGTTATGAAAATATTAAGTCTAGGACCAAAATTCACAATACAATACCAAATTGACAATAAAAACCAAAGGAAATTACCTATAGACGTAATAATTGCAAACGTAGAATCTTCAATAGAAAACATCAAGGAAAATGACAAAAATCATATAAGATCTAAAATCTGCAACAGCCTCTTAAATTACAAACAATCAAGCAAAACAGTTAATAATAACGAAGCAGAAAAAACATTAAAGAAACTAAAACCTTCCTAAAAAACAACAGTCATTTAATAGTACTACAATCAGACAAATCTAATAAAACAATAATAATGGAAAAAAAACAATACATACCAATATTATATTAAAAATACATTCGAATTCAAAAAACATATCGATAAAATCAAAACAAATAACAACGAAAAACTTGTTTCCTTAGACGTAGAATCAATGTACACCAATATACCTTTAACACTGGCCAAAAAAGTAATCACAGAAAAATGGAACTCCATCAAAAATTTCACAGACTTACCATTAATAGATTTCCTTGAAGCAATAGAACTAACTTAACTTCCACATATTTTCAATTCGACAACAAATTTTTCAAACAAATTGAAGGACTAGCAATGGGAGCACCTATATCCAGCGTAGTAGCCCAATTAGTATTAGAGCACATCGAAGAAAGTGTTATAAAATCCCTGAAAATAAAACCAACTTTTTTCAAAAGATATGTCGATGATTGCATAATGATGCTACCAGAAAATGAAATAAACAATGTACAAAATAGTTTCAACAATTTCCACCCAAATTTAAACTTTACCATTGAAATAGAAAAAAGCAACTCCATAAACTATTTAGACCTAACACTGATAAAAACAAAAAACAACATACAAACAAAATGGTATACCAAACCAACCACATCCGGCAGATATGTAAACTTTTTTTCAAACCAACCCCTAGCCCACAAAAAAAATGTAGTAACAGCGTTAGTAGACAGAGCCTTAAATCTCACTAATCCAGTCTTCAGACCAACAGTACTAAATAAAGTAAAAACAATACTAACAGAAAACAATTATCCACCACAATTTACACAAAAAATTATAAAATCAAGACTTAATAAAAGTTATAACACAACAAACTGCCACAACAAAACCAAAAAAAACAATGAATTAACATATATCCCCACACCCTATATAACTGGGTTATCCGAAAAACTAGACAATATATTTAAACCATTCAATTTTAAAATATCACACCAAAGCGGTAAAAACCTAAAATTCCTACACACCAAACTGAAAGACTCAACACCTACACTAAAACAATCACACACAATATACAACATACCCTGCAAAGACTGTGACAAAGTATACATAGGCCAAACAAAACAGTTACTACAAGAAAGATTGAAAGGTCACAAATACGCAAAAAATCAAACTGCTTTAAAAAAGCACCAATTGACACTAAAACATAATTTTGATTTTGATAACACCAAAGTAATAACACAGAAAAAGAATACAAAAGCTAGGGAGGTTTTAGAAATGATACACATTTTCAAAAACAGCAGAACAATCAACGACAGAAACGAAATTGATGGACTTTCTAAACTCTATTACCCACTCATTAAACAATAGATAAATCACCCCCCCCCCCACACACACACAAACACAAACCAAAAAAAACTTTTTATCAGTTCCCATTTGTAAATACTTTTACTACATACCCCTAAACACGGTCCTGACCAATTTGCTAAATTCCAAAATAGAACAGAAATTAACCTCTCTTAACAAAGCCACAAATACAATATTCCAACCAGTGCGATCGGTTCGTTATAAAATAAGGTCTCGGATGTCCCCGACAACACATGTTACACAGAATGCGTGTTTTTGAAAACCAAAAAAAAACGGTGAGTTTTATTATCATTCATTGTTCATTCATTGTTTCTTGGTATGATATGGTAAATTCAATCAGTTGGCGATTTAAGGTCTGGCTTTACTTTAAAGTATATATATTTAAAACAACCCTACATGTTTCGGCAATGATGCCTTTATCAAGGATATCAAGGACATTTGTATACTGTCATTTATATTTTATATCATTGATAAAGGCATCATTGCCGAAACATGTAGGGTTGTTTTAAATATATATACTTTAAAGTAAAGCCAGACCATAAATCGCCAACTGATTGAATTTACCACATATATATATATATATATATACATATATATATATATATATATATATATATATATACATATATATATATATATATATATATATATATATATATATATATATATACAGGCTGTTTGGTAACTGGATTGCCAAAATGAAATGTTATATATAAAATTGAATTCTAATGATAAAACATAGAAGAATTTTTTTTCAGAACGGACTTTGTATAGGAAATATTCAGTTACAAAACTGTTACTTTTATTATTTTAGTAAATACTAAATTACAAGAAATTAATCAAATTTCAAATAAAGTTATTACAACGTTTTACAACGAATTACTACGAAATCATAGTCCATTTCCAAAAATTCCACTATTTACATTGATATACGCCTGCCAACACAAAACAAGTGAATTGTAAACGTCTGCAAAATTCACAATGTTTTGAATATTTTGTGTTGCATTCTAGTTGTTTAATGGTATTAATTGGCTCAAAATGAACTAATTATTTTAAGTGACCCCATAAATAAAAGCCTAGGGGGTTAAGGTGGGGGATTTTGCAGGTCAATCCATCTCCCATTGAAATTAGTATGGAGCCACCTTACAACATTTCTTCCAGTATGTGGTGGCGCACCGTGATGCTGATACCACATTCTATTTCGCAGGGCAATATAAATGCCGTCTAATAGATCCTCAAAGTAATTTTTCAAAAATGCTAGGGATGTGTCAGCATTTAAACGATTCGGCAAAATTTGAATAGGGGGAAGTTGTTCATTAAAAATACTACACTAAGTATTAATTGTAAATTTTTGTCGAAAACTCTACTTTTAACTGCGTGTGGATTTTGTAAAGTTCAATACAAATACTTAGTTGATGACAAGTTGTCAAACAGTAAATACATTTTTATTTTCATAACTGCCTTAATTTTTTACATTACATTTACATTTTTTACATTATTTCCTAAACAAAGGCTAATCTAAAAAAATATTCTTTGTTTTATGTTTAGAATCCAAATGTATATATATGACATTTCATTTTGGAAATCCAATTACCAATCATATATATTTAGCATATTAATATTTCGACGTTACTTTACAATGTTGCAATTAGCTACATTTAATTTTTTTCCCAACAAGAAAAAATTAATTAAAAAAGTGCTTCAACTTGATTAGTTGAATCGGATTGTCATCATTGTAATCTACAAGAATAAATATTCTTATTTTACTACTTGATTTTTAATTGAATGAATAATGTTAAGTGTTAATAATAATATGGTGTTATGAAATTATAATCATTCGATTTGAACATTTAGAAAAATCATGGAACTTAAAAACGAATATTTTCGAATAGTAAATTTTCTACGCCTTTAAGAGTGGATTAAGTAGGCAAGAATGTCGAAATGATTTGAAAAAGAAATTTAGTGTGAACCGTGTTCTTTGGTCATCGAAATACTTTGGCATAAAGAATTTGTGGATGTAATGGCTTCGTCGTCTCAGCAAAGCGTTTTGTAGCACTTGTCGTTAAAAAAATATTGTTATTGCATGCAACATGATAGAGAAAAATCATTGCTATTGTTCTCTCAACTTAGGTAACCATAGATATTAGTGCGAAAATGATCAACACAATCTTGCATTATTATTTGGGTGTTACTACAGGATAGCATCAGCTTCAAAATATTCAGCTTCAATTGATGCAAAGCGGTTTATGCATGGTTTGCCTTTGGATCTTCACAATTGGTTGTATCAGAATAGAAAAGTCGAATCTATTCGTTTGAACCCGAAAAAGGAAAGTAGAAATTGAACGTAAATTCTAAACTGAGTCGAGTCGAAAAAAATTATTTGTGAAAAAGATCATAACAAGAAGATGGTCTCGCCAATTTCTTGTATTGTTGTGCATTGTAGAACTTCAGACGTGAATGGTTATAGTCATTTCGAATGATGCACTATGATATGCTTGGTCGAAGTCCTTTAAAATATCTGTGGCAATCGATCAAAAGAAACATCATGATAATGTTCGCTCAAGTATCGTTGCTCGAACTCGGGCAAAACATTGAATTGATGAGCTATCTATCACATAATTCGAACCTAACAATTAAAGATTTTTTTATATACTCACATGTCAAAGGTAAATTGGAGGTAATGCGTTTTATTTCTTAGAGTAAAGCCGTTGATGCTGTCAAAAGGGAGATGATACGGAAAAAAATATTTTAGATAATTTCAATTCAGAAAATATCCGAATGAATGTTTTGAAAATGAGAAAATGCAAGAATGATTCATAATATTTTTCTCGCAACTTAAAATTAGGCAGGAGAAACTAAGACAATTCACATTCAATGTGAAATTCACGAAAATGTGGTTGATTATGGTGAAAGAGTTTTGTTTTAATAGTATCAAATCAATTTCATTAATTTGTGTTTTTTCGTTTTGATTTTTTTGCGGACGTTATATCTCTTTACTTACATTTTTAAATTTGCTGAAATATTTTGCGAAATAACTCTACTTGTTTTAAAGCTAAAAGTGGTTATGGGATCATTTTTGCCAATGTTTTCAAAATAATCATGTTAATAAAATTAATAAACGGTACTTTTTTTTGTTAGTTTGTTATTATTTATTCTTAGACTAAAAGCAAAATAATTTTTAACGATTATTTGATTAAGAATAGTATTTTGTGGAGATTATTTTAAAAAAGCAGTTTTTTTTTATTATAAAGAATGAAACTTAAAAAAATGTATTAAAATCATGTAATCAAGGCAAGAAATATCAACAATAAATACATAACAACTAAGTAAATGCATTACAAATTACATAACAAATAAATTACTGTTACATATTGTATTTAATATGGTAGTATAATACAGGAAAATGGGAAGCCCTCTTATAGAAAGATTACAACACTTTTTCTTAACAGTTTTTCTTGAATTTGGTTGAGAAAATTGTTAAAAACTGGAAAAATTTGATTTTGGCATATTTTTCAAAATATCTTTCCCTTTTTGTTTTGAAAGACAAAATAATATGACTTTATTTTAGTGTTCGATTAAACAGAATTAGTCCCCAAAATATCTATATTGTTTAATTTTATTTATAGAGGCTGTATAAAATTTATAACCATGGAAATAAAAGTAAGAATAATTAACACAAATAATATATTTTATAATAATAACATATTATACTTAAGTATTAATTTTTAAATTTTTACAAAATGTATTGTATTAATTATTGTTGTTTTCATGACGCTAAATTCTATATTTAAGAAGGAAATAAAGAAATATTATTGCTATCATTATTTTATTAACATATATTATGCAATAAAGAAATATATGTATAATGTTTGTCTGACATATGCTTAATATTGTTTCATGATTTTATTATTATCTTTTACAATGTAGAAAAAATATTTTTTTGGTTACGTGTTCTATATTATATTATTAATAGAGTACACGTGTAAAGAAATTTTTAACTAACACTTAAAAAAATAACTTACCTTTGATTTTGTACCCAGTGCAAGCAAAAAAATGAAAATACATGATCATATTCTTCATCCAATTCCATAATCATGTCCTTAGCACCAATATCGGCTTGTACGAATTTTAATTTTTCATTGGAATGGCACTTTCTTGCAAATTCCACCATCTCGTTGGAAATATCAATACCAACAACTTTTTTTATATTTTCTGGTAAAAAAGGAAATAATATATCTGTAGTAACATTACCATCGCCACAGCCAACATCCAAAACACTTTCTTCGATATCATAATTCCATTTAATCAATTTTATATAACATTTCAGCACGTAAAGGGCATCATTTCTTTGCAGGACGTTACTTTTAGAATAAAGCGGTGCTTCGTTCATTTCCTCGACTGTATATACACTTATATATTTTTTAAATATCTCTGATAATAAATTGTTACTCTAAAGTGTAGCTGATACTTCTTAAAATCGGATTATTCTCGAGGGCACCCTGCTAGTTAACTACAATTCTTTTTAGTGTACAGCAGCTTTTATAATTTTTTGGGGGGGATGCATATCAGGACAACATTTTTACTTCAAAGGAACGTCTCTGTTTAAAAATAGCCTATAAATGAAAATTATATAACAATGAATTGTTGGGATAGGATTATTTTTGTAGGATAGTACTTATTTACTCCCTGGAAAATTTGTATATTTATAAAATAGCGGTTATTTAAGACAGAAACCGAGCTTTATGAAGCTTTTGTGATTTATATATGTTATTTTATATTTTAAAATAGTTTGTAATTAATATAATTTAATTTTTTTAATTTTTAATGGAATATTTATTACATAAATCCTTCTTCAACATTTATATTGATGAATGATATAAATTACAATTTATAGAAAATAAGAAATTATACCACACAGACCCACACACACACATACACACGCACACACACTCATACACTCACACACACATACACACTCACACACACACACATTTACACACACTCACTCACACACATATTCACACACACATTCGCTCCCCAACCCACACACTCACACACATATTCACTTACACACATACTCACACACACATTCACTCCCTCACACACACACACTTACACGCACTCACTCGCACACACACTCACACACACACACTCGCACACACACACTCATATACACACACAAGCACTCACACACACTCAGACACACACTCAGACACACACACACTCACACACACTCACACACTGGCACACACACACACACACACTTAAACATACACAAACACGCTCACACACTCTCACACGCATATACACTGTCGCACACACATTCATACGCACACACACTCTCACACGCACAGAGACAGACAGACACACCCACAAAAACGCACACACTCACACACAGATGCACTCACACACACACACGCACACACATACAAAAACGCAAACACGCACACACTCACACAAACACTCGCACATTTTCACACACTCTCAGGCACATACACACACACTCACTCATACACACGCACACACATGCACACACACTCATACACTCACATACATACACACTCACACACACTCTCAGACACACAAACTCACACACACTCTCTGACACACACACTTAAACAGGCACAAACATGCTCACACACACACATACACTCACTGACCCGCTCACACACACACACACCCACGCACATCCACATCCACACACACAAATACACACACACACACATATACACATACACACGCACACGCGCGCACACACACAAACACACACACACACACAAATCCACACACACTCACACACATATACACATACACACACACTCGCGCGCGCACACACAAGCACACACACTCACAAACACACACACGCACACACACTCATACACTCCCATACATACACACACACATTCACACACTCTCAGACACACACACACTCTCTCATGCACACACAAACTCACACATACACACTCACTCACACACACACACACACACACACAGCCTCACTCACACACACATTCACTCACATACACATTCACTCACACACATACTCACTCACACCCGCGCACTCATTCACTCACTCACACACATACACACTCACTCACTCACACACACACACTCGCACACACACACTAACACAAGCAGTCACACACACATACACACACGCACACATAACTATTTTTTTTTTTTTAATAACTTGTAAAAATGGATGTAAAGTTCTTACAGTCTTTAACTGAAGGCATAACCAATGCCGTTAGTTTTAGACTTAAAATCAAACTCCACTAGTATGCATATATTTAGTATATATATATATATATATATATATATATATATATATATATATATATATATATATATATAAGGTAAACCTAATAAGTCGGCGATTAAAGGTCTGGTTTATTACTTCAAAGTATATATATTTAAAATAACTCTACATGTTTCGGCAATGATGCCTTTGTCAAGAGAATACAAAATATAAATGACAGAATATAAATGTCAAATAATTAAGTTGCTATGGTTTAAATTATTCAAAGATACATTCCAATAATAATAAATCATGCCTTAGTATTCCAAAAAATAGATAGCAAGGTGTGAACATATGTGTTGTTCGCTGCCAGAAGCTTGTGTCTCTTTCTGGGTATGAACCTGTGTGTTGATTGCAGCTGGCAGCTTGCGTCTCTCTCTGGGTGTGTGATTTTGTATTTGTGTGACCGCGTAAGTGTAGGGTTTTGTATGTTAGTGCGCTCGTGCGTGTGTTTGTGACCGGTCGCGTAAATTTAGAGAGATCGGATAACCAGCCGTTGCGTAGCCGAGCGCACTAACATACAAAACCCTACACTTAGGCGGTCACACAAATACAAAATTACACACCCAGAGAGAGACGCAAGCTGCCAGCAGCAATCAACACACAGGTTCATACCCAGAAAGAGACACAAGCTTCTGGCAGCGAACAACACATATGTTCACACCTTGCTATCTATTTTTTGGAATACTAAGGCATGATCTATTATTATTATTGGAATGTATCTTTGAATAATTTAAACCATAGCAACTTAATTATTTGACATTTATATTCTGTCATTTATATTTTGTATTCTCTTGACAAAGGCATCATTGCCGAAACATGTAGAGTGATTTTAAATATATATACTTTGAAGTAATAAACCAGACCTTTAATCGCCGACTTATTAAGTTTACCTTATCATACCAAGGTCACGAAGATATTATATATATATATATATATATATATATAACAATTGATAAATTATTGGAGTTTTTCGGCTTTTATATGAAATATTTACAAATGTCAAATTAGAATGTATGTAATTGCAGAGAAAGTGGGGATGTAAACATTGCTGTCTACAAATTACAAAGCAAATCATACGAAATTTTTAATTGAAAAATATTGTCTATGTTGGGACTCGAACCCAAGTCTACAGTTTGCCGGACTGTCGCTTTTACCACTTAGCCACAATAGCCACAATAGACCTAGGTTCAAGCTATTTAGAAATGCATTATAAAGTAACAGTGTTAATGAATCAGATGTCAGTTATTGAATGTAGATGTCAAGGTGGAAGCAAAAGTCAGTTTTGAAAGCTGATGTCAGTTTTGATAGCAGATGTCAGTTAGTGAAAGCAAATGGAGTAATAATTAGCATTTTCAAACATTCAAATCTGACATCTGCTCTCAAAATACTGACGTCTGCTTTCAATAACTGACATCTACTTTCAAAATAGGCATCTGCTTTCTAATCTGACGTTTGCTTTCATAGCTGACACCTGCTTCAAAACAGACCTCTGCTTTCAATAACTGACATTTGCTTTCACTAACTGACATCTGCTATCAAAACTGACATCAGCTTTCAAAACTTACTTCTGCTTTCAACTTGACATCTACATTCAATAACTGACATCTGATTCATTAACGCTGTTACTTTATAACGCATTTCTAAATAGCTTGAACCTAGGTCTATTGTGGCTAAGTGGTAAAAGCGACAGTCCGGCAAACTGTAGACTTGGATTCGAGTCCCAACATAGACAATATTTTTCAATTAAAAATTTCGTATGATTTGCTTTGTAATTTGTAGACAGCAATGTTTACATCCCCACTTTCTCTGCAATTACATACATTCTAATTTGATATTTGTAAATATTACATATAAAAGCCGAAAGACTCCAATAATTTATCAATTGTTAAATTTAATAAACGGCTAAGAAATTAACTAAACACTTATATATATATATATATATATATATATATATATATATATATATATATATATTTAGAATAAAATAAATTAAAAGCGGGCAAACAGTCTGTCATTTAAAAAACTCATTTATTAATTATCCCTATATTTCGCAACAACTTTGTTGCTTCTTCCGAAGATACTAAAAGATTAATGAGAAATAACATTAAATAAGTAAGAGTATAAAGCAGTAGTAAAATACTTACAAAATGTAGGGTTGAAAAAAATAATAAAATTGACGTACAAGGACAATAAAATTGATTAGATTTAAAACTTAAAGTAACTATAGATACAAGCTTTTAAAACCTTTAAAAAACATGTATATGTAAAAGATAAAACATGAAACATAAAAAATATAAAACGAAACATTTAGCAAAAAACTAAAGTCACATTCAATTTTGTTGACGTTAAGATCTTAGACGTTGAAAATAACCTTAAAAAAAGAACCTTTTTAGAAATGGTCCACATTAACAGAGACACAAATAACGTAAATTATACATCTGATACTAACGGACTAAGTATAATTTATTTTAATATACTCGGTTTGACGGTTAGTTGACCATCTAAAAATTGTATTGTTATTTGGTCCATATATTGTTAAATTTATAATGCATTATTTTTTTTATATTGTTGTGACTTTTTTGCTATATGTTTGCTATATCTTTCATGTTTTAACTTTTACATATACATGTTCTTTAAAGATTTTAAAGGCTTGTATCTATAGTTACTTTAAGTTTTAAATCTAATCAATTTTATTATCCTTGTACGTCACTTTTATTATTTTTTCTCTACATTTTGTAAGTCTTTTACTACTGCTTTATACTCTTACTTATTTAATGTTATTTCTTATTAACCTTTTAGTATCTCCGGAAAAAGCAACAAAGTTGTTGTGAAATATAGGGATAATTAATAAATGAGTTTTTTAATTGACAGACCGCTTGCCCGCTTTTAATTTATTTTATTCAATATATTACGGTCGATAATTTCGTTTAAATTAAATTTTATATATACATATATATATATATATATATATAAATATAATAACTTCGTGACCTTGGTATGATATGGTAAACCTAATCAGTAGGCGATTAAAGGTCTGTATATTACTTCAAAATATATGTATTTAAAAAACTCTACATGTTTCGGCTGTATACGCCTTTTTCAAGAGAATACAAAATATGAATGACAGGATATAAAATTTTTATATCCTGTCATTCATATTTTGTATTCTCTTGAAAAAGGCGTATACAGCCGAAACTTGTAGAGTTTTTTAAATACATATATTTTGAAGTAATATACAGACCTTTAATCGCCTACTGATTAGGTTTACTATATATATATATATATATATATATATATATATATATATATATATATATATATATGTCTATATATATAGGACAAAATAAATTAAAAGTTGACAAGCGATCTGTCAACTAAAAATCCATTTATTAATTATCTCTATATTTCGCAACGACTTTGTTGCTTCTTCAGGAGATAAAAATGTAAACTTAAAAAAAATAATATATACAGGCTGATTCATTTTCGGCCCTCACCATGGGGATCTCTCTTACTATTGGAGATAGAGTATAGGTTTAAATTTGGCAAAGTTGTTAAATTTTGTGTTTGTTATAAATCCCTAAAGAAAATAGACCTGTGACAAATGACCTTCGTTATTTAAGAAAAGAACGCGAAACCCCATTTTCTTCTTTTACCTGTAGCACCGACATTTGGCCTTGTAGAGAAAAAATAAAAACACATCCTTCTGGACATTTCTAAACCTCTATCCAGTGGTGTACTATAAATTTTTATACGACGTTTCGTTTCTTTCTGGCCATCATCAACTACCTAATTTCTTATAGGCGCCATATTGGATTTAGACATCTTCAGAAAGAGTTTTTCTTTCTGATTTCAACCATGTACCACATGCGGACTATAGTTTTTGACATTAGGTTTTATTTGAAAGAATAAATTATAAGATTAAATAAGGTAGCCTTTGGAATTTCAATCTGTCAAACATTTCATTTATTGTTCATTAATAATACAAAAATGTCATACACTGACGAAGAGAAACGAGATATGATAAGTATTTTTTATTCTTCGAAACGAAATTCAACAGTAGCGAGTACAAGATAACAAAAACATTAATAAAATACATAGAAAAGTAAACAATAAACAATTACAGTAAATGTTCAATTATCTGGCCATCTTCGGTAATGCACAATTGGGCACGCCTTCTGGCATTTTGTACTGCCCTTTGTATAGTTCTTCTAGGAACTGCATCGAAGGCATTCTGAAGTCTGTCTCGTAATTCTTCAATGTTTTGTGGCGCATCTACTTTATAAATATTATTTTTAACATATCCCCATAAACAAAATCTAGCGGACTTAAATCAGGTGATCTCGCAGGCCATTCAACAACTCCACAATTTCCAATCCAACGGTTTGCAAACTCTTGATTTAAGAAATTTCTAACAACAGCTGCATTGTGTGCTGGTGCGCCATCTTGTTGCCACCATAAATATTGTAATTGATTTAATGGGATATTGTCGTCAAGATAGTCAGATACGTATGTACGTAAAATGTTTAAATATCTTTCTCCATTTAAATGTTCTTCATACATAACTGGTCCTAAGAGACGATTTGCCAAAATACCCATCCAAACGTTTATTCCTAAACGATGTTGTGGTCTTCTAGCCCTGTTTTGTCGGAGATTTTGTACTGCCCAATAGTGCTCCGTATTCTGTTGAACATTCCAGAATTTGTAAATTTTGTTTCATCTGACCAGATGATTTTGCTTAAAAAATTTTCGTCATTTTCTATCCTTCCCATTAACCAATTACAATATTCTAGCCTTCTCAAATTATCTCCAGGCAGTAAGGAGTGACTAACATGGATCCTGTATGGTTTAAACCTTTATGTAAAGTTCTCCAAACTCTGGACTGCCACAAATTTAATTCTGACGCTATTTCGCGTGTAGAAATTGATGGATTATTATTTATCTATTAAAATACAAGATTAACATGAAATTTGAAAACACGCTTTTAATTTACCATTTGTAAAATATCTTGTCGATTTTCATTTAAATTCCTGTTGTCTTGACCATTACGCGGCTTAGTAAACGATTCATTCTCGACCAAATTTCTGTCGAGATCTAGAAAAATGGTACGACAACAGCCTATGTCGTTCTGGATATAATTGAAGATATCTTGTACTCGCTACTGTTGAATTTCGGTTCGAAGAATAAAAAATACTTATCATATCTCGTTTCTCTTCGTTAGTGTATGACATTTTTGTATTATTAATGAACAATAAATGAAATGTTTGACAGATTGAAATTCCATGGCTTATTTAATCTTATAATTTATTCTTTCAAATAAAACCTAATGTCAAAAACTTTAGTCAGCATGTGGTACATGGTTGAAATCAGAAAGAAAAACTCTTTCTGATGATGTCTAAATCCAATATGGCGCCTATAAGAAATTAGATAGTTGATGATGACCAGAAAGAAACGAAACGTCGTATAAAAATTTAGAGTACACCACTGGATAGAGGTTTAGAAATGGCCACAAGGATGTGTTTTTATATTTTCTCTACAAGGCCAAATGTCGGTGCTACAGGTAAAAGAAGAAAATGGGGTTTTCGCGGGCGGTTTTTTTTAAATAACGAAGGTCATTTGTCACAGGTCTATTTTCTTTACGGATTTATAACAAATACAAAATTTAACAACTTTGTCAAATTTAAACCTATACTCTATCTCCAATAATAAGCGAGATCACCATGGTGAGAGCCGAAAATGAATCAGCCTGTATATAAAAGTAACGCACACGGACAATCTAATCAATTTTATTGTCCGTGTACGTCACTTTTATATATATTTTTTAACCCTACATTTTTATCTCCTGAAGAAGCTACAAAGTCGATGCGAAATATAGTAATAATTAATAAATGAGTTTTTAATTGACAGACCGCTTTTAATTTATTTTATTTATTTTATTTCATCCTTTTATGTTAGCTGTTGCCTTCTCTAATGAGAAACCAGCAAAAAGCTCCCATCATGACGGAATCCCACACCCTGATATCGTTTCTCTATCTGCAATATCTTGATGAAATCATTCCCCCTGTTCATCACTCATCCTTCCTAAATTAGCAGTAAATAAATCCAAGTGTGAATGCAAAAAATGAACATTGAGGAGCGATATTCGGCACCCTAATTTTTTATAGTTTTCTAGCAAATTAGCCATGATATCTTGGTAATTTTAATACTTTAAATTTCCCAGAAAATGTTTGCAAACACTTTTAATAGAAGTCCATACTGCCAGCTCTAAATCATTCCTGGTACGTTCAAAATTTTCATCTTTGAAAAGCTTCCTGACTTGCGGACCAACAAATATTCGTTCGCGAAATTTCGCATCAGATAGCTTTGGAAACTTATCCTTTAAGTATTTAAAACAGCTGCCTTCTTTTTCTAGTGCTTTCACAAACTGTTTAATAAATCCTAAGTGTTTAATTAATGTGTAGAGGGGATGAAATCACTACATTAGAATCCGCTAACGGCTCAAATTTTATACTAATTTTTCCAGAAATAATGTTGGTCCGTGGTAACCATTCTTTTATTTGGTAGTGTTGCTGAACGGCTCGGCTATCCCAGAAACTCAAAAAGCAACAATATTTGGTAAACCCTTCTTGTAGTCCAAGTAATAAGGAAATAACCTTAAAGCCACCACAGATTTGCTAAAGATGATTTGGATATTGAATGAAATTTAATATAGTTGACATACTGCCATACGTTTCTTTTGTGTTTGTAGAATGAGCCAATGAAATTGATGATTTCGAGTTACCATTATAAAATAAAACGGCTTTAAGACTTGTTTTCGACGAGTCGATAAACAATCGCCATTCATACACACACATACACACACACTCACACAAACACACACACATTCACACACACACTCACTCACACTCACTCAAATACACACACACTCACAGACGTGCATACACACATACACACACTCACACACACACACACTCACTCGCACGCACACACACACACACACATACCTACACACACACGCACGCACGAACGCGTGCACGCACACAAACACCACATCCGTACACACACACACACTCTCACACACACACACTCTCACACACACTCACGCACACATACACTCACTCACACATACACACACTCGCACACACACACTCACACTCATACACTCACAAACACACACATACACACACACACTCACACACATACACAGAAGTTATAGGTGCCCACTTAATACTATTCATTCATTATTACCGGACGCTGACTCTGTAGTTTTATTTATTTAGCCGGATAAACGTGGAGTAAGATAAGATAATATTTAATTTATAAGATGGGCAATGTGGGCAAATGGGCAAAGTGTAACTGTACGCGACACAGATCGCTAATAATCCTCAAGTGTAATCTAGTTATAATTTATATTATTGTATTGTAAAAAACCGCAAACAAATAATTTTCTTTTAATTTCAAACGCTTCCGAAATTTTACTGCCGCAGTCAGGACGGGTTTTGGCCACCGCTGTTGGAGAATTACAAAGTCGAAAATAGTGAGGGTGAATCTCAATTTTTTGGGCAAAAAAGCGACATAACGAGCGATTAGATTCAACGAGGGTTACACAAGGCCTGGAGGATCAAAATTTCCAAAAGGTGCAACGTTTGAACTGGGACGAACACCTAAACGATCAAAATCTTGTCGAGGTACCCATCAACGTTATAAAAATTAAGAAAGAAGACTGGAGGATCAAAATTTCTAAAGGTGCGATATTGACTTGGAAAAAACGTCGAAACGATCAAAATCTCGTCGAAGTACTAAGCAATATCATAATTAAGAAGAAGCAACAAGCAACAAAGAACAAGCAAAGAAACAACAAGCGAACAAAGAAACCAAACAAACACGGCAGCTAACAAAAGAAGTAACACAAGAAAACAACAATACTTAAAAAGAAGAATAACAAGATGAATAGCAAGAAGAATAACAAGAAGAATAACAAGAAGAATAACAAAAAGAATAACACGAAGAAGAAACCAACTAAAATCGAATGAAGATCCTAACAATTCTGTAAGTAAATTTTAAATTTTTTTTACATATCTACAATTTACTGTAGTGAGTGTAAGACGTATTTTTGCTTTTGTGAAAAAAGTATTGAAATACACGACGGAAAGCAAACAGATTTACCGAAACTAATACCACTGTCAAAATTCAAGTGTCTTTGCAAAATTTGTTTACCAACTTTATATATCAATAGAAAATCTTTTAGAAGAGTTAGTAAATTAGTACATTAAATCTAAACGAAATACCTAACCAAACTCATACTAGAAGTTCTATAATTCTCCACTCAATCTTGATTTTATTATTCTTATTAAATATGGGTTTAAAGGGTTATCTCTGTTATTTTTATCAAAATAAGTTTTTATCAAATCTTCGCAGGCAATAAATAATGGTAATGTATTTGGGTCAGCATTGTATATTGGTATCGTGCAGATTTCTGCTTGGCTTAATCGATAATAGGGGCAAGAAAATTAAAAACTTGGCAAGACATTAAAGCATTATTAGAATTAACATTCTTAGACCAAAGATCAGAAGATTGTCTTTTGAATGATGGAACGATTGAACAATCTACGAAGAATGAAAATCCTTATGTATTCGGACAAAGGATTAGGGACATGTTAAATTTACTATTACCTAAAATGCTACTAGACACGGCAGAAGAATTAATACGGTTAAAAACAAACATGTATAAGAAAACAGCATTACAAACATTTAAAAGAGGATTAATGAATTGCGGTAGATTAGGCGAAATAATGTATCTGAAGAAACCAGACACATTAGAAAAGGCTCTAGCTGAAGTGCTAGAATATCAAAATTGGCCGTACAGATGCGGAAAATCAACAATGCCGCAAAATAACTACAAAATAGTACATCAGATAACACCAGGATGCATGAAAACACCAGCTCAACAAGAACAACTTCCACGAATGCAACAACAAGTGCCACGAATACAATTTCAACACCAACCACGAATAAAACAATTCCAATATCAGCCAAAAACAAATTATCAAAATCCATTTCCTATGAAACCAAACTTCCAAAACCAAAGGAAACAAAATTCCCATATTAAGCAAAATTCCTTTAAATTTGCAAAATCTCCTGCACAATTAATGGAAAGAACAAAACCTAGACAAAAACCAATGAAAATTGACCCAAGCATGAGCCGAATGAGACAAACATTATATGGACCATCAACATTACAGCAATAATGGAAACTTGAAGAAATAAACAATCAAGGCCAAGAAGAAGAAGAAGAAGAAAATCCAGAATATGAAAAGTATGGACAATCAGAAGGCTACGAATATCAACCAATTTGGGACGAAGATACCGAACCATTTCCATTCGAACCAGAGGAGCAGCCAAATTTTCCAACTGGAGCCTCAGTGAACGAGACACCACCGAATGTCCAGCAACCGGTATAAAGTTAAGAAATCATTTAGAGTTTAATCAACAACATTGTGCACGATTACCTTATATTTATGTACCAGAAATTAATGCAAAATTTCTAATTGATACAGGTGCATCAGCATCTTCAATTTCAACTGAAATACCTCAAAATCATTTTCCAAATTATATTAAATATTCACCATTTTCAGTAACAATAATGCACGGTACCACATATCATAATTATGTTCTTAGAAGAATACCTTCTTTACACACATTTAACGCGTACGGGCAAATACACGAATTTAATATAGTAGATTTTTCAAAAAAATATGATGGTATAATAGGTTTAAGATTATTAGAAAAAATGGATTCCATAATAGATTTCAAAACTGAAAAACTTAGCACAAGTTTCACGGAAATACAGTTATATTTTGACAACTCAAAAAATAGCACCACGAGAAAGAAAAATTATTAAAATACCTGTAGATCGAAATCTAAAAGAAGTACATATAAATCGCCAAAGAATAGCACCAGGAGTTTAAATACCTGAAAACATCACGACCACAGAAGATTACTACGCAATTACTGAAATCATAAACTTAAATAATTACCCAGTGGAATAAACTTCGAAAAACCAATTTTCACTGAAGAATACAATTATGTTGAAGAAAACACAATAAGACGAAAACTATCAATGAAAAGGATTAAACAAATTCAAAGAAGAACACTAGAGGCAAAGCTACGCTTAGATCATCTGAATAAAGAAGAAAAAGAAATGATAAGAAAATTATGTATGAAATATCAAGATTTATGTCACAGTGAAGAATTACCTTTAACATTCACATCAGAAATTAAACATTAGATACGATTAAAAGATGAAACTCCGATATATCGAAAGCCTTATATAAAATCGCCAATGCAAAGAGAAGAAATCAATAAACAAATAAAGAGAATGTTAGAGCAAAATATTATACAACCTAGTATAAGCCCATGGTCAGCACCAGTCAGTACCAAAAAAAATGCATGCACAAGGAATAAAAAAAATATAGAATGGTAATAGATTATAGAAAATTAAATGAGAAAACCATCGACGATAAATTCCCAATTTCTAATATACACGATATATTAGACAAACTAGAAAGAGCTAAGTATTTTACGATATTAGATTTAGCGTCTGGCTATCATCAAGTTGAGATGGAAGGAAAAGATAGAGAGAAAACAGCATTCAGCACAGATGATAATCACTATGAATTTTTAAGAATGCCATTTGGTCTTAAAAACAGCCCAGCAACATTTCAAAGAGTAATGAATAATATTTTAAGGATAAATGTGAATTTTTAAGAAAAGAAATTGCTTATTTAGGACATATAATAACAAAAGATGGAGTAAAACCAAATCCAGATAAGATTGAAGCAATAAAAGGATATCCAATTCCAAAAACACAAAAAGAAATTAAAGCATTTCTAGGATTATTAGGATATTACAGAAAATTTATAAAAGACTTTACTAAAATTACAAAACCATTAACCAAATATTTAAAAAAGGGAAGTAAGATCGAATTCACAGAAGAATACACAACAACGTTTGAACTTTGGAAGAAAATACCTTGCAATGAACCAGTATTACAATACCCAGATTTTAACAAACAATTTTTAGTAACAACAGATGCAAGCAATGTAGAACTGGAGCAGTATTATCACAAGGAACGATAGGCCAACATAGACTAATATTTTATGCATCAAGAACATTATCGGAAACAGAACAAAAATACTCAACAGTGGAAAAAGAACTGTTAGCAATTCTTTGGGCCTGCGAGACAATTTCGAACTTATATATTTCGACGAAAATTTACGATAATCACTACAGACGGCAGACTATGTGCCCCACACTGTTAAATTTAATAATACACATAAGGTGTATTGGATAAAAATGTAGATTTTACAAAATTAGGGCAACTTTTTACCAATACTGAAGATGCATTGTACAGATACAAAGAGCACTTTAACTATGCAAATAACATCTCTCAACGTCGAACAATCCTTCTCAGTATATAAACATATTATTATAAAATTTGACAGTGTGGGCACATAGTCTGCCGTCTTTAAATTAATCACAGATCGTAGACTATTAGTGTGGTTACATAATTTGAAAGAACCAAATTCGAAATTACTACGATGGAAAGATAAAATTAAGTGAGTACGATTATGAAATTATTTATAAAAAGGGAAAAATTAATAAAAATGCGAATGCATTATCGAGAATCGAATTACATAACCAAGAAGATAATGTAGATGAATTATTACAAGAAGATACATCGTCTATTAATACCACAAGTTGATAATGAGGAACTAGATGACTTACTACGAAATCTAGAACCACGAGAATTAACCATGGAAGAAGTAATACAAAAATCAAGAAATCAGGAAGAAATAGATAACATTCTACAAGAACTAGGAAGAATAGACTATAATCCTAATAAACAACAAGAAGTTGATGACTCACTGCATAGCAATGTAAATGTAGAACCAGAAACATCAATACCAATAACCGATATGGCAATAGATATACAAAAGATATAATGCTAAAGTAATATACCACGCAAAATTGGGGAAGAAAAATCTGAAACAAGAATTAATAGATTTAATAAAATATATAATGCCTCAAGGAAATTACTACATATTCACCAAAGATGAAATTTATAAAGAAATGTGTCAAGTTTACATAGAACACTTTAATAACAACGAACCAAAAATTTATAGATGTATTCGAAGGGTAAGAATAATCGAAACACCAGAGGAAAAGATTGAAATCATAATGCAAAATCATGAAGGAAAAACCAATCACAGAGGAATCAATGAAACTCTAAAATAGATAAAGAAGAATTATTACTGGAGTCAAATGAAGGATGATATAACTAATTATATTAAAAGATGCGAAATATGTCAAAGAAACAAATACGATAGAGCGCCACCAAAATTATCTTTTCAACAAACGAAATTAATAGAGAAGCCATTTGATAAAATTCACGTTGATACGATATCAATAAATTCACAAAATTTCCTAACTATAATAGATACATTCACAAAATATGCACAAGCACATTCAATTCAAGGAAAAACAGCAGTCGAAGTAGTTGATAAATTAATAGAAAGCTTTAGTATACACGGTTCACCAAAAGAAATTGTAATGGATAGCGGTTTAGAATTTAATAATGCAACATTAAAAGAATTGTTAAAATTATATAGAATCAATGTTCACTATACAACGCCTTTAAATCCAAATTCCTTTTGAACTCTTGTATGGACACACTAATACAAAAGAACCAATGGACCTATATCACAATGAAACGTATTATCAAAATATTCAAAAACATAAATAACGCACGAAATATCTCTATAATAAAATTGTAAATAAAATGCAAGAAGATAAAGAAAAGAAAATCATTAAAATAAATAAAAATAGAGAAAACGAAGAAATAAAAATAGGTCAGGCAGTATATGTAAAATATTCACAGAAAACGAAAGAAAGATATCAAGGGCCATACACAGTTGCGAAAATCAATAAAAATGGAACAGTTGAAGTTAAAACAAAAAAGAATAAAATTTTACGTTATCATATAAACTCACTAAAATTAACCAATGTTCCAGAACCCTCATCGGAAGAGGATTAACAGTAGTATTAAGAATATTCATTTAAATGTAAATAAGGAATTTCCTACAATAAATAATAAAAATAAATTAAAACACTTGGCTTGTTTCACTATGAGATTTATTTAAATTCTCTAACAATTGTTTCGGCTGTTATGCCATTCTCAAAGAGATCTATAAATCTGGATTTCTAGATTTATAGATCTCTTTGAGAATGGCATAACAGCCGAAACAATTGTTAGAGAATTTAAATAAATCTCATAGTGAAACAAGCCAAGTGTGTTAATTTATTTTTATTATTTACTGTATGAAGTTAAAATGTTTCACCAAGAAGTATCTGCAACAACAGCCGAGAAAGGAATTTCCGTTTGAGCTACTAATAAATAACCTATACCAAATAGAAAGTTTAATTGAAATTAGAGTATATCAAACTAACACTTATTTTACATTTATATTGTTAATAATACCTATTGTAAGCAATGATTTACGTTAAATGCTCTGCCCATTTACGAAGGAAATAATACTTTTAAACTAATTACTCCTAAAATTACGTTGGCATAAAAGACTATAAGTATATCATGTCAAATCAAATTTGTCCTCAAATATCAAAACAAACATTCTTATGTAATCATGATTCAGAATTTTATATTTCAAACAACTCTTTATGTGAAGTTCATATTTTACAAATAGATATTAATTATAAAAATTGTATTTATCAATCTTTCACTATTCAAGATTTTGAAGGAAGAGATATTGAAAATAATATGAAATTAATTCTTAGTCCTGCAGAAAACAAATTAATGCAAAAATGCAATAAACAAATTGTTATTAAATTAATAAAAGGAATTTATTTGATTAATAACCTTAATAATTGTGAATTCTGTATCAAAAACCAAATTTTAAAAAATTATAAATCAAAAATTAATATGAAACTAAATTTAATGGAATACAGTGAAAATCATAATAATTAAAACAATAAATTTAACTGAAGTAAGTATTTTAAATCTTTCAGATAGGATTAAAATCAAAGAGATACTTCGAAATTTAACTAGCGAAAAGGAAATGTTAAGCAAAATTACTATCTCACATAAAGCAAGTAGTTCTTTAGTTTAAATAATTACATTCATATTAATACTATTAATACTTGCAATTCTTTTGTTTAAATTGTATTAAAAGATAAGGACTAAACAAAATGATGCCGATAACGTAAGAATGCAAGATTTACCTTTTTAAGGATAATCTCGCAAGTAAGGCGGAAGGAGTTACAGGTGCCCACTCAATACTAATCATTCATTATTACCAGACGCTGACTCTGTAGTTTCATTTATTTAGCCGGATAAACGTGAAGTAAGATAAGATAATATGGAGTTTCTAGTGCGGCCATTGCAATATTTATTTAATCTCTCTCTGGATACTTGTACGTTTCCGGTTGTGTTTAAGAAGTCCTTGGTAGTGCCAGTTCATAAGCGGAAATCTTCGTTGTCTATTGAGGATTTCAGGCCTGTGTCTGTTTTGAATGAATTTTCTAAGGTACTGGAGAGAATTGTGTCTGACAGGATTACTAATTTCCTAACTATGAACAGTGCGTTGAGTGATGCGCAGCATGGATTTCGCATGGGCTTTTCCACTGCTACTGCAACATATAACTTTGCTGACAAAATTTATAAGGCGATTGATAAGGGAATGTATGCATCAGGATTATTTTTTGACTTAACGGCTGCATTCGATACTGTTCGTCACGACTTTCTTATAGAAAAACTTTACGCGTTGGGTATAAGGGGTGGGGTTCTGTCATGGATGAATTCATATCTCACCAATAGAACAATGTCTGTTAGGCTGGATAATGTGACATCAAGAGAATACTGTGTTGAGCTTGGAGTTCCGCAGGGATCCGTGCTTGGGCCGTTATTGTTTACAATGTTTATAAACTGCTTACCTAGACATGTTAATCTAGATGGACTGGTAATGTTTGCTGATGACACTTCAATGCTCGTGATTTCTGATAATGAAGGGGATCTGTTATCTAAAGTGCAGCAAATCTTGACAGCTTTTAGTGAGTGGTGCTTCACAAACTGTCTTTTGTTAAACACTAGTAAATGTGCATGTGTTAAATTTTACAAACGAAAAGGTATAATAAGTGATAGTTTTGCTTTCCCTAATGGTGATAAACTGAGTGTTCTTGAGAACATAAAGTTCTTGGGTGTATTCATCGACGAGCATTTGACCTGGTGCGAGCACGTGGACTATGTGTGTGGCAGACTTAATAGTGCCTACTACGCAATACTTAAATTGAAATCCAGTCTTCACAAAAATTATTTGATAGATGTGTACTATGCTTTGGTGTATTCGGTTCTCTCTTATAATACTGTTCTGTGGGGTAATTCTGTAAATTGCAAACGTGTTTTTGTACAGCAGAAACGTATTTTGCGGTTAATTTTTAATTTGCGTAGTGACGAATCTTTCAGACCGATTTTTGGGAGAGGCCGAATATTAACGTTGCCATGTATATACATATACAAGTGTATTGAATACATAAGGGGCAATTTAGACAGCCAGAATTGTGGGGCACATAATTATCCGACACGTTATGGGCACTTGTTGCGAACTGATCGCCATAGAACGGCGAGCTTTGAAAAATCACCGGCATATGCGGGTCAGATTGTATATAATAAACTTCCATCAGATATAAAAGATGTGCGTGACATGGGAAAGTTTAAATCAACTGTGAAGCATTATCTCCTATGTAAGTGTTACTACTCAGTTAAAGATTTCCTGGAGGAATAGTAAGCAAATGGTTTACAGACTTCATATGCATACGCGTTCCTGAATCTATATGAACTTGTTTCGTTTATTTTAATGTTTGTTTTTTTTTGTGATATACGTGATATATTTCTTTAAGTATTAAGTAATTTTTTTTTTTGTATGACTAGTGGCAGTTTGGTCCTTTATTGTTGTATTTTCTTTTATTGTGACGACTCATATACACTAAGTTTGTGTCTAAAATGAATAAATATTATTATTATTATTATTATTATTATTATAAGATGTGCAATGCGTTAGTAGAGTTAGAGTTATTAGTGTAACTGTAGGCGACACAGATCGCTAATATAGTTATAATCTATATTGTATTGTATTGTCAAAAACCGCAAATAAATATTTTTTTTTAATTTCAAACGCTTCCGAAATTTAACTCATACACACACACACACACACAAACACACACGCACGCACGTACGCACACACTCACTCACAAACACATACGCACACACACACGCACATACTCATGAACATACACACACTCATTTACTCACAAACACACACACACACACACACCCTCATACACACACGCACACTCACGCACTCACAGTCACGTACCCAGGGAGAGAGAGAGACACACACTCAGACACTCGCGCACACACACACACGCGCGCACACACACCCACGGACTCACGCACATACACACACACACACTCACTCACACACACACTGACACACACTCTGACACACACACACTCTCTCACACACACATACTCACACACACATACACACACTCGCACACACACTCACACGCACGCGCGCACGCACTCATCACACACTCATACACACGCACTCATCACACACTCATCCACACACACACACTCACAAACACACACACAAACTCACACACACACACACTCACTTACACACACACACACACACACACTCACTTACACACACACACACACTCACTCACTTACACACACACTCACACACGCACACGCACGCACACACCCACACATACACACACCCACACCATCATACACACACACGCACAAACACTCACACACACACACACACGCACTTACGAACGCACACCCATGTACACATATACACACGCACGCACATACACACACACACACATACACTCACACACGCACACATACACACACACACGCCAACACACACACACCAACACACACACACACCAACACACACACACACCAACACACACACACACCAACACACTCATACACACACACATACAGGCAAAATTTTATCGTTTTGATTATCAGTTTTAATTCTTTCTAGCACTAAAACAGGGTGTACGTATGTGTGTGCGTATGTGTTTATTCTCATTTCGATTATGGAAAATGGCATAGTTCTATGAAATACTTTTTAAAAATTATTTTATTGAATAACGTACGGGGATTGGCAAAAAAATGTTCGAAATTTAGTTTGTAGTAAAGTCATTCATTATTTTTTTACGAAATGTGTGATAGTACATTTCTTCTTGTTCTTTTTTATGTACGATCCTTTTGTCAAATAAAGTTTCTCAAGTTAAACAATAGTTTTCAGTTTTTCTTGGCTGTTTGACGTTTCTTTCGATCTCTGCTATTTTTACTTTATTAACCTTACGTGTTTTCGTTTCTTAATGCACATGATAGTTTAATTTCTGTATTATTAACTTCGCATTTATTATCCTATGCTCGTATTTTTCACCCTATTCTTTACTTTAGTAGGATACTTTAACAAGTATCTTCCTAAATTGTTTTCTTTTGATGTTTTCTCTGCATTTACCGTTCTCTTGAATATAACCTTATACAGCCTTTTCATGTAAAAATTTTATATACTTCAAATTATTTTGTGAAATATTTTCTTCGAGTTTTCTTTTTACTGTAAATACTTTTTAAAGATATCTTTATGTTTTATTGTTATTTATTCAAATTGTTTTTCGTTACAGGATAATTACTTTCTGGTTCGTCTTTTTATATATTTTTCTTGTATTTGGATGTAAGATGATTTATTATTGAAAATATTTTTTCCATTATTAATTCTTATAACAAATTTATTTACATAAGTAGATAGTAATTTATGTTCTGTGATGATTCAAAACTGTTTTAGGTATGTAATTGTGTTTATATTCAATTTCATTTTAGTATCTTAGCACAAATGTACTAGTTAACATCTGTTTGCTTTTTTAATGTTGGCTATTTTCTGATTCTGTTCCTTACTATTATTTTTAATATTATCACAATCTAATATATTGAAATATACAAGTTGGCTTCGAAATTCAAGTCTACCAAAATTTTCATCATTAACCTTTGTTTTCTTTTCTGACAGTTTAAAATTTCTTGTTTTATTTTTTAATCGGTTTTTTGGTTTTCAATTTCTCCTTAATTTTTTAGACCTTATCTAGAAAATTTCGATTTAACTGCCTTATGTTAGCGTAGTACTCTTCAATAATAATTATGCTTTTTGTCAGGTAATTTAGCTACGTCTCCAATATTTTAAAATACAAAAAATTACTTTTGTGCTTGGTCCAGTAATTCTTAGCTTCATGTTGCCTTTTAAGACGCTAAGAGTTTCCACTTTTCCTTATTCTATTAGAAACCGTATATCTTTACGACATAGCGTGAACTTTCCTTTTTTTTAAAACGGGGCCGGGGGCGTAACTCTTTTAAATTAAATGCTTTTCCCTACTGCAAATGCGATGTCGATCGATTTTTGAGAATTAAACTGATAGTTGAAAATAGTAGGTTTATATTAAATTGCTTCTAATCTTTATGGTTTGTTCCGTTAAGTTTCTAAATCAGTTCTATGACATAATGGAGGTGCATTTTCTCCATATACCTTCTGTTAGGAAAATAATTCGAATGACTGTATTTTAATGAAATTAGTGGCGTTATCTGTTGGGAGAATATTATTTTATGAAGCTTTAACTTTCCTAAATAATATTTGTAAATTTAATGACATTTTCTTAACCAGAATCCAAGATACAAGGCTTTAAGTGATAGTCGTTTGTATATTTCGGTCGCAAAATGAATAAGGAACATAAAATCGCCATTAAGTTCTGTATTAGAAGCAGTATAAGTGTTATCGACACGTTTAAATGCTTACATTCGCTTACGGAAATAATTATTGATCACAAACGCAAAATTTCAAGTGACATGGAAGATTCAGAAAAAATAGAGAAGATGTGGACGATAATAAATGTTCTAAACGATTAATGAAACGATAATCAAAGAAAACATTAAAACAGTGATATCGTAGATTTAGAGAAGGCAGACAAGGGGTAGATGTTGATAAACGTTTAGGCTCATCAATTGAAATGAAAAATGTTAAAAATGTGATTTCGGGAAAATGTCGAAAAATTCTCAGTGAGATTCATGCAAATGGAACTTGGAATACTCGAGACGATAATCCATCGCATCGGAAAACTTGGTCTTAGGGATCTAAGTTATAAGTTTGTTTCATATCGATTGGCGGATGATCAAAAATTGTGCAAAATTGAGAATTGTAAAGACATCATTAGAAAACATCGAAGAGACAAGACGTTCTTAAAAACGATTGCAACTGATGATCAGACATGATGTTTTCCATATGATCTAGGAACTAAAGATTAAAGAGCTGAATTGCGATCATCAGACGAAGAAAATCCAGAAAAAAATTGTTTCAAAAAGTCAAAATTAAAAAAAATGCTCATTGCTTTTTACGATTTTAAAAGAATTATGTATAAAGAATTTGTTCCAGGTGATATAATGGTCAATGCTGATTATTACCTTAGTGTATTAGTGCATTCGGTTGTAGTTTCCCGATAATGTGTATTCTAATAATTCGACAATTGTCACTGATTTTTAGACCAAAAATCAAATGTTTATACATCCATGTTTTCTGTATTCACCCAATTTGACTACAATAATTTTTTGCTCATTAAGCTGTATTTGGTAATGAAAGGAAATGAAAAGTTTTGTATCAATTGAACACGTTCAACGATGAAATACGAGTAATCACAACATTATTCCATTAAACGACATAAAAAGTCAGTTGATGCACTTTTTAAACGTGCAAAGCATACTGACGGAAAAAATTTTAAATAAATAAAATGATTTTTATCAAGAATTCTTAATTATTGTTTTTTAAGCCATTGCTGTTATTTTTGTAACAAAATTTTTATAACAGAATTTAGAATCAAAGTTTTTATTATGTTGTAACAATTTAGTGTAATAGTGTAATCATAATTTGATTAATATTTGATGAATTCTGACAATAATATTGGATAGGAATTTTAATTGATAGATTGAATTTTCATATTCATCCTTGCTTAGCAATAGAAATTTTTGTTTGTATATTTTATGTAAAAACGCCTTTTATAAATAACCGTGTTGCTTATATTTTTCTTAATTATTTGTTTTCAATTTTTCTAGTTTCTATCGGTATCATATGTAAATTTATTGTTAAAATTAAGATTTGTAATTAACCTATAGGAAAAATAAATAGTTTTGTAATTTATAATTAGATCAACAAACACGTGTGGTTTCTAAAATTTTACCTTATTTGAGATCGTTAAATTCGTACATTTTTTTTCACAAAATTTCTAATTGTGCTTTTGTAGAATTTAAAACGCATTAGTACTATTAGCAACGTTTCTGCAAACTTCTCGTAAGATATTTCATCAACTTCTTTACAAAATGCGCTTATATTAAAATTCTTCCTGTACTTTTTCTTTTTACCTTCCATTTCCTCGAACCAATGTGTTGATCAAATCTCGTGTTTACACTATGGGCATCAATTACAATCAGGTTTCTTGGAATATTGATATACACTCCTTTAATTTGTTTACTTACAAACGACTTATTTATGATAGCTGCAATAAATATTCGCTGTATTGTTTTTTGCTTTTTTATGTTTAGGAAAATTTAGTGTGGTATGAGCATTTATAATATTAGATACAGGAATCAATAATATGTCAATACTTTTGCTTGTTGTTATGTGTATGTGTATTTTATTTTGATTTCTTGATTTCTCTCTTTTTTTCTCATCTATGTTAATATCTTGTAAATGGAATTGTAATATTCTGTTGGGTAAAATAGCATAAAATAAATAAATAGTGTTGTGGTTGGAATTATAATAATTTCTTGTAAGTTAGAAAACGAATTGATAATATGGAAATGCTCTACCCGTAGTAAGGGTAAGAAAGTGAAAACTAAGAGATCCAAAACGGCAGTCCTTACCATTAAAATATCATTGCTCATTTAACAAGTAAACTTGGTGCGTTTTGTGAGTGTTTAACTACTAAAGCTAGTATAAAAGTTTAGTTTAACATTAAAGCATTCCAAAACAATGGAAACAATTAATAACTTATGTACGTAAGTTGGTTAGTAAAGCTAATTTAAGTATGGTAGAGATGAATATACAGACACGTCTTCATATTCTTTAAGTAAAAATTCTTGGACTTTATTGGTTTTATGCCTCAGGCTTAATTATTTTTTTTAATAGCTAGGTATAGCAAGCGCCAATTAAGTTGGCGCGAGGAGGGGGTGCGCAGAAGCCAGTTTTAAAAACGTCCACCCCCCACTACTCAAGTAATTGTCAGAATACATTTGTCATTGACATTTGACGGAACATAATGTCTTTGCTAGGGGATCATAAAGTGACACACGCTCAGAGGTGATACTTATCTGACATTTGATGTAAAACCAAATTCAAATCTCCCCACTACTTTTAATCCTGCGCGAACTTACCCCTCCTCGCGCCAACTTAATTGGCGTTTCCTATACATTTGTAATACCTGAATTTCGATTTAAAGAAGCACAAATTTAATTAAAGTAAAAAAGGACTGAGTTTGTGATATTGTTTGGTTCCTTACTTTATGTGGTCTGTAGTCTAGAATGTTATATTTTTCTTTTGTTGTAAATAATTGATTACATAAAAAAATAAATTTCCCAGCTTCTATAAGAAATAATTATTCTATTAGTGTTTTGTTATTCAAATGTTTTATTTCCAATGCAACAGAATAAGTACATATATACTTGTCTTTAAGTCGACCGTATGGATTGTTAAACGCATGTCACCAATGTCAATTATGCACTGTTACAAAACAACAAAATATATTTTTTAATGTTTATATTTTAATTTTCCAGCTGAGATTCTATTAATAATAAATTATTCAGACATTACCAAAGAGAAAAATGTAACATTATTTTTAACTGTTTTGTTAAACAAATTTTTAGAGACGTCATTTACTACTTCGACATTTTTTTTGTTAGGCTTCGACCTATTGAACTAACTATTAAAATTGTTGATAAGTGTAACAGTAAAGTATTGCGTAACGGGATAAATAGAAAAAAACAAAAACTTATAATGGAAATCTTAACGCAGCGTTATAAAATAAATTTAATACAAAAAATATTTTCAATACACCTTTACTGACCAATACCAACATGGTTTCGTTTGAGTTCGTTCGAAAATTCGGCATTCAGAAGTCCGGTCAAACAACTCGATAAAAATATATTTTGGACAAAAAATCGTAATTGTGTCTGGTCAGGGCTGATTTCGAACGAAGGGGGCATCGACCACTTAAATTTTTCTTTTTGTTTCGCTTTTATCTTTACATGTAACCCTGTATACGTCTTTCTCTGTTTCTTGACTTATAATCTCATTTTGTTTTCATGTCACGTATCCCATTCCTTATTCTTCTTAGTTTATATGTAAGTACAGTCTTTATACAAAAAATGTCTACTATATATACCAATTTTATGTACATATATATATATATATATATATATATATATATATATATATATATATATATCCGCACACCGATATGTGTATGTTTATTAAGTATCGGTGAAATTTTTCAAAGGTAAATGATCTTCGTATTTTTCATTGCTTGTTTACTGAATATTTTTTATTGATTTGTTTATAAGTTAACATAATGAAGGTATTAATGTAATATATAAGATATGCAAAAACAATAGTTCTAAATTTAAAAAGCATCAATGACTGGCATGGAGTCGTGATTTAAAAAAATGTTTCTGCTTTTGGAAAGTATTAGTAGTCTGATAGATTAAAAAGAAAACAGATTAAGTCGATCTTTAAATTGGGAAGAGGTAAGTGTTTTTAATAATACCGCACTGACTTTTAAATATACATTCTTATTATATATTTGGGTATTGTACATTTTTTCCTTATAATAATAATAATATTAAAAAAAAAAAAAACGAAGTTATAACATAGGTTCGCGACAAGTAACATTGCAAGTTAGTTATTTAATTTAATAAAATTTCCTAGCTAACATTTATCTCACTAATGTCAATATCAGAGAGCGGATTAAAGCGATTGAATGACCAATTGCCCCGATAAAACGTTGTGATGGGTCAGGTATAGTATGAATGTTACAACAGATGTTGTTACTTCCGTCGTTATGTGTCTATTCATTCATAAATTTTTATTCTACTGTGGCGTGTAAGACGGAATATACATTTATATATTATTTCGATGACTTCGTTTAAATAATCGCTTAAAAAATTATATTCGCTAATTTCCAAAGTGTATTCTCGTGTTTACAAGCTGTTATACATGCATACACATATATGTATTTATTGTTCTTGAGATAATATATTTTCTATTCTCTTCTATAAGGGATTGTTTCTGGTTTCGTTTCTTTTAGTGTTATTTGGTTACAACTTTTAGTATTTGAAAAAATCCGTTTTACATTGTTATATTGTATATGTGGAGCCTAGTTTCAAAACACAATTTCGACAAAAAAGGTATTCGGAAATAATAAGCCATTTATTATATTTTTAAAAATATATGTCTGGAAATAAAAATATCCATGTTTCCAGGACCTATAGGGTCAGTAAATATAAACTCTAATCGGATTTTATTTAAAATGCTTTTTATTCAAAACTTAGAATAGAATAATTGCAAAAGAAAATGCTGTTAGACCAGAATCACTGGCGATAATTCCTTTTGAATTAAAATAAGTGGAGAGATATCATTTTGAACAAGTATTAGATGTATGTAAGTATGCACGTATGTATCATACTGTAGATAAATTCTATACTTTTACACCACAGTCATCTTCGTTACATTCACAAAGTTCATCGTCGGATTCTATGTCATTATTATTCTCAGGATATAAAACGATATTTTTATAAAATTGTAACTCAGGCAAATTTTCCCAGTTATCGTCATAGCAAGTAAGTAATTCCTTTATATTTTGAATTTTTTCGGATTTTAGGTTGTTACCAAGCTGAAGCCCCTCCAACATTAGATGCTCCATTGTAATATTCCTTTTCAATATAGATTCGAACCTAAAAAAAGTTTTGTTAGAAAAAGTGAAGAATATCAGTATAATAAAAGAAAGTAATAACATACCTTTTAGTAGGATCATTGTTTCTATAGTACTCCTCCATTTTGACTAATACTTTTTTGCCCTTAGGGCCTGATGTTCGTTTAATGTGAATTCTTTTCATTTGACTTATTCCCTTAAGCTTTCTGCAATTTGAATCACTCATTTGCTTTACATTTTTCCGAGCCCAGTCCTTACTTAAACTTCTAACTTTTCCAACTTCCTGAAGTATTTTTTCGTAATCCTGTTTCAATAAAATTTCTTCTCGTTTTCTATACTTCTTTTCAATTTGCCCAAACAGTCTATCTGCTGGCATATAGGAATGCCCCCTGACTGGAAAGATAATAGTAATATCAGAGAGATTTTTGGAGGCTTCACGGTATAACCACATGGCCATCATATGAACAAGGTAACAGTTTTTGTTTTGCCCTGCGCAACCGTCCGCACAAAATCGTAGGTGTGTACAGTTCTCTGGAATATCCAACTTTATTAAGAAATCTCTTACTGCAGAAGCAATTTCATTTGCTCCTCTTTTTGCCTCATTCTCAGACCAGGTGTAAAATATTGGCGTTTTACACTGCAGGTCCGTCACGCAAAAATTGTAGAACTACAGCTGACGTAAGTAGTATGCTTGTGAAACTGGTAGTTTGGGCAATGGTTGGATCTGTTGCATATCAAAGCAGTAAGAGAGTGTGTTCTCTAAATCGTTTTTCATTAATAGATGGAACTGTTTCGCCGGAGTGTATGAACCCTCAATTGAGTTATAATGGGAGCCAGTACACCATTTTGTTGTTTAACTCTTTTCAGCTGATGTTTAAGTTTAAAACATAAACCACAAACATCAGTGGCAGGTCTCCCAAGCCCAATATTAAAATTTGTTGAAAATATATTAGAGAAAAATTAATAGGTGACCAACTTGTCAGCATTTTCAGAGTTATAGATTTTCCACAATGCTTTTATACTGAGATGTGAAGGCAAATATAACCGTTGAGATTCTTTGCGGTTGTAGTGGCTCTCAGCAGCTTTCAATTTTCCTATGAACTCTATAACTGATTTTATTTTATGGGCGAATTTATGAGCTTTGTGATTTCCACCACGATTTTCCTTGATTTCTTCGCCATTAAATTTACATTTTGCTATTGTATTTACCCTGCGTGCTGTTACGTTGAAACATTTTAAGAAAAACTTCTGACAAACTTGTACCTTCTTTCCGTCTACTTTCCGAAACATATACTTAACTTGGAGCAGATGTTTCTGCTTTCTTGCATTGTCTTTGTATTGTTCTCGACGTCTATGAGGTGTATCTATGAACAATAGATGTGAAAGTTTTATGTCTTCAACAGATTTCTTTGGAGTTTAAAAAACTTTTTTCTGGCATATTCTATGTCGGTTGCATCTATTTCATTGCATTTAAATATACCTTCATGATTACAAGGTTTTTCCCAGTCTTCTATTCCGGTAAAAGAAGTACTATATCTATAAAATAAATTTTGTTCTCATACTACAAACTAACATAACCTAACTTGTGCGAATCACTTACCTTAGCACCTTTGCTCGTTCTCTACGATGACGTTCATTGTTTCTTATTCTTTTACGTACACCAACATTATGTTCGCTAACAGAAACTTCACCTAACTCATTCATTTTTATACTTCTTTCGCAGACTTTCTACAATGTTATTTTAAGTATTAAACACGGTCGCCGCAAACATAACTTGCTGGTTAATACATTAACGGCAACAACATAAGTCGAAATTTCACTTTGAACGCAACAATGTCGGAGAAAATTCGTTTTGAATAAAAGCGTTAACTTTTTAAGCTTTTATAATGGGTATAGAGTCCATTTTGAAAAAGTTCATATACTAATCTGAAGGTATTCAACTTCTTTAGTATAGCACCACCTATATTCAATTTTTCGAAATTTTGGAGAAATTGCGTTTTGAAACTGAGCTCGACATATGTATCCTATAATTTTTTTATATTTTCGTAGGGCAACCGTAGTAGGTTGAAGTAGAGGTCATACAGATTGGTTGCATATTCGTAATGATACCGAGATATATTTCAGTGCCTGTTCATTAAGTTTAAGGCGTCTACAAAAGTATAATGTGCAGAGACATGTTTCTTCCATCTGCACTTGACACTTTTAACGAAGAACTGTGTGAAGCTTTCATGGCGCCCAATATCCCATTCAAAAAGCTTAATAATCCAGTCCTCAAGAGGTTTCTTCCAAAATATACTGATAGTCATATACCAGATGAATCTACTTTACGTAAATACCACTTACCAAAATGTTATTTGAGAACCATTGAAAAAATACGAACCAACCTATCTGGTCATTATCTTTGGGTAAGTGCAGACGAAACAACGGATGTAATGGGAAGATATGTGTTAAATGTAGTTTGTTGGTATTCTTCATCCGACAACTTCATACCAACCATACTTAATTGCAACTAAAATATTGCCAGTCGTAAATGGTGAAACAGTTGCAGAAGTAATTGTAATATTCTGTCATCGGATGACAACTATAAAGATGAGATGTTATTTTTTTTGACTGATGCGGCCGCTTATATGTTAAATACAGGGACGTTATTAAAGCAATCTTATCCCAATATGCTACACGTTACCTGTGCAGCACATGCACTACACAGAGTATGTGAATACATCAGGGGTCATTTTCCAAATGTTGATAAGTTCGTTTTATCTTTTAAATAGACATTTCTCAAAGCACCTTCATATAGAGAAATACTTCCAAATTTGCCTTTACTACCAGTTCCTGTATTAACTAGATGAGGAACATGACTAGAAGCAGCATTTTTCTATTCACAACACTTCGATGAATTAAAAACCTTTGTTTTTCATCTTCAAGATGATAATACGCAAAGCATTTCTAATTGTAAACACCTGATACAAATTGAAAATGTACAAAACCAACTAAATTTTATTAAAGCTAATTTCCAGTGTCTTACAGATACGATTACTTATATGCAAAATCAAGATATTAACCTAAAAGTGGCGGTAATTAACTAAGAAACTATTATTGATCAAATGAAAAGTATGCCTTCTGATTTTGGAAACAAGCTGAGACAAAAAGTTGATGCTATATTTAGCAGAAATCCAGATTTGAATATATTATATCAATTCTGCACAAAGCCGATTGAAAAATCTATACATTCGAAGTATCGTGCACTTTTGCAACATTTTAATCACGCACCTATCACCAGTTGTGATGTGAAACGTACATTTTCTATTTTTAAAGAGATTTTAACATCTAAAAGAACTAATTTAAGACAGGAACACCTTGAATAAATTTTAGTTCATAGTAATGTTTTACACTTTCAATGTTTCACAGAAAATACATAGTTTGAGTTTTATTCTTTGTAAACTATTTTTATTCAAAATTCGATACGCAATTCGCTTGTCAGCATTACTTTTGTTTCAGCAGTAGTTGCTGCCGGTTACCAAACCGTTTATTACATTCGCTCTCTTGTGCATCGACAGATACATATTAACTGCATATGTAGGTGTAGGTATGTGCCACTTATGCAGTTGCTCACACGTATCAAATTTTTCGAAACTCACGGATTGCTTACAGAAGCAAACCCATTGATAATACAAGGCAGACGCCTTTGGGCTATGAATCATCAATAGCTCGAGTCAGCTCTCTGGTGTTTATACTGATCAATACGTTTTCTTTTTCTTGTATGGTTTTGCCTCCTGATTTTCAGAATTTCTCTATAGGTAACGTTAGAATTTCGAGATATTTGCTTAAATAGTTTTTTTTTCTAAAAATACATTAAATTTTGAAATATTTAAAGTTACCTATATTTTATTTTTAGCAACTTAGCAAAATATAAGAAATATTGTATTGCCTAACATGTTTGACAAGTTTGAATGTTTCAGACACGTGTCTGTTTGCTGAATTAAAAAAATAATAGCTCTGAGTTATGTAGGCACATAAGAAGGTATCTATGGGCTATGCAAATCCAAAATAAAACAATTTGTGATAGTCAAATATGTGTTCATGTCAACAATGTCATTTAAGTGTATAAATGATTCCAACAGCTTTTGTGTGATGTGCGGAGAATTCACTGTTCATTAGGATAAGTGAAATAATACACCTTTAATATAGAAAGCGTACTATAGCTATTTTGATCAAAAAATTAGAATGGGTTAAATGGTAAAAAGGTTGTTATGCTTTGCGCATTCATGGTTTCCAGCGGAAACCAGAATTAGATTACTTTTCCTGACCTACCGCCTACTATTAATTCGGAAGCATTGCCTATGCCAAAACCTATAGATTTAAATGAAGAACATAGAACAATAGAATCACTTGTTTCAGAACAGAAAGGGGTAATTTTTGCCATTTGCTGAAGACAGACCACACCTAGTAATTCAATTTGAAGTAAATGACTGAATCCGAGACCAGAATTGATCGCAAAATGCAGCACAAATATTAGTATATAACTAAGTAATTTTAAACATACTAAAGTAGGCAAAACCTCACCAAATTTTGTATAAAACCATAGTTATTTATGCATTAAGAGCATTAAGATGATGTTTATGTGCGAGGGCGACGAGTTTAAAAGGTCGAGGGTTACTAGGGCCCGAGAGTGTTTAAGTCGCTCGAGGGCATAGAGATCAAGTAATGCCCGTGGTACATACAATATTTTATGTCTTACCACCAGTTCTATACCCTCGAGAACAATAATTTAATATTGTTATGATTGAAGCTTATCGTTACGAGTGGTTTGTGAATTTGCTAGGGAAACTCTCTAAACAAACCAAAGTTTGTTTTGCACAAAACGGTGATGAATCGAAATACCAAATGATGAATAACGGGGACATCGTTGAAATTTTCGAAGAAATTCTGGAAAGGGCTGCGAGAGCTACGGAAAATATACTGCCCCGAAAGTCAAAAGAATTGTACGAACATGCAATGGTATTGCACTCATTAATAAAACAGTTTTGTTGGAATATTTCGAAGAATAGGTATGTTGAACATTGTTATTGTTATCATTATTATAATTTCTTTGTTTATTTACAGTCTAGAAAGTTTTCTCCAAATTCGCTCTGTACAGTCTTTTATGCTCAAGACAGTACTACTGAATCAAAATATTGACATTGGAAAATAGCCCAAGTTAGTAGCCTATTTAAAACAAGGATCTAAAGGATATGAACCAAAAAAATCGAAGGTTCTAACTCGGGAGGATGTGGTAAAGTTTATTCAGGAAGCACCAAACGAAATGTTTCTTACGAAATAAAAATGACGCTGTTATTTGGGGTGTTAGTTTGGGGGGATAGTAAATATATTAATTGATCATATAGATGACAGGGGTGAGGTCATTGTTGTGACTTTAGCCAAAACGAAAACAGACAAGAAACATATTTTTACCATTATTGATAAAGAAACAATGGGTCCTTTGAAGTTGATAAGAAAATATGGATCATTGCAACCACTGTGCACCAAGGCTTGTATTACGGAGGTATTTTGTAAATTATAGAAACGGCCGCTGCTGTGCTTAGACCGTTGAAAAAAAATACATTTGGAAAGATCCCTGCTACCACAGCAAAATATTTAAATTTGAAAGATGCCGACAAATATACAGGTCATTGCTTGCGAAGAACATCAGCATAACAGAGCGAATGTAATAAACGGCTAGTATAACTACATTAAAGAGACATACCCGGCTGGAGGAGTTCCAGCGTTGTGGAAGGATATTTAGAAAACAGGATATCTATCGCATCCAGAAATAAACTCGTGAAACTTGTAGCTGAAGAGTCTTCAATACCAAATACCGCAAACCTTACAATTAGATGGGAAAAGCGTTTACATTCTTGGTAAATTTAATCATTGTTCTTTCATTGTAAATGAAAATAAATAAAGTAACAAATGTCAACATTTTAAAAACATTTTCAATAATATAAAAATGTTATTAAAATTCGGGTGTGGAGAACAGAATACAAGTTCATATTTGTATGAAAGTATCTTTGCAGACATACAGACATACGTGTTTCATCTTACTGCTGGAGAGATACTTACATAAATAACACCCTAAAGTTATTAATACAGAGCGTAGAAGATCATTCAGCGCCGCTCATTGACTAATCCAACATCATGAACGATAAAATAACCATCGCTCTCTTCATAATAATGAAACTTGTTATGAAGACAGTTGTTTTGGCGTTCGTGATGTTGACATTAGTCAATCAACAGTGCTGAATGTTCTTCTACCCATTGTCTTAATAACTTTTGTAATATGGTGTGTTATTAGTATTTGTTTTAAAATTGAAATTAGGAGGAAAATATGAAACCTTAATTAAGGAGGGCATTAAGTTGGATGTAATTTTAAATGAACTGTTTTGGATATGAATTGCGAATAATGTATATATGTCAAAAATGTTAAAAATCAACGTATGTAATTTGCACTGTCAGAGATACTTAAAATGATCTTAATCCACGTCAAAACAAAGCTTTGCACGTCTTTTCGTACTAATAAACACGTTCTTCAATACCAAAAACAAATTAGCATATCCATACGACAACTCACATCAAGCTTTGATACAAAATAATACAAATCTGTATAAAAACAAATATGTATTTTTATATACATGGACACCCCCAATACGTATTTACCAGCGTTTGCTTCAACCACCAGACGCATGCGTTTCTGTCTAACGACTTCATCAATGGAGGATTTACGAAGACAAACGACTGTAGTACACTTCGCGGTCATGTAGCAAATTGTGTTCTATCAGGTGACACCAGATAATCTCATGATATTTGACGGACAAAACCTACTACGCCGATGCAAAGTGTTTTTTCTCGAATAGCTACGCTATTACAGAAAAAGAAAAATACAGATTTGTATTATTTTGTTTCAAAGCTTGATGTGAGTTGTCGCATCGATATGCTAATTTGTTTTTGGTATATTACGCCACCTGGCGACGAGTTAATGGGCTCACAGTAAAACGCGTATTTTTTCTTTTCCTGTAAGAGGGTAGCTATTCGAGAAGAAACACTTTGCATCGGCGTAGTCGGTTTTGTCCGTCAGATGTCATGAGGTTACCTGGTATCATCTGATAGAACTAAATTTGCTACATGACCGCTAAGTGTACTACAGTCATTTGTCTTCGTAAATCCTCCATTGATGAAGTCGTTAGACAGAAACGCGTGCGTCTGGTGGTTGATGCCAACGCTGGCAAATACGTACTATGTGTCCATGGATATACAGATACAAATTTGTTTTTATACAGATTTGTATTATTTTGTAGGTTCTTAAATATCTCTGTAGAGATATTATTTACGGCATCTTTCCCAGTTTCCGATTTATCTAGATTGTGAATTCTATTTTTAAATAGTGTCGTCTAAATGTCCAAACAAGAGAAAATATGTAGGGTTTAAGTCTGATGAATTAGCCAGCCACAAACCAATACTTATAAAATTCGTCATCATGAAATTGTTTCAAACAATAATTGTAGTTGGTGTAATATGTAATGGACTCTAAAAGCCTTTCCAAATTCCTTCGCTTATGGTATTGAAAGATCGTTTATTGGGAAACACATATTAAACAGCAGGTATGTTGGGCCCGAACCTTATCCTGATGTCCAACGTTACACCCGAAGTATAGTTCATAACTTTTTTGCCGAGAGCAGAGCTATGTTTCATATTACAACACAGTTGCGTGGCATTGTAACGTTAAAAAAATGCGTAACATAATATATCAGATATAAGTATCTAGATTAATACCGTTATTGAGTGAATGAATATGCATGGTTAAAGGAACATTGTTTTAAAGCGGCTTCAACAATTAGAAATTCGAATTAAATATTTGGGGGTAAAACAGACAATGACAAAACAAATTATGGGCGATGGATAACTCTGATAGCATTTTCGGATTCAACGGGCAAAATTACGTAAGATTAAGCCAAAACTGTTTCTAGAACAAAATCTTTGTATACCAGGGTTATGTCTACATCAAAAGAAAATCTCTAAATGGTAGTTCAAATGTAAAAGGAAGAAATGTTAGCAGATCTTTTCAACAGATTTACAAAAGCATACTTATTCTGTTTGCTAAATGCCTCTTGCATTTTAAATTTAGGGCGCAACATTGTAATAATATATCAAAATATATATTTTTCAATTATGAAAATAGTCAAAGTAAAATTGAAACTAAAATTTCAAAAAGGTAAATACACTTTAATTTTTGTCTACTACCCGTTTTAAAATTTTACTCTATGCGAGAGAAAGGAAAACGCTATAAAACAATAACATCTTCAAAATAAAAGACTATTAAACCTCAATATACAATACACGTGTAGGTATCTACAAAAAATGTTATCTGACGACGTATACATGCACGTACTAAACAAAATATGTAATCCTTGCCCATATATGTGAGGGAAGGTCGAGAACAGAGGGCGAGTAACTAACCTATCCTATTCTAATATTAGTTGTCTGGACCAGATTAGGAAATTAAGAATCATCGCGCTTGGTTTCTTTCTTTTTCTTTTCTCTATTTTTCCTTGTTGCTGTCTAGCATAAGCACCCGCCTGTTTATCTGGGAAAAGGTAATTGAACTTTTTCGTGTGTTATCAGGACCTATTTTAAGAGTTAAGAGGTTTATGTTTTATTGTTATTTTCGAAGGCGAGAACACAACATGTAAGCATAAGTGTATTATTCACACATGTGGACGTATTACTTATGATGAATATGAACACTCACACTATGAACACTGCATCGACAAATAATAATGATTAAAAGTGATCGCTTGATTGGCTAATTAACAAGTGGCAATTTATAAGTGGAGTTTCTTTTTAAAATACATACATATATAATTTCAATGCAAGAAGATGGATTCATTGTCGGACATAATTAATATAAACTAACTGAAGATCAGCTATTGAAAAAAATAAATGATAAATAGTTGAAATATTCTATCAATTTTTCATAAAATATTCTGCAGTGGTAATTTTAGAATAAGCAAATTACGAAAATTCGCAAAAATTATGATGAAACGTACCTAATTTTAGAACTATAATTTCATTTACTACTTCTATGGACTGATCTGATCAGTTTTCAATTCTTATAGAATTTTCCATTATGTTAAACATACAGCTGTCCCAGAACTCGCGCCCCAGAGAAAACTGACAAATGTCGACGACAATCTAGATCCCAAAAATGCTAACGAAGAAAAATTAATTGCTTGCATAGCAGAGCTGTGAGATGTTTAAGATCCACCAATTTCAGAAAGGGCACTCCAGGTGTTAATGTGAATAAAATCGTACACGTACAATGATGCGAGTGCTTCGTGTATTCTTGTGTACTAACTGTAGCGTTTTCTTAGTAAACACCGAAAACACACGAGGCACTCGCATTATTGTACGTGTCCCTACAGTATGTCATCACGAGTCGCGCCTGTCACATTGTCAGAATGACATACCTGCTAAACTGTCAACATCAACATGTTAGGTTAAGGCAGATGTCATTCAAGATGTTACACTCGCCATCATATTAATCTATGGCAGTTCTAAAAATAACCTTGTTTATTCTAATACACGTGAACTTATCATAAAAATTAGGAGAAAAGGTTTAATATAATACTCAAAGTGGCCACCATTTATTTGCAAGCATAAACGCGTCCATCGAATAAGACTCAGTTCAGAATTCATTCTTCTCGAGCAATAGTGTGTCTGTATACAACATTTTCAACGTAACCCCAACGAAAGAAATTCAGAGGATTTAAATCGGGAGACCGCGCAAGCCAGTGTCGTGGACCTTCAAGACCTATCCATCGATCAGGATACTATTTATCTAAAATTTCTCGAAATTCTCGGCTGGAATGTGGTGGTGCGCCATCTTGTTGAAACCATTGTTAATACGAAAAAGAAGTGGAATGTCTACAAGCAAATTCTGAAGTTTTGCGTTCAAAAATTCTGCATAAATGTGTTACGTTAACCGTGCAGGGAATTCAAAAGGTCCTACCTAAAGAGAGAAGTTAGATGACATGTAAACTAATTTCTATTGAAGACATACCACGCGATACCCTAATAGACCAACCCATAAATTTATGGAAAATCGTTTTTGAAACGCTCTTGGATTTTCTTCTGCCCAGATATGCCAATTATGCGCATAGCAAGCATTCTTGTCTGACGAAAATTGATTCATCATTACCTAAACAAAAACCGAGATATAAAATTAGGATTGTTTTCTTCTTGATTTAAAAGCCATGTACAGCATTCCCGTCTGGTAGGGTAACCTTCTGGCTGAAAATGATACACAGGCGTATAATGATACGGATGTCGCCGTTCAGCCTGCATCACTCGATATACCTCAATTAATATACCTCAATTCCTGTACAACCCCCTAATGCTTTCAGTATCTTCTTCAAAGGCATCTAAAATAGTCTTTTCGTTTTCAACAGTACGTACAGTCCTGGGCGCACCACCAATGTCCTTTCTATTATGTAAAACTTGGCCTGTCTCGGTTGTTTATGCGATAGTCCTGAGGATCGGGATGACCGGATAAACGCTTGCTGCCTCTCTAGCATTCCCTCTCCTCTCTAGCATCCGCGGCAGCATACATAATAAAAGAGCACGGTTGAGCACGATGGCGGTGCTAAAGCAATTTGAAAGAAACTTTGACACTGACAATTCTCAAAAGTTCCATAGTTGACCAGTTTATCGACAACGTAATAAAATATGTAACATAGCAACAATTATGAAAAATCCTACTGGATGACTTACAACCTTCTGACTTGTTGAATTGAAATGTTCTTTTCTTGAATGCCGTTCAAGATACGAAATCTTTTCTATGACATTATTTACTAGTCATTTTATGGTGATTTCTTTTTTCTCTGGGGCGCGAGATCTGGGAAACCTGTATATGTATGTATGCCATAGTACTCGAATGCCAATTTACAAAATCGTTGCATTAATGTTATTAACTGCCATTATGTGTTGTCGCGCACTGCAATCCCAGATCTAATTTTAGAGAAACTAATTTTCATAAACTCGATGACTCTCAGTGGCGTATCTTGGATTTAAGCTTGAGAAGGCTCCATATTGTGATGACTTTAATTTGGGAGATCGTATTAATAAAGTAACTGTAATTCTCAGTAACGTGTATAACTAAGTTATTCTTAATAATTTGAAGGTACTATATTTGAAACATGAAATAAAATTTTAATAGTTCAGATTTTTAAACATTTTTAGGTGTAAGAATGAATAAAATATACACAATTTAAAATTAGCTATGCTTAATCATCAATTATGTATAATAAAACTGCGTTAAAGATAAAAAAATATAGACTAAAAACTGTCACGAAACAAATATTCAAGTGAAAGGCAGTCTTCTTTTACTTTGATTATTGTACTGGTTAATAATTTTTGAAACATTCACTTTTATGCCTTTGTGTACAGTGATTAAGGCTAACCTGTCTTCCTCCGTGCTGAGTTGGCTAAACTTTTCAGCCTCTTCAAAATTGAGAATATCCTTTCTGGAGTTGATGTTGTCACGTTGGAAAACGTCTCCAGTAATAAATCGATGAACTTTTTATCGACAATGTATACTGGGATTAAGGTGTTAAGTCCGTTCAATAAATCTTTGTGGTTTGAAAATTTTGTCTTCAACGATGATGATATCTGATCCCAATAAGAATAAAACACGTCGGTAATACTCTTCTGGAATTGTACACTCAACATTTGCTCTGTACTTCTGAGTACTTTATTGTTCATGATCCTTTTACAGAAACATCTAATTTGTTAGATATGTTTTCAGCGTTGTTGCAAAGTTCTCATAAAAGGTGATTATATATTTTAAATTACATAAGCGTAAGTAGCATCACTTTTATTTTTGGATACATTATTATAAGATTGTTTGGGAGGGATCAAGGAGCCACCCCCCCCCCCCCCTAAATACATTACTGCTAAGGTTATCGAGAAAAAAAATGGAAATTAAATAATACGCATTAGGATCAATTGTAAGATTTAAAACAAATTCTCTCAAGGTTTCTCATCCGCGTTTGTCGTCACCATTCTTACGCATTGTCTCACACGCTGTCTAACTTCTCTCCTAAGTGCCATTGTGGATGTTGATATTAATAATATTGCTATATGTGCTAAAAAGTTTAAGAATATCCCCACTATTGGTCACGACGGTATTCCAAGTTTCTCGGACAGAAATTGTATTCACGTATTTTCCGCACCTTTATTAAAAATTACTTCAAAATGCATGGAAGATTTCTAGAAGTTATCCTATCTTTAAAAAAAGGAACGTGCTAACGCTTTGAACCACAGACCCATAGTTAATAAAGTATTTCTTTTCAGTCCAAGGCCAAATTTAAGGCATAAGAATACCTTAAAATGACTAATGTGTATAGTATTACAGCGCGTATTTATGTGTGTTAGAAAGAGATAAAGTACAATTTGCCGTTGGCACTTAGGTAATGATAAAGTGTTTTTTGCAGTACGAACTGCAAAGAAATACTTTATCAACTGTATAGCTATTCTGTGCAATTTGTCCAAAGTTTTTGAACACCTGCTGCACATGATTATAATGAGAAACATTCGGAATTCCATCTTTTCAACATGGATTTATGACTGGGCCCTCCACTACAACAAATCTTACTATTATTATAGAAAAATTATGTAATCTACACTGATTTTACGTGGGTATTCGATATATTACCATGAAATTATTGCAAAAATTAAGTGCGTGCGGACTCTCTAATGTTTTAATTATATTGTTTCATAGTTATTTGCAGGATAGGCACAACTACGAGTACCGCATCTAGATCAAAGCCGTATTTCAGGTTTATACTAGGGTTCTAATTTTGAACCCCTATTTTTCACTATATTTATCAATAATCTGTGAACGTCCATACCTTATGCAGTATTGCCCTATGTGCAAATTATCTTAAGATCTATCGTACCATCTTCACTGAGCTAGACCTCGCTTATCGGTATACCGCATTAGATGTGTAGTTAAATGGTGCAATGTAGTACTGTATTTTATACGGGGAAGCATAATGCTTTAACAGTTACTTATTCTATCGATGGCGAATCTCTTGCTCGTTCCAATATTGTTTGGGATTTAATTATTACTGCCCAACTTCACCTCATCGGCTGTGAAGTCACTTGGCTTTATTATATGTGTTACTGTAAATTTTGAAGGCTTCTAAAGGCCCTAGAATGTTGGTGAACGATTTCTTATTGTTGTTTTATTGTTTTTGCGATTTTTCAATTGTCGATTTGAGGGAACAGCGAATTTATTGTAGTTCTGCTTTATGTTTTCTGCTTGCAGAAACACACAAAATGTTAAAGGAAGCATTCGTGGACGATGTTGTGGGTCAAGCACAAACTTACAATGTTAAAGCGTTGTAAACATGTCAGTTTAGTTAACAAAACCACATCCGCACGTTTCTGGACGGATGTGGTTTTTTTCATACAATTTTCATTATCCGCATGGGTGGATGACTAACGTCGCAACGTGTTTGCGTCTACATTCTTCGGCAGGAGTAATCTTGTCAGATTGTAGAATCAACTGCACAAATTAGCGACAATTGCATGTGAGATGAGATTTGAATAATTCTCATTTCTCACTCCAATTAAATTCAATATAATTCGTATACCGTGTGCCCAACGTCGTGCGATCGATGGATATATAAGTAATGACTGGCCAACTGCAAGTATATTGGCCTTGCTTGAACACAATGACCGACTGATAGGAATATTCAATGTGTTAGAGAGAGATTATTTGATTCGTACTTAGATCGTATGTAGAATGTGTTGGATAAAGAAAGGGAACGCCCGTACAGTTAGACAGTAGAACCCGATTGAATATACTCTCTCAACCCTAACCACATAAACTCGCTATTCGTCTTCGTCTTACTACATTGTGGTAGATCAATCACTCCCCGGCGTTCGTAAGGTATATACACGAAAGTATATAAATAAAAATCATGTCTTGTCTGAATATCGTGTACTGATGAGCTGTAACGACAGCGAAATATCAATATCTGCACGTTTCTGGACGGATGTGTTTTTTTTCATACAATTTTCATTATCCGCATGGGTGGATGACTAACGTCGCAACGTGTTTGCGTCTACATTCTTCGGCAGGAGTAATCTTGTCAGATTGTAGAATCAACTGCACAAATTTAGCGACAATTGCATGTGAGATGAGATTTGAATAATTCTCATTTCTCACTCCAATTAAATTCTATATATATATATATATATATATATTATATATATATATATATATATATTATATATGTATATATATATATATATATTGGTCCCGGATGTCTAACACATGTGATACACACAATGCGTACCCTTGTTAAAACCAAACCAAATAAAAAAATGTGAGTTTATGTGTCTTTTCTTTGTTCTCTTTACTTATTTGTAGGGTAATTCAACTTTCCAACTCATTCATACAGTAGTTAATCACTTTAATGTCTCCCTACCTATTCATTAAAGCTATTTTTATTTAATTTTAATTTTATGTAATTGTCAACGATAAATGTTAACTCAATTTGTAATCATTTTTTAATCTAAGTTTAAACTTAAAATTGTTAATAATTGTTAAGTCTCCAATTAATTCATACAGACATTAATCACTTTAATGTCCCCCTACCTTTCTTTCAAGCTATTTTAATTTAATGTTATTTAATTTTCAACGTAAAATGCTAACCTAATTCGTAATTCATTTCTTAATATAATTTTAATTTAAAATTGTTAATTTAATTGTTATATCACACGAAACAAACACAGTTCTCATGTTCATTGTATTGATTCTTGTTTCCAGATGCTTGAAAAAGACTGAATTGATAAAAGTCGAAACGTCGTAAACAACATCAAAATTCAATAAAAGGTCGCTAAAACCAATAAAAATTAGTAGTATTATTATATACTAGTATTATTTTTAATATATATATATATATATATATATATATATATATATATATATATAATTGAAACGAAATTATCGACCGTGATATATTATAAAAAATTAATTTAAATTCGGGTAAGCGGTCAATTAAAAAAAAAACTCCTTTATTAAATAACCCTATATTTCGCAACAGACTTTGTCGCTTCTTCTGGTGTAAAAAATGTAGAGTTGAAGAAAAATAAAATATATATATATATATATATATATATATATATATATATATATTATTAATTTACCAAAGTGAACAAGGATATACAGCTGTTGAAATATTTACTATATTTCCATTATTATCAGTTTTAATTTTTCAAATTGTTCATAAAGAACTTATTATATACATTTTTTAATTAGTTTATGTACTATTTAAGATTGATTAGCTATAATTTTTTAATACACTTGAATATCTCTATTTTTACATATGTATGTATCCTATTCATATATTTTTAAGGCATTGAATAACGACTTAGATATAGTATATTTTCTATATTCAGCTCTTCTTATACATTCTCTTTTCCTAATATATATGTACCTCCGAATCCTGTTTTGGTTATGTTAGGTTAAGGTTACTTTACTTTTAATAAATTCCACTATACCATAGAAAGATGGTGTATCACATTCTTAGCAAAGCTCGAGTAAATTAAAAGACCGGATTATAAATGGGTCAAAAATGCCGGACATAGAAAAACTTTCTATTTTTCTTCTGTAATGAGGTCAGGGTTCTAGACACCAACTTTAGAAGACTTGAACTTTAGTTAGATATTGATTTTGAAATTTTTTTAATATATGTTTCGAATGGATTTCTAAATAAGAATTTTAGTGCCTTTAGATAATACAAACATTTTTAAGTATACCGCGAACACATATAAATTGAAGCAGATGAGTAGTTACGATATTTTTTTACTCAATGCATTACACAACGTGTAATTACATCTAGTTGTCCATGAATTTCTCCAATAAATTATGATGTTCTGCATTCTTGAAATGCGGATATAGATTAAATGGTATGAAAGTTATCTACATGTCACTGTCAAAATTTATCATCACGAGATATGGTGATGAAATTAATAACAAGTACAATTAGAATATTTAACAAGAAAACTTTAAATATGGGATTTTAATTAAACAACAAAGGTATATCACTAATTTATAGAAATTTTAATTATTATAATTTATAATAAGTGTTCAAAATGGTCACTATTCTGTTCAATCTATAATAGAATACAACGTTTTATGTTGTCAAAAATGTAATACATTTGGTGTTATTTCATTACATTTAATTGTAATTGTATTCATCAAGTCATTTAAGTTATTCATTCTTGTCTTATACACTTCGTTTTTTAGCAATCCGAAAATTGAAAAATCTAACGGAGTAAAATCTCGTTACCGCGCTGGCCAAACGCCTCTGCTTATAACTCGATGATGGAAGTGAACTTCTAATTTTTGCCTTTTAACACAGATCCTGTAGCCCAAAACTTCACCACGACTAGACGAATGTGATGATCTAAAACGGTATTATCCACAACTCTATTAGGAAACTGCAAGTGAACTACTGATTATTATTGATTTTTGAGGCAGTGAAAAGTATAAGAACAATTTGTTAGATGTACTAACGTTTCAATAAGCAATGTGTCAAATACTGAAAAATCAATGGAATGTTCACTATATACAAATGAAACTGAAGATCTGGCAATCGCACATTAAGAATTGCGACAAAATAGATACTAATTTTCAAAAATAATTTTGTTTTATGATTTTGTATCTAATATATTATGAGTTTGTATCTAACGTATTATGAGTAACCAAGATAATGTTGAGATCTTAAAATATTATGGTCTCGATAATTGTCAATAAATGTTTAACATTCGATGAACTTAATAGATGATGATACGACAAATTAATTAAAATTTTTCTAATCTGCTGCTATAACAACGCTATTAAAACAGAAAACGATGCCTAAATAATCTAACGGATATTCAGAGAAAATCTGAAATACTCCACTCAAGATTGTATAGGAGAATTTTCCAACCTTGTATCTTCCAGTTTCTTGACAAACGGAGAGTGTAGAACGACAAGAAGGTAGTAGGCTATTAAATGTTTGAGCAGAAGAAGTGATTAATAATGTTAGACAAATAATGACTGTTGCTCCAAAAATTTCGACAAGGGCTCTCGCTCAATAAACTTGGTTGTCAGTTGGTTCTTATCATACAGTTTTAAAACAAGATTTTCAGTTATTTCCATATCGAATAACTCCTCGATATTGATTGCCTACGATGAGTAGTATTTTGTGAATTGCTTTTAAGTAATATTAATGATAAAGGTAACGTACTTAATGTAGGTAAAACTTTCGTCTCGGACGAAGCATGGTTTCATGTTATTCGTTAACTCACAATACGTGAGAATGTGGAATGAGACAAAACCCAATAATTTTTATGTCGAAGCTTCAACACGAAAGATTATCGGTCCAATTTTTTTAATGTTACTTTAAATGTGGAAAGATATCGACATGAAGTACTGTTGGCATTCTTCGATCAGCTTAATGACGATAAACTACCTTTAGATTACTTCCAACAAACAAGATAATGCTAGAACTCACACAAGGTGAAAAAATAGAAATGAATAGGAATGATGTATTTGAAAATCATTTAATTAGTTTGAACAGCGAACATGAATTTTCTCCAAAATCTCGTGATCTTACGCTGTGTAATTTCTTTGTTCTTTAATTCAATTTATCAAGTACAAGTGCAAAATTATATAAATCTGCAAAATAGAATTATGCAGAAAATTAATTAAATTAGATGTAGTCCCATACTGAAAATATATTTGATAGCATTAGGACGAGGTGGGCCATTGATAATTATAACAAGTATAGAATGAAAGCTTCATTTCCCTAAGTGGAACTGTCATGGCGTCTGTAATGAAGTTCTCCTTAAACGTAAGATGACTCTCATCTACACTGAGAAAAATGGCCCAATTAAACTGTTTACCTAACACATGAATGTTAGTCCTTAATATTTTTTTAAGTTACAATAGCTAAACAAACTCTTGTTCTAAAAATCCTATATATTTATCACAAATAAATGATATTTTCTGTCCGTCCGTATATTTAAGATAGATAACATGGTAACTTATCCTAAGTATACGTGTTAGTTATTATTATTAAATAATATACTTCAGTTTTGGTTTATTTGCCGCAAGTACTGTTAGTAATGGTCCTAAATAAGATTTTTATTTATCTCCAAAACACATTTAGTTATGGTAAACAATTTTATTTTAATCGGAAGCAATCGTAGAACTTCGAGGTACTTTCGGAAGGGTGGAATCATGTTGAATCACGTTGAATTCTATTCGTATTTGATTGTCATTAGACGGTTAATATTTATCTTCATTGGTCATATCACAGCTTATTTGCAGCAAAAAAAAACTTGCCTATTTAACATCAAATTAGTACCCAGTTATTCGTATTCTTAGAGATTTATGACAATAAGTATTTAAATTATTTATTTGTAATATCGGATAAAGGTATTCATAAGTATGGAATATCTAAATTTGTTAGTGCAATGGGGTCTTCAAAACTACGCAGATGTATTTAAAGGTAAGTAAACTTTCTAGTCTAAATAGTATTTAACATATCTTTGGGTCTGATCGTTTTTTGCTTTTTCCAATTTCAAAAACTGATCTCATATTATGTATGTATATACATACTTCGAAATAAGACGTCTGTATAATTTTCAGTGCTTGTTCCGATAGAACCAAGAAGCAATCGTTTTCTATCTATTCTCGTCACGTACGTTTTTGATAACTTTTTTAAGGAATAATATTTGATACTGAATAATTTTAAATTTGGTCGGAGTGCATTACTACAATTCAACAACCCGATAAAATATGATAGCAAAGCCCGTCCACATCATTTGTCTTTTAGACAACTTGATTGTTAATTTAGCACTTCTTTTTAGTCTAATATTCTTGCGTTGTATATAACAGGTATTCAAAAGCTTTTACGTCCCGGAATTTTATAGTTGATATAGAGTAGGTACAATCGATATGAATTGGGTTAGGGTTGCTTTACATCTATTTTTACTTTCTATACTTTATTGTAATTGTAAAATCTATTTACCTAATGTTACTATCACTTAAGAGGAGCCATCGCTGCTGCACTTTTATCAAACTCGAAAGAGGAGCATATTAGGTATTATGTATCTATGTTTGTAGATTAACCATTTTTGGAAAACCAAAGAACTATAATAGACTACGTTTACTTTACTTTACTTTATTTTCTGAAATTAATTAGTAATGAAAATACTGTCACATTTGTAAATAACTTCTAAAATCGAAATGAAATTCTGAATTAACTTTTTCTTCATTTATAAATTATAAGCATTTTATGCAAACAGCTATTTTGGATTTTTGTTTTCATACATACTCGTGAACTTTTTCTATTAAAAATTCGAAAAATATTTATAAACTATTTTCATAAATCGGCATTCCTCTTAAGTAGGTGCATTGAGAACTTTATATGTATTAAAATACTTTGAACGTGTTGTAGAGGAAGGCATTACTGATGAAAGCTTTGATTTATTGGATTTAGAAACAATTAAGATAATATTTTAAAAAAGTGGTCCTAGATTAATATTTAAAAAAAAAATACAAAGAATATCTGAAGAGTATTAACCCAGACCAAAACGCGGATTTATTAATGGTATGTGAATCTGCAACTTATGAAAATTATGTATGATGTTCTCATTAAATTATGCATCTAATGCTGTGTGTCATTAGCTCTTGGATAAGGAACATATTTCAAATATATCTACTGACACAGCATCTAGTGGCAGTGAAATAATGGAATGTCCAGAATTTAGGGAGAATTACATTCCTTTTCCGAATACAAATCTTAGTCTAATATTAAATGATCAAAACAAAGAACCTACATTTAAAACTCCTGCACCAGTTATGGAAAGTCCTGCAAAAAGAATGTTAGAGTTAGGCAACGTTGAATTACCCACGAAACGAATACAGATGAGCAGTATTTTTTCAGATGTTAATCACATACATATTACTTAATGTTTTTTCTTCAATATAAAATTTTTTACTGCAGGGTCTTGAAAATGTTCTCAATAAACATTCAGATGGCCGGTTGGCACTAATTCATAGAAATAAATTGAACAATGACCTTAGAAATAAAATAACAAAAATCGTAGTCAGTGAACTTCTTTCGTCGAGCAGTAGCTCTCAGTAAATTTATACATTTATTAACTTTCTACTTAAGGTTTAATTATTTCCTTAATTTTAGAATAAAATCAGAATTATTTAGAAAAGCTGCGGAAGAAATAATTACTTTATTTCCGGGAGAGAAGACAGAAGCATATTATATTCCATATACTTCTCCAAAATTAGGATTGCGGCAGCCAGCCAGGGGGAAACTTTGGGCACGCTATATTAACGTAAGGGCAGCTTTACGGATCGCTGAAGCACATGAAATAAAAAGTGATGCAAACAGTGTAAATGACGAAAATACATCAGTACACGATTCAGATGCAGAACGGCATCTTTTATTTTTGAGAACGGCGGTAGAACCATATACGCGAATACTAGAAGCTTGGGAAGCAACGTACAATGTAAGAACAAAATTATACTCAAAAAAAACAATCGAAGACATTTTAGCAGATTTTCCATCTTTAAAATTAAAATTCGGTATTGACTTGGTGAGTTTTGTATAAAAATATAATCATTTTGTAGCCAAAATTTGCAGGTATTAATTGATAATTTTTCTATAGCTGGTGTGTGATTTTAATCAAGCACACGCTGATAAAATCGACAGAATCTATAATCGGTGGCCACTTGTTAGTATAGCTATACTAGAAGAAATAAAAGAACGAAATATTACACTAGACTTTCATGTCCATTTAGGTAGTACAAATCTGTTCTTATTTATCATAGCTAGATTTTCTTCAAACTACAAACATTTCAGATATATCTACCAGAGCATTATTAAGTCTACCATTGCTTTTTTCCCCAAATATATTACGTAGGATATCCAAAGATAAATGTGTATGGAGACCAACAAGGACAGAAATTCAGGAGTTTTATTTTCCATTTAAATGTAAGTATTCCTTCATCTACACTATTAGATATTTTATACTTATCACATCAAGAAAAATACACTTGGCATAACATGTTTTCAAAACTAGCCCTTTAAACAGCTCTTCAAGTAGATGTTTGTTTTATTCATTTGATCACTTAAGTTAATAATGAAAGAAACATACTGCAATCAATTGTATTTTATTTAAGAATTTTAGGAGTTTGAAGACAAATTGGAAAGAAGAAGAAAAAACTGTAACGATACGCCATACCTTTACAGCCGTTTGCCGTAGCAGTAGGACAGACTGATCAAATCGAATCATTTTATATTTATATAAGTGGTATTTTGTACCAGTGTGACACAGCAATAAGATGCTTGGAGTTATTGTATAAAGCAATTCATGCTCTGAATTTAGAATACCCAATGGAATGCAAACATATCTGGTTGTTTATTCAAGAAGTGGTATTTCAAATGCCAGCAAGAAGCAAAAGCAGCAGCACATCATGTGTCATTTCCGACATTAACCACCACTTGGGTAATTTGTAATAGATATAATACAGTATGTTCAAGCCCGCCAAAGCTTGTCTCAAGCCAGGTTGAAAAAGGGTGAGGGGGAGGAGTAACAACCTCGTTAAAAAAACCAGGGTTCACCTGGTCCGGGTGATAGCACCCTGTGAGGGCCCCTTGTCAGGGTTACGATCGTAGCTCAAGGTGTCAAGCGATCCGTGCCGAGGAGTGGATAGCCATACGATAGTTGGTCTTGAACCGAGCCTATGGAGCACCAGGCGCCACTCCGTAATATTTAGCCTTGCCGTCGTAATGCGGGGCTCTGCGGCGGTCGACAAGTAGTTCCCTAGCTACTCGTGGGATGAAATATGGAAAATGAACAAAAATTAAACTATAAAGAAAAAGAAAAAAAAGACAAAAAAAAGTAGGGGAAATGGAGGAGATGGAAGACGAAGTTTTCCGTAGGAGAGAGTCGTTGCAGAGAACTCCACCAGGAGTTCAAAGACCAGAACTGAACGAGGACGTAGTGCCAGCAGAAGAGGGGATGGAACCAATATGTAGAAATAGAGCAAACTCATGCCCAAGCGTAGTCGTAGAGAAAGGAGAGGGAACGGAAGAAAAGAAGACCATAAAGAGAACACGCGAAGAAGGGGATGCTGAAAATAGAATGCAACACTTAAGGAGGGAAGTAGAAAGAATGACTCGAACGATAGGCGAATTGGCATGCATTACGGAATCGAGCAGTAAGACAAAAACAGAAATTATAGTGCTGGTCCAGAGACTTAAAAGACAAGTAACAGATGTTAAAAAGGAATGGAAGGCATTAGATGAAGAAGAACTAAGAACCAAGAGAACAACAGAGAAAAAAGAAATGAAGACTGTTGCAGTGCAGGTGGTAGTGCAGGATATCGAAGACGAATACGAGGAAAAAAGGAAAAGAACTGCCAGTAAGATACAATCAACGATAGAAAGAAATGGAGATTTCGACAGTCTCGCAGAAATTTTGGATGAGAAATGGCCACAAGAAACTTATAAGGTCACAGAAATAGATGAAACAAGCCAAGCAACCTTAGTCGGACGCCAGGGGGACTATGCAATCCTAATAGATCCCAGTAGGACGGGAACTAACAAGGTCGTGGAAAATCTAAAGCTGAAGTATAACGGTTAAGAGAAGGTAATGAGCAGTAAGGGGGAGCAAGTCGACTTCCTCGTCCAGACTGCAAGAACAAAAACCAGGATGAACGAGTCTGAAGAGATCAACAGTGCTGTTTACGTCATTCCTATGCAAATAGATCTGGCAGGCGTTAATGATATGGAGATTGTTTATAACCGAATGAAGGAACTTATGGAGACTTCTAAGGTGCATCCCACTGGAATCATTAATTTGGTAATTGGGGATGGTCTAAAGGTTGGATATGTCAGGAAAATCTGTGAACAGGTCTTTGCGAAGGAGAATATCAAAATAAAATTAATGGTACAAGGAATAAGACCAGATCCACAAAAACAAAAATTTGAAAAAGGAAGAGAGCATAGTGACGGTTAAGGCAGGCGACAAGAGCTATGTCGACGTAGTCAAGAAGCTTAGAGAAGAAGTGGATATAAGAAGAATAGGCGTTAGAATTGGGAAAATCCGTAAAACTGGAAAAGGGGACCTCCAACTTGTAGTAGAGGGTGGGCAGAAAATGGCGGCTATATTAGAAAAGGAAATAAAAAGCAAAATGGAAAACATCAATGTGGCGACTAAAGCAGTAGGAACAACAACGCTATATATAATGGGTATGGGCTCCGTTACAGGAGAAGAAGTGAGGCAGGCAATATCAAGGGAAACAAATCTGAGAGAGTCAGATATAAGGGTAATAGCAATCAGGAAAGGAAAATACGAAGAACAGACAGCAATCATCGAAGTTCCAAAAAGTCAAGGAATGGCCCTGATCAAACACAGAAAAGTGAGAATTGGATGGGTGGAATGTGGAGTCAGGGAAAGGATACACATTGTGAGGTGCTTCAAATGCTTGGAACATGGACATAAAAGCCACGAATGTACAGCAGAGATTGACCGCAGTGGAGAATGTTTTAGGTGTGGGCAGATGGGCCATAGGAGCAAAGAGTGTAAAAATACTCTGCGTTGCATGAAGTGCGGAGTAGAGGGTCATAGGGCAGACCAAATCAGGTGCCCATATTTTAAGGAAATGGTGGAGAGGAAAAGGAAGGAGAGGATAGCTCTGATAAACGAAAGAGCCCGGGGAGACAAGAAAGAGAAATGAGTCTAAGAATTCTACAAACGAATTTAGGAAGGGGGAGAGCAGCCCACGATTTGGCCTTTGCCACAGCCAGACGCGAGAAGGTGGATGTCCTCACGGTTGGGCAACCAAACAAGAAAATTGTCGAGGGAAAAGAGCGGGTGAAAGACTCTAAGATGGACGTGGCAGCGACATTTGTTAATAGAAAGGTGACGGTAACAAGTGTGAGGGTGGGGAATGGATATGTATGTGTTGATCTTGGAAAGTAGGATTTATACTGTTTTTATATATCGCCATACATAGATATAGAGGAATACATGGAAATAGTCGACGGAATAGAAAATAGTGTAGGAAGCAGGAAGAGGGAAGCAGTTATTGCTGGAGATGTAAATGCAAAGCCTCGCATGTGGAAATCTCCAATTACTGATAAAAGGGGTGAGTACTGGGCAGAGTGGCTGGCGGCTTTGAACATGGTAGTTCATAACACGGGAGGATTGCCAACGTTTGTGAGAGGGACCTCAGAGTCCTTTATTGACGTGACGTTCTTCACACAGGGGGTGGCAAAACGAATTACAAAGTGGAGAGTAATGGAGGAGGAAAACCTAGCAGAGCATCGGTATATCTATTATGAGGTAAAAATGGATAAAGCACCAGAGCGAGCTGTCGTAAAGACGAAAATTATAACAAAATGGGACAGCTTTACAGCTAGCGTACTGCTTAGACTTGGTAACATGACGGATGAGGAAAGAAGCTCGTACAAATTATGCACAGAAATAATAAGAGAGGCATATTCGAATAGTAGCAGTAAGGGTCCAAGAGGAAAGAGAGGTATACCATACTGGTGGAATGAGACTATTGCGGAGAAAAGAAAGGAATGCAACGCGCTTAGGAGGCAGTACACAAGATGGGCGAAACGCACCAAACAAGGAGAAGGGCAGGAGGCTTTGGATAAATAGAAAATGGCGAGAAAAGAACTGCGAAAACTAATAAGAAACTCCAAAATACAACATTGGAAAAACCTATGCGAAAACTTGAATAGGGACATATGGGGAGACGTCTATAGAATAGCCGTCAAAGGAATAAACAATTTAACACCTTATCAGATTCCAGATAAAGAAAGAAAGGAGATACTGAGAGAGCTCTTCGATTACCCCAGGAGTGAGGCACAAGAACATAGAAGGAGAACGGGTATAGCCTCAGCTCTCACTGAGGCAGAACTGAAAGTAGCTGTCGAAAGCATGAAAACGGGCAAAGCCCCTGGGCTAGATGCAATACCTCCTGAGGCAATCAAGGAAGCGGTAAAATCGAACGGGGAGTGGATTTTGGAGGTGTAAATGCTCTTGAAGGCACAAAGATTTCCAAGAGAATGGAAAAACGCCAAAGTTATCCTTATACCGAAGGAGAGTAGGTCAGGGAAAAGAAACTCCTATAGACCAATCTGTTTGTTGAACACATTCAGCAAACTGTACGAAGCCCTGATAAGACAAAGGCTGGAGGAAGAAATAGAAAAGAAAGGGGGACTGGCCAAACACCAATATGGATTTAGAAAAGGGAAGTCGACGCTTCTGGCAATGTAACAGATTAAGAAGATATCAGAAAAACTGGGAACAAAATGGAACGTACTGATAACGTTAGATGTACGAAAGGCGTTCAACACAGCCAGTTGGGATTTAATCCTCCGAAAATTAGAAAGGAAAGGAATATCAAGTTATCTTCTCAATGTTATATCAGACTATTTCACCGAAAGATACATTCAAGTGACCAAACGAGAAAAAATGGAAGTAAAGGCGGGCGTACCGCAGGGCTCGGTCCTCGGCCCTACACTATGGAATGTACTCTATGATGATGTGTTCGGCATAGAATTGCTGGGACAAGCTAAAACTAATGGTTTCGCGGACGATCTGGCGTTGATAGTCTCTGCGGACAGCAAAAACGTACACAAATGAAAACTTACGGCGAATAAAGAAATGGATGGGAGAAAACCAACTAGATCTAGCACCGGAAAAAACGGAGGCCCTTATCATAACACGGAAAAGGGATGGGTTGACCTTCAACATAGGCGACACACACATTGTGCCAAAGAAAAGTGTTAAGTACCTGGGGGTGTATTTTGACAATACAGGCAGTTTTAGAGAACACTTGGTTAGGGTGACCGGGAAAGCCGAAGAACGAGTGGGGCGATTAATTCGAATAATGCCCAACATCGGAGGACCTAATATCTATAAAAGGAAGCTACTAGCTGGAGTAGTACACTCCATAGTCCTCTACGGAGCACCGATATGGGGGGGAGGCATTGAGGATTCGAAAAAATTGTCTCCTAATGGAGAAGTTACAGAGGCGAGTACTAGTTAGAGTGGGAATGGCATATAAAACAGCGTCCACAATCGCCCTGCAAGTTATTACGGGAATTCCACCCATAGACCTGTTGGTGAAGGAAAGGGTGTATATGTATGAAAGGGAAAGCAAAGAACCACTTAGAGAGGTAAAAGATCGGACGCTGGACAGCTGGCAGGAGATGGAACAAAAACACGCTCAAAGGACAATGGACTAAAACGTTGATACAAGACATAGGAGCGTGGGTCAAATGCGAACACAAGGAAGTCGACTTCTACCTTACAGAGGCGCTAACAGGGCACGGGGTCTTTAGGGCGTATCTGAACAGAATGCAACGAATATCCGACGACAAGTGCATATACTGCGGCGATATCGACACGGCAGAACATACGATTTTTATGTGCAATCGATGGAATGCGATAAGAGAGGGAACTGAAGCGAGCATGGGACTGGTAATAGCAACAAGCAATATCGTTGACAAAATGATAGAAACCAGAGAAAACTGGCAGAGGCTGCACCACATGATTAAGACAATAATGAAAACAAAGGAGGAAGAAGAGAGAAGAAGACAGCGCAGCTAGATGTGAGATATGAGGGTGCTCGATATGCTTTCATGATGCGAAAATCTACATGGTAGTTCCATGAAAGTAAAGAGAGAGTTATGACGGGTGGTTTTTAGTGGGTATACTCGACTAGGAGTCCCACACTACCATGCAATGATGAACAGGCATGGTGTTCATAAAGAATTTTCCACCCGATAAAAAAAAAATACAGTATGTTCACCTGTGGCATTTGTTCTCAGGTGTATAAAACTATTAAAGCTTTAACTATTAATTTGACGATAACACATTCTGCTACACGTACTTTCAAATGTGGTGAAATTAATTGTTATAGAACTTTCCCTTCCTTACGTTCTTATACTGAACATTTAAGAACACACGATAATGGAAATATCAGTTCAGATTTATAAATTTGTAAGAGTTGAAATTAATTTTAACATGTTTTGATTGTTTTAGCTATTTCTTAAAACAGTTTTAAAAGTACTGTCACTAGTAGGAAATAAAGTAACTATATATGAAAGATCTATATGTTTATAGATTAATTATTTAATTTTTTAATCTCAACCAATACTTCTAATTCTGTTTTCTAGATAACTATTTTAGTAAACATTTACCCTCTCTTATTTGAAGGATTACATTTTCGATTGTATGTTTGTATATGGTAAAACTTCTATTTTCAATAAGTACAGTTCTTCAACTTCAATGAAAGCTGTGACCAAGATAGTGTTACCATTAAGTGTATTGTTTAGTTATCTTACTATTTTTAGTAAAATTTCAAACCAGCTTTCATGGACGTATAACATATGGGTGTTAAAATAATTAATGAAAGAAGTTTTACTGTGGAACACGAATTTGATGTATTTATGCACTGTTACACTCAGTTAACAAAAAAAAATATTTTCTTTTGATATTGTGCTTAAATTTGTAACCACTTCAATGTAAGAAATTATTTTTCTTTTGATATTAAAAGAAGTTTATGAAAATTAACTATATATATTTTTTATTTATATTTTTCCTATATAATGTTTAGAAATAATGTTGATAGTGAGTAAGCTGTTTCTGGTTGTTTTCATTGTTTGCTATTATATGAAGATGAGCAAGCTCTTTGTTCGTTTCCAGAGTCGATACGTAACTAAAATAGGTACGAAGAATATCTCTTACTTTAATTTAGACGTTTTTTTTCACCGGTCTTAGTGACCCTAACTGTATGTTATATTCGTATTCAACTTCACTTGGTTTTACATGATACTATGAACTATGGAAACGAACAAAGATTCTTATTTCATATAATTTATAATCTGTTAAACCAATATTCCTAATTTAAAACGTACGTATTCAGTTTTGGATTTCGTAGTGTATAGTAATAGTTTTGGGAAGTACCTATATTTTTGTTTGTAATCAGCAAATGAAAAGATCGTTCAGAGCTAAGTTTCAGTACCACAAAGCTATAGCTATACAAATCTAAGGCATAAGAATACCTTAAAATGACACGCGTTTAGTATTACAGCGCGTATCTATGTGTGTTGAATATGGTTGAATGAAATAAAGTACATACCTTACAATTTGCGGTTTGCACTTGGGTAGTACAAACTGCAAAGAAATGCTTTATGAACTATAGTTAACTAATTAAGTCGGTGTATTTGAAAAAAGAATATATTTACATTTTACATATATTGATATTGGTGGTGGTGTACCGATGATGATGTAATTATTAAATAATAAAACATGGTATACATATTACTGTGGACTTTTCCCCATAAATATTTGACTTGCGCAGTTGGAGAAAGCCGTTTGTTCTGCTGTGGACGATTTTTAATACTGTATTTTTTTTATGAGGAGCCTGCGTGCTTGCTGTATCCTCAGAGACAAGTGTAATATGAGTTAAGAAAGACGTGTTTATAAAAAGATTATTCTTTATCTTTTTATTAAGTAACTTCGGGTTTATTATTTTTGATTTAATTTCTGGTTGGTGCTGTGTTAATTTCATTACCGCTATTTAACGAGTTTGTTTATCTCGTAATTGTTATATTTTTACACTTTCTTACTCATGTGTCTCGCATTGTTTTTTACAAGAGACAACCACTTTTCCGATTGGAACCCTGAGAGGAAAGCAGTCCCATTTTTTGAAATTAAACCGACTGAGTATCCTAGCTGGATAGATTTGTCGTGAATTGTAAATAAGCAAATTTCAAGATCACAACTCATAGCATATTTTTGGCTAAACCAAGCGTGGGGCGAACAGATAAGCAGATATAATTTTGGCAAGGCCAACGTTTAAATAAAAGAAATTAGAAAGTTAAAAACAGAGCACATAAAATATGGAAGGTATCTCCGGAGTACAGCAAAGAAGTGAGCAACTGGTGGAGGCAGCGAAGAAAAGAATAGGTCCAATAACTACCGTACATGAAGAGGGGCACGAAGGAGTAAACAGGGATAAGATTATGCTGGATATGTTAATGAAAATGCAGGTTACGATGGAAACAATGATGGAAAGAGAAAGGAAAATGGAAGAGAAAATGGATATAATGATGGATAAAATTATGGCATTAAGTAAAACTAATCAAGAAGAGGATATAATAAGGGGCATGGACTCGTTACAATTATCAAACGAACAAAATTTGGAAGAAAATATTATGGTATTAAATAGTAAACTGTCCGAAGAAGTGGAAAAAAGAGAGTTTTCAGAATTACAAATGCAATACATGGAGAAACAGTTAAGAAAGGAAATAGAGCAAGTGAGAAAAGAGAAAAATGAAGTAAATATACCCGCATATATTCCTGTTCCTGTACAAAGTGAAGTGCTACCTAAATTTTATGGGATGTCAAACACAAATCCCATGTGTTTCTTAAAGAAAATCAAAGCCAGTTTGGAGGATGTGCCAGGGGATGATAAAAAGTTGCAAAAGATAGGAAACTGTCTGAAGGATGACGCTATGGTATGGTGGGAGATGGTGTCAGACGAGGTAACCACGATGGAAGAATTTGAAGCCAGGTTCACGAATCAATTCTGGGGAAGAAATAAGCAGATGAGGTTACAAGAATTATTATTTGGTAGATATAATGTCGGAAATAATGAATCGAGGGAAACTTATGTTATGAGAAGGTACTCGGTTTTAAAATATTTAACCCCTAGAATAAGTGAAGTAGATATGGTTTCACAATTAAGTAGACACTTTGATTCTCAAGTCAGTCAGGCAGTTGCCATACACGATATCAATGATATGCAACAATTTATCGAATTATTGAAGAGGTTAGATGATGTGGAGCGGGGTAAAAGATATAATAATTATTATTTAGATAGAAATATTAATAGAAATGAATATTCTAGAGTTAAATTAAATAATACCCCTCCGAGTTCTCAAAGACCTAATAATAATAATAATACTCAAAGAAATAGTAATAGAATGGCTTCCCCAAACAGTATAAGATATAATTCAAATAAAGATAATGTAAATGATAGTATAGATACTAAGAAATATACAGGTACTAGGTATAAAGATACAAGGCCTAATTTTAATTTAGAAGTTAAAGTAGATGATAAAAATAAAGCAGAACTTGCTAGTAGTAAGGATTTTTAGTAGGGCCAACCAAAAAGAGTGAAAGTTTTGCATTGTTGTATGATAAGTCGGATTGCGCGATTAATACGGTTTTGCCACACATTAAAATTAATATAGGAAAAAGGGAATGTAATTGTTTAATTGATTCTGGTAGTGAAATGTCGTTTTGGATGAAAAGGTTGTTGAATGGTTGGTTAAGAATAAAGAAGGGAAATCTGTACCTACAAGTAAAATTACTATAGTATCAGCTACGAAAAGGATTGTAGCTGTAGTTAATAAGATTTATGTCGTCGAATTTAATATAGAAAATAATAAATTTATCGGAGAATTTATAGTAGTAAAAGGTTTAGGTAGAGATGGAATACTGGGAATAGATTTGTTGGATAAAATTAATACTACGAGATGCATTCAAGTTCTAAGGCCTCAGATTTTTTTTGCTAACTAACTACGCACCCGAAAACTATGAAACTGGTGTTACTTCTCGACGTAATCTCCCTGCAGACGTACACATTTTTCACAACGTCGACGCCATGATTCCATGGCCGCGGCGAAGGCTTCTTTAGGAGTCTGTTTCGACCACTGGAAAATCGCTGAAGCAATAGCAGCACGGCTGGTGAATGTGCGGCCACGGACAGTGTCTTTCATTGTTGGAAGCAGCCAAAAGTCACTAGGAGCCAGGTCAGGTGAGTAGGGAGCATGAGAAATCACTTCAAAGTTGTTTTCACGAAGAAACTGTTGCGTAACGTTAGCCCGATGTGGGGGTGCGTTGTCTTGGTGATACAGCACACGCGCAGCTTTTCCCGGACGTTTTTGTTGCAGTGCAGGAAGGAACTTGTTCTTCAAAACATTTTCCTAGGATGCACCTGTCACCGTAGTGCCATTTGGAACACAATGGGTAAGGATTACGCCCTCACTGTCCCAGAACATGGACACCATCATTTTTTCAGCACTGGCGGTTACCCGAAATTTTTTTGGTGGCGGTGAATCCATTGAGCTGACTGGCGCTTTGTTTCTGGATTGAAAAATGGCATCCACGTCTCATCCATTGTCACAATCGACGAAAAGACAGTCCCATTCATACCTTCGTTACGCGTCAACATTGCTTGGCAACATGTCACACGAGCAGCCTTGTGGTCGTCCGTCAGCATTCGTGGCACCCACCTGGAGGACACTTTTCGCATTTTCAGGTCGTCATGCAGGATTGTGTGCACAGAACCCACGGAAATGCTAACACTGGAGGCGATCTGTTTAACTGTCATTCGGCGATCCCCCAAAACAAGTCTCTCCACTTTCTCGATCATGTCGTCAGACCGGCTTGTGCGAGCCCGAGGTTGTTTCGGTTTATCGTCACACGATGTTCTGCCTTCATTAAACTGTCGCACCCACGAACGCACTTTCGACACATCCATAACTCCATCACCACATGTCTCCTTCAACTCTCTATGAATTTCAATTGGTGTCACACCACGCAAATTCAGAAAACGAATGATTGCACGCTGTTCAAGTAAGGAAAACGTAGCCAATTTAAGTATCTAAAACAGTTCTCATTCTCGACTCTGCCGCTACAATTCCATCTGCCGTACAGTGCTGCCATCTCTGTGACGTATTGACAACGAACGCACGCTCATTATAAAACAATGCACATGCTTCTATCTCTTTCCAGTCTGGAGAAAAAAAATCGGAGGCCTTAGAACTTGAATGCACCTCGTATAATTGATATTAATAAGAAAATAATAATAATAAAATAATAATTAATAATAATGTGCAATGGATCCAGGAGGCTGGAGATGAAGAGAAGATTATAAATAATATGCAGAAATTAAACTGTATGGATAAATTAAGTAATATGGAAAAGGAAGAAGAAGTTGGTGTATTAGAAGAAAAGGAATTAATGGTGTTGGAAGAAATGGAGAAAGAAAAGGAGGGAGAAGTGGAATTTCCCGAAGATATTGAAAATATTGAAATGATTTATTGAAAATAGATTGTAATAAAGAATATGCAGAAAAAGTTAAATTAATAATAAAGAATAATATAGAATTAGTAAATAAATTTCCCAGTATTGCCAGAAATTATCAACATTCGTTAGAAGTAGATGAAACAAAACCTTTTAAAATTAAAAACTATCCAATTTCCAAGAACATTCAACAACAGGTAGAAGAGGAAGTAAAGCAGATATTACAAGATGGAATAATTGAACGTGGTAAAACGAGGTATGTAAATCCATTAGTTGTGGTTAAGAAGAAGTCAGGAGACATTAGATTATGTCTGGATGCGCGCAGACTTAATGAGCGGACAAAAGCTCAATTTGAAACTCCGATAACAATAGAAGCATTATTGGCGAAATGTGGCAATGCAAAAGTATATAGCAAATTGAATTTTAGGAGTGCTTTTTGCTTGGTGCCATTGGAAAAAGAATCCAGGAAATATTGTGACTTTATGGTGAACGGTAGAGTACATCAATTTAGGACTGTACCATATGGGTTAAGCAGTTCTGCAGCAGCGTTAATATGGGCTATGCAACAAATATTAGAACCTTACGAGGAGTATGTGGTACATTATATAGATGATATTTTGATTTATAGCAGGAATTATCAGGAACACCTGGAACATGTTAGAAAAATAATGGAAGTGTTGGTAAGTGAAGGATTGAAACTAAATATAAAGAAGTGTGAATTTTTTAAAAATGTTTTTAATATAAGTCCTAGATATGTCAGTGTGGATCAAAGTAGGTTGGAGCTTATTAAACAGTATCCTTTACCTAAAAATGTAAGAATGTTAAGAGGGTTCTTAGGCATAATTAATTATTATAAACGTTTTGTACCATACCTGGCACGAACGAGTGCACCGTTGTATGAAATGCTTAAAAAGAATGAGAAATTTAAATGGAATGAGGTAAGAATGAAAGCTTTTGAGGATTTAAAGAAAGATTTTTATAACCGATTAAAATTTGGCATACAAAGGGAGTACTAAATGTTACTGCCGATGCGTTATCTCGTATGTATAACTATAAAAGTAATTTTCATTATGTTGAATTAAATGAAATAATAGAGAATATGCTGAAGGGGCTTTTGAGTATGAGGTTATCCTTCAGGTCCCACAGGATGAAAGTTTAAATAATTTTAAAGAAGTTTAATGAAATTAAGATAATTATAAAAGTTTTATTGTGCAAGAAGAATTAATTAATGGGAAATTATTAGCAAGCAAGTTATATGATATGGTTATTGGTATTGATGATTGACAAGCATTTTTACAAATTTATTTTTTTCTCTTTTATACGAAATCCATGGGAGTGACACATGTCCAGGAGGTTGAGGAAGATTTCAACTATTCGCCGACTACTGTTTACTCTGGAGTGTTCTTCATCTGCGATGTATGGGACAAGGCTTACTATTATTATACAATCAAAATGACATAAGTTTAATTAAAATGTCAAACCCCAAAATGACATAGCTGAAATAGTTTTGAAATTGGATATTCTGTTTTGAAAAGAAGATATAAATTACATGGGTGCTCTGCTGCTGTTCGCTTCACTGCTGCACATCGAGGAGGATGATCCTGTAGGACACTGTGCATCGGCTGAGTGCGGGGAACAGCAATGACAGGGTGCGAAACTGTCTATGGTTCATCGAGTACGGAAGGCTATATGATGAAAAAGATTTTGACATGTCCAGGCTTTTCCATCATATACTCTTGGGGAACTGCTGTGGACTTTTCCCCATAAATATTTTAAAAATATTTGACTTGCGCAGTTGGAGCAAGCCGTTTGTTCTGCTGTGGACGATTTTTAATACTATATTTTTTTATGCGGAGCCTGCGTGCTTGCTGTATCCTCAGAGATAAGTGTAATGTGAGTTAAGAAAGACGTGTTTGTAAAAAGATTATTCTTTATCTTTTTGTTAAGTAACTTCGGGTTTATTATTTTTGATTTAATTTGTGGTTGGTGCTGTGTTAATTTCATTACCGCTATTTAACGAGTTTGTTTATCTCGCAATTGTTATATTTTTACACTTTCTTACTCATGTGTCTCGCATTGTTTTTTACAAGAGACAACCACTTTTCCGATTGGAACCCTGAGAGGAAAGCAGTCCCATTTTTTGAAATTAAACTGACTGAGTATCCTAGCTGGATAGATTTGTCGTGAATTGTGAATAAGCAAATTTCAATATCACAATTCATAGCAATATGTATGATAATTATTGTTAACAGTTAATACTCATACTAATAAATTACTTCGCGTAGATTCGAAGCAGAGTATAAGTTAACAGTCCTGAACGCATGTAGGAAAAAGGGTTAATCGTATTAAAATATGCAGGAAAGTTCGGCCATATAGAATATCTTCAGTACATTTTGAATTTCACAGTAACATTTAGATATGCTATTCATTTTGGCACGCTCTTCGTTGCGTGGTAAATATTTATTGATTTGATGCGTTTCTTCAGAGTTAAAACAACCACGCTAAAATCTAAAATGGAAATAAGAAATCCACCTTAAAGTAAAATAGATTTTAAATAGTCGAATATCCAAATCTACTATAATATACAAAGGTCAAGAAATAATTATCTATATATATTTCTTTCTTCTCTGACCTTTGTATGTAATAGATTTTTTTATTAGTCGATTTAAGATCTGTTTTAATTAAATATGACTTTATTTAAGATGATTAAGCTGAACAGAATTGCGTTCACATTTTATATAACTCTTGCCGAAACATGTAAGAGCTTAATCATCTTAAATAAATTCATATTTAATTAAAACAGACCTTAAATTGATCAATAAAAAAATCTATTATATATAGTATATATATACATACAGGGTGAGTCGTGAGGAATCGATCAAACTGTAGGAGTGTATTCTACAGGTGAAAGTAATGTAAAAAAACGAAATGTTGCTATCCGATTTTTATTTGTTTTCGAGTTATAGCGTAATTAAAAATAAACAAAATTTCATACATTGAAGTTTTTGTATTTTATTGGTATTATCGTTCTTTATAATATATTTTCAAAAATACCGCCATTCATTTCAAAACATTTTTTACATCGTCTACCAAGGGCGCTGGTTGCGTTCCTGATTGCGTCAGGTTGATGTTTGATATTGTCAAGAGCATTCATAATCCGCTGAATTAGTGCATCACGAGTGTCCACTTTTACTTGATATACTTCATTTTTTAACCAGCCCCATAAACAATAATCGAGTGGCGTTAGGTCTGGAGACCTAGGAGGCCAACCAATGTGACTACCACGTCCAATCCAACTCCCTGGAAACCTTTCAGCCAAATGTTGCCTGACTGCACGAGCGTAATGTGCAGGAGCTTCATCGTGCTGGTAGAAAATTTGGATTCTGATGTTTATGGGAACATCCTCTAGCAGTCCGTGCAGTTCATTTTCTAAAAAATGTAAATAGGTGTCTCCCGTGAGTCGATTCTCAAAAATGTAAGGACCAATTAAAAAACCATCGATCATACCACACCACACGTTTACCGAAAATTTATGTTGAAAGTTACTTTCGACTGTTGCGTGTGGATTTTCGTATGACCATACATGCTGGTTATGACAATTATTAATACCGTCACGGGTGAATGTCGCTTCATCCGTAAACAGTATACGCGATACAAAACGAGGATTATCATTTATCCATCGACAAAATTCCATACGTCTACGATTATCATCTCGTTGTAGGTTTTGTACTCTTTGTACATGGTACGGGCGTAAGCCATGCTCGTGGAGTGTTTTTATCACCCTTGTTTGTGGAATGCCCAATTGAATACTAATTCTCCGTGAGCTGGTAGTTGCGTCTTCTTCTACTACATCCAGAATATCTTCTACTTCTTGTAATTGTTGTCGACTGCCTCGTTCAGATATTATGTTTACAGTGGGAAACTTTCCGGTCGCGCACAATGTGTTGAATACACTAATAAATACAGTTTTATTAGGATGTCTGTGATGTGGAAACCGTTGACGATATTCATTAGCAGCAGCTGTAGCATTCCCATCACAAAATCCATAAACAAACACCATATTAGCATATTCTAAATTATAATAAGTGTGTGGCATTTTAGTTTGTTACACTATAGTCGTACAAACGTCAAGTCAATGTCACAATACCCGAACACAATGTTATAATTTACTCCAAGGTATAGGGAACATTTTTTATGATGGCAGCGCCCTCACTATATCAACGATGAACTAGAGTTAGTGACATTAGACGCATTAGGCATACAAACCACTCTACACTATTTCTCGACTGCTTTCAATGTCACTACCGCTAGTTCGGAAAACCACGAACAGGTAGCTCTTCAGCTAGGAAGACTTCCCTATAATGAATTGCTACCGGGGTTTCACTGTTTTTACGAATACATACATAACCATGGTATACTAAATCTATATTTTTAATTACGCTATAACTCGAAAACAAATAAAAATCGGAAAACAACATTTGAGTTTTTTACATTACTTTCACCAATAGAATACACTTCTTGAGTTTGGTCGATTCCTCACGACTCACCCTGTATATATATATATTGAAACAAGCATTGAAGTCATACGTTTACTAAAAGGTGTTTTTAATGACAAAATATTAAACTTTAAAGCAGAAAATGAATTTAAAATTCTAATTTTTACCCCCGCATTCTGACACACTTCTGCGCGGGTGCAATGAATATAAACGTTTGTTGTTAATAATCATAACATGTACAACCAAATAGTGTTTTAGTCTTAAAAGAAAGTTTGAAATTTAATATAAAACAACAAACGTGAGTCCTCTAATATCTCCAGGGTCGTGAAGATTCTGTCTAACAAAGAAATTAAAAGGTATGTTAGCTCAGTATTAATATGATAAACTAATAGAATTCAAACGACTTGTTTTGGTTCTTAAATTCCGTTTATTAAAAGGAAAATCTTATCTTGATAACTGAATATGTATTTAATTAGGTACATTTAACAAAACATTCGGAATAAACAATAGTTAACAATTTAATTTTATTGAAAATTTAATTATAAAATTTATTGGTTATGTGGAATTTCTTATAGGTTAAAAATTGAATTTACGAAAATGAGACACATACTAGGCTACATAAACAAATTGATTCTGATAAATCAATTGCTGAATAAATGAATTTGTATGTAACTTCCCTACTTACAATGTTTTAAACAAAATGGTCAATAAAGGGATCTTTATCTACCTTCGGTAAGTAAATGTATCTGTAAATACAAATAATAAAAAAACTTAGCTCAATATTCTATCACAATTATCCGTCTAGTCACTGGAATTAAATCTTGCCTCCCTGACGTACGGCTGGTATATTTTAACTTCAGGAATAACGGTCACAATCCTGGCAGATCTCGAAAGTTAGGATCACCGGTCCCAATCCTGGTAATATAAGGCCTTGATAGCGGAGTATAAAATGAAAACAGTTCAAATCTTGGTATGTAATATAAATTATACTTGTTTTTATATTTTTAAAAAGAAATTCGTTTTATCCAAAACACATTCCATTAATTCAAATGCAAAAATTATTCTCCCCAATTGTTTCAATAACTCACTATGGCAACCCAACAGCTTTTTCTGTTTTTGAAGCTCATTGGTCACTTCAGTTATATAGAATTTTCCAAAATATTTTACATTTATACAATAATTTTGATTCTTAATTAATATTATGAACTTATTGGTTTACAATTAAATTTTCCTTCACACATAACCTTTGAAGTACACAAAATTAACTAGATTTACATAGTTCTATAATTTTAGTAAATGTAAGAAAGTCATATACTTTTGAAATTTAATTATAGATTTGACACTCTAAATTAAAAAAACAATACAAATATAATAGACTTCCAACCTTCTAAGAAATTCCAATAACAGAAATGTAACGAATTAAAACTAGTGTCTTCAATAAATATTCAATTAATATTTTTATTATAATATATATAACTAATTATTTTAGTTCTGCCTATTAAACAACGCTTTTTGGGGTAAGTACATTATTTTATTACTACTACTAAAATATTTAATAATAACAATTAAACTTTTCATTTGCGACTAGTAATTATTCATTTGGTCCAACTAAACTCGTAGCATTACTCCAATAAATCCTTTTATTTGGGTCAAGTACTTCCCATGAGTTACAGTAGTAAATCTATTTTAACTGATGCAAATATTCTTAATGTATTTGTTACAAATAGACAGTATTGTTGCAGCGAATACTCTGACTTAGAAATAAGGGTTTATTTGCCATAATTATTCCAGTTATATGTGCCGTATTTAACTGTACTTTTTATTTGCAGTAATTAATTTTTTACTTACCATTACTAATTTTTTTTCTCAGTGTAGCAAATACAGAAATCTAGCGGATAATTTAATTATGTAACACGTGATAGTGGCACAGGTGACGCGTTATTTTTAGAGCGTTCTTTGGTTAGGATCAGTAATTTTTTCATTAAGCAGTTATTTTGCATGTTTTTGTATTTTTTAGTAGTATAATAATACTAAAAAATACAAACAAAATTCTTTTAATAATACTATTATTAAAAGTATTTTGTTATTCACATCAGCTAATAATACCTATCATATAAAACAGTGCGGTCATTAGTAGTAAGTAAATTATTGTTTTAGTGTTTAGTTTCTCAAAAAAATGCTTGTAGTTTTAGAAATGGGAAAGGCTGGTTGTGTCGTATTTGGATGCGGTGTCCTTCAAAATCAGATTCTCGTCATTGTTTTCCCAACCTGCAACGTATGGCGAACTGCAAGAAATGGCTATCATTTATAGGAAACAAACAACCTCTTGAACATACCGATGAATATGTTTATACGCACTATAGAATTTGTAGTAATTATTTCTTATGGCCCTAATAGAATATTTAAAAAAATGGTTTACCCTACACTGTTTCTAACAGGTATTGAATATGTTTATGTATGTATGTTAATTAAATTGTATATTATGCAAGAATTACAAATAGAGACTAATTATTTCAAAAGTGAAATTAATAAGCTCCACAAAACTGTTGATCTTTAATTATACGAAAGGTGCAAATAGAATACTTAATGGAAAGGATCGAAGACCTGTACCCAATAATGTTACAAATTTTTACAAGTAAGCTTTTTCCATCAACAATATAAATAAACTTAGATAAAATACATATTTGTTTTTGATTTAATTTTTACTATTACATTTGCTTTAAATTAGTTTCATTGAAATGATAGTAACCATACAAACTTTTAATTTTCAAAAATCTTATATAATGAGTAGTCTGGATTAAATGCAAAATATCCTTTTTTTAATTGCCTTATTTGATGTTTTTGGAATAAAATAAGGCAATTAAAACATATTTTGCATATAATCCGGACTCTAATAATCAGTAATTTTTTACAACTTTGTTATAAATGTAGTGTTACTATATTTATTTCATTATAAAAATATATTGATACTAATTTTATAACTATGTTGTAAAAAATATAAGTTATGCAAAAATATTTTAAAAAATATCAATAAATTCAGAATTCAAATTTTCCCGGGAAACGTTCTCCTTAACCAGTAGATGGCTCTCTTTATGGTTTCATCATTTATAATGGGAGCTTACATTCCTTACGTGTTATAATTATGTAAGAGGCAGAGACAAGGTAAGAGGTGGGCAAAATGTTTGGAGAAAGATGGTGGGCAACTTCAAGATATTCTAGTATTTACTACTAATTTTAAATTTGTAAATTATTCTTACAATGCAAGATCTTACCTTGACTAATTTCTATTAATTAATATGGCATTTTAATGAAATTTCAAGCGTTGTTACATTACTCGCAAACAGAAATATCATTTGACATAAACTGACATTTGCTTATATGATAACCTACAAAATTGTGTTAAGTAAATGCAAGGAAATATCTCGTTCTATCGTACTGTATATCAGACATGTCTTAAAATTTTCATGGATTACTTTTTTTATTAGATTTTAAGTTCGCGCATGGATTCTATAATTCCTCCACTCATATGAACAGAGTCTAACTAAGACATGAATCAAAACCGAAGTAAGGACGTATTCTTAAATTTATATATGAATATACGATATGTATTTGTATGATATACATATAGGCGTTATAGAAGAAGTAATGAAAAAATTAGCTCTTATTTATTCTGTATTCTGTAAACTTACACGAAAATTTTAAAAGAAATTCACGATTTTTTATAACTAAAAAATTACACGTGATTGCATATTTGAAATACATGAATTTAAATTAAATTTGCTTTTTATAAAATAAAGTTTAAGAATTTCAAGACCCCTGAATAGGTATATAAAATATTGTTACATTTAAAACGAAATATTCAATTAGCTAATTAATACGTAATTTGATAAAAACTGGATTGAAATACATGAATTCCTTTTTTATTAAGTATTCCAACACTACCTATATCGTTGATTGAAAGAATATATGTATAAAGATGCGCAACGCTATATGCTTCAGCGTGTCTTACCCCAATGCACCTCCGCACACCTCTTGCCAACTAACTAGCCGCTACAGTGACTATATTTAATATTTATATTTAATTACACTCCAAATCACGAAAGATGATCCCTGCGTCATTGATCTATAATTCTATCAACGACATTCAAAGAATAATCTCCACATCCGAATAACAAACAGTACCTACTTGTATGACAAGGATAGCTTGAACGAAAGTATGTGTTTTCTAGCAAAGACATACGGCTCAAGCAATTTATTTGAGTAAGACAAAGACGGGATTATTACCTACTCCGTGATAAATACACACATTTCCGCTTAGTAGTTCTCATTTCTGTCGTTAGTCGTTAACATTTGACAACATACATTCGTTAATATTTGATGGAATTTATTTTCTTTTTATAAATACATCAATCAACAAACCAGAATTCGGTGTGATTCGATACATACGTGTTCGATTGCAACTTTCCCCTCCTGTTTAAATAAAACATGATTATAAATCCGCTGTAATCCCCTTGCCCCTCCGAATCCTTAATAAATGATGTTTTGTAATATTTTGTATGTTTACAATCATAAAAACTTAACCTCTTAACGTAAATACAAGGCTGTCAAGATACAATTTTCCGACCTGCTGTTAATGAATATAAAAATGAAAAAGGTAATTATCCAACATGAGTGGCAATAAATATCAAGTTTTTTTATCGCCTTACGAAATAGAAGAAGCTGAAACGGGTAAGTTAACTTTTAAACATTTGTCAATAACAATTTATTTTTTGATGTCGATTTTTCAGATTCCAACTTCTATAATAAACTAACAAAGTATCATAAATTATACGAACAAAATATAATACATAGGATTGAAGATCACAATGATGAAGTTGCAGGGAATAAAGATCAGCAAACTACAATGTTTTCTGAAGACCTGAATGAAAATTATCATGTTGAAAAAGAATTGGATGAACGGCAAGAAAATAGAAATAGCTTTGATGAATTTTGGACCAAACAAGAAACTTTATTTCTCATTAGTTTGTATGCAGAATACCAAGACGAATTGAAGCATGCAAAAAAGAAGAAATATGTGTGGCAGATAGTATCTGAACGAACTGTCAGTATCACTAGATGAGCTAGAAGATGATAAATCATCAAATGATTTTAAAGCCATTTCCTGAAATATTTCAATTAAAATATTATTATAAAATATACATAGTCTCCATTTCTCCATTTTATTTATATACATATGTCAATCGGCACTATTATAGAATCAAAGCTCTGAATACGACGTTCTTTTGCGACGTCGGATTAGTTACAAATGATTACTAAACACGGATTATGTTTACGTTAATCATAATCAAAATAAGTGCACAAACGAAAGCAGCTATATTCTTTGAAATTTATTTTTTCAAAACTATAAAGGCAGCAATCACGACAACTTGTTTTAAATTCGTTGCAATATTTTGAACGAGAGAAAAACCATGGTGGTGTTAATACCTATTACATGAGCACATAATATATTTAGATTTTAATAAACCTTTTGTTTAGCGAGTGGCAGATGCATTGTGCTTGGGATTAGTTACAGTAAAACGCATTAAAGCTGTGTAGCAGCAGTTTAAATCGTGTACTTCACAATATTGGATTTAAATATAAAAAGGATAATAATCATAGAGCATTAGTGGAACAATCCAACATTGCACAGATAAGATTGACATTTTTTAGGAATTACATAAAGAATTTGAGTTCTGTTCAGAGAGAAGTGGTATTGCTTGATGAGACCCGGCAAGATAATAATCTGCAGAGTGAGGGCAAGCGATATCTTGAATTACATTGTGGTTCAAAATTATGTTTTATGTCAAATGCTTCTTTATTGTTTTCAAGCAAATCACAAATAGAAGATTATCGTGGTGAAATGAATGGAGAAATGTTTAAGAAATTTCGTCATTTTGAAGAATGGAGAAAACAGCAAAGTATCACTGGAATTAACGAAGAAGTTATGCTGGCGTATTTCCATATTTATAGAAGGAAAATAGCACCTTCTTCATTGTGGACGAAGTATTCCATGTTAAGAAGTACTTTGAAAGTGTATATGAATAGTGACATATCAAAATACGGAAAACTGATTTGCTATTTGAAGAGTGAGGCAAGAACCCACAAGTCCAAAAAGGCGAAAATCTTGGAAAGGCTACATATAGAGAAGTTTCTGAATGAGGCTCCTAACAATAAATATTTGATGATGAAGGTATTATTTATTTTCTTATATTTAATTCAAAGTATTTATTCATTATTCGTTCGTGAATTCTATGCAGGTTGCCTTAATAATGGGTGTATCAGGTGCGTGTCGTTGTGATGAAATAACTAAGCTGAAAGTTGACGATATAGAAGATAAAGGAGGATACTTGTATGTTTCGATAGCTGACACAAAGACAAACGTATCTAGAAGTTTCACTGTTATGGCAGAAGGATTTACAACAGATATTCTTGACCTCTACAGAAAATATGTCTGTATGAGACCAAAAGGTATTCCACATGGCAGATTCTTCCTAAATTACAAGAAAGAAAAATGCACTATCCAGCCAGTTGGAATTAACACCATTTCTAAGATACCTCAGAAAGTTGCATCTTTCCTGAACCTACCAGAAGCTCAATTATATACAGGACATAGTCTGAGATGTTCGTCAGCATTTCTTCTGGCAAACGCAGGAGCTGATATTACAACAGTTAAACGACATGGTGGGTGGAAATCGTCCACTGTGGCAGAAGGTTATATACAAGATTCAGTATCCAACAAAATTCAGTATCCAACAAAATTCAGTATCCAACAAGATTGATATAGCCAGAAAGATTCAAGGTTCAGACAGTCTAACGTCCTCGACTTCTGGTCATCAAATTTCTCTTCAGGATACTTCAAATACGTCTTCTAGTATAACTCTAAATTCGAATAACCTGAATGCAGAGTCAGATACAAAGAGGATTTCCTTCAACTTTAATATTAATGTAAATGTTAATTAGTTGCTATTGTTTACCCTTTAGAATTAATATAAATGTGTTAAAACTATAGCAGTTTGAATGTCTCTATGCAATCTAAATTTCACCTTGTTTTATCTCACTAGTGAGATAAATTATGTTTTTAACTCACTAGTGAGTTATAAGCTACATAATTGATTTAAAATCGCCATAGTTATAGGTCTATTATTAGGAGGTGTTGGATAAAATACATTTACATTGTGAAATCAATGGCTTTATAATTAACATTGATGATTCAAGCAGCAGTGAAGATAGTGATTAACAATACTTCCTATATGACAGCAGATAAAAAAAAAACTGTTAGCTATCCCATGTTTTTACTTAATCTATATTATAATTATAACCCATGATTTAAGCCAACGTACGTGCTACACGTCGTTTTTAGTTCACGCCAAATATATCAAATTTTCTTGTGTTGGCAGTAAAAGTATCAAGTATTAGTATACAGCTGATTAGTTGTTTATCTAATGTTAGTTTATACTTTTAGTAACTGATTTTTTATGCAACAAATACAATGATATTAATACAAATAATCATACAAAATGTTACACATGCAATTGCCAGACTGTGGCCACAATTTTTATCTAAATATGTCTAGAAAGGTAGAAAAATTACAGAAACAGAATTTAACAAGTAGCTAGATTTCCTAATGTACTAAGTAGAATTGATTGTACCGAAACAGAAAGGATATTTATCATGGAATATTCAGGTAATAGGACATTCTCAATTAAGAATTTGTGACATCGTAGCCAGATGGCCAGGATCTACACATGACCAAACAATTTTGAATGGATCGGCAATAAAAAGAAGCTAAGAAAATGAACATTTCAATAACCCAGTTATACTTTGTGATAGTTGTTACAATATTATAAAATATTTATTAAATATTTTTTATATTTCCTTTTTTTTGTATATATACTCATGATAATTTTATTATTAAACAAATAATAAGGCAATTTTGTTAAATGATTATATATGTATATTAACTTATTAAACAATTATAATTCCCAGTTACATTGACAATTTAATATATTAAGTTATTTTTTTAATTGGCTCCTTTTTCTTACTGCGTATTCTTTTTCGTTGCAATTTTAATATTTGGAGTTAAAAATACAATGCATATAAAAAAAATGTATGTCCAATTAAATACATTTGAATGTGTTTTCATCTTTTTGTAGCAAGTTTTTGCAAGGTACACTAGTGAAATGTGTTTCGACTGCCTTATTTGATTTGGTGTCCAATCAGCTCTAATCTTCTGGTGTTAACTTAAAAATTTTTAATATACACAAAACAAATTCATACAATTTGATGAAAACAATAAATAAAATAACTATTGTTTGTATATATTATATAAATCTATAACTTATTGCAAGTAAAATTTTTTGAAAGTTCAATTACTAAACTTTTTCTTTCTTGCTCCATTTCATGTTCCTTTTTCAAAATTTCTTTCTGCAATCGTACAAGTTCTATTTTACTAGCAGTCAACAAATAATTTCAAAGCAAAAAAAAACATTTCACAGCAAATAAATTTGTATGAATATGTTTTGTTTATAATGCATACTGCAATTTCCAATATTTATACTGACCTTTGTGCAAAACTCAACTTATCTATTATGGCAGTGTTAAGTTATACTGCAATATATTCCAAAATTTATTTAAAATAAGGCACTGTAGAACGTTTAACTAATATCTAGGGTTATTCTATGATATAATTGGGAAGATAATGTTTATAAAACTGTCATAACAGTGAATATGTAATTACAGTTATACAAAGTAGGTACTCTGGTCTATTGTATAATTTCAATTCCAGTAATAATGCTGTTACAACTAACTTGAAACTGTTTGGTTTTGCCATTCATTAAAATGATTAAAGAATTACATAATCTTATATGTTGACTTAAATGTTGTAAATTCTTGATAGTTCATTTTATTTTTCAAGTGGTGTTATAGTTTAATTTGATTTGCTGTTTACGCAGCTTTGTTCAATTTATAGTAATTTTAATATAACTTAAGATGTAATTCGATTATATTTGTTCATATAACCTACAAATTAGACCGACTGTGTCAAATATATTTGGCCCGGAAACGAAGTTAAGTTCCATATTCATTTTTCAATTTACAGTATTTAATATGACGCCGAAGTACTGATTTGAATCATACAATGATTATTGATGACGCAGGGATCATCTTTCGTGATTTGGAGTGTAAATAAAGTCACTGTACTAGCCGCTGTTTCGTGGCGCTCCAAGCGATAGTTTTTGCAACCGTTTATTTGGATAACAGAACGGTTTGCCAGTTTTATTTGATATTTGTATTTGTGTATGTTGTTCTGACACCTATTTTAAACATCTAAATATATTCATTTTTATAAATAATTTCATAAAGAATTCTCTATGCTGCATACATTACGTTGATTTTCTTGGAAATAAGCGTATTAACTAATAATGTTGTAAGGTCGCTTTCAATATTTCTTGCGACATTAATCCCATTATAATTTTCAAAATATTCATGGAACTGTTGTAGTAATTGTGACGTAATATGTCTGTATTTTTCTGAAGGTCTTTTTAAGTACTTTTTCTAACGTGTGTTCATTTGAAAAGTCAATCTTGGTTACTTTGAAATTTTGATAGAATAAGACGCATATATATTAGTATGTGTTTATTGTTCCGTAAACGTAAATCCAAATGACATTTGACAATGTCAATCACATTTGTTATTTATTTGTATGTATGAAACTGTCAAAATATACGATTTCGTAGGTTAAGTAGTAAATTTTAATTAACGACATACCTCAAAATGTTCTCAGTAAATCACATGCTACTAGATTGACTTTTCAAATGAACACCCGTTATTTTGCGTTCGAAATGAACTCATTATGAAACCCAAAACAGTATCGAAATGAGCTCCATTTCGATACGCTTTTTTTCATTTTTCAATGTTGGCGTTGTTCGAACACAGTGTTGTTCCGTGACCTGTTGAGATAATCGGTAGAATGGTTCGTGAAAATTCAGTAGAATTCGGTAGATTTTTTTATCCTTAGTTTAAAATCAAACAATTATATGAAAACAATTTTAATTTCTAAAATACATATAATAATAGTTATTAATAGTATCATATAACTAGTAAATATAATAAAAATGTAAATATATATGAAGCATACTGTTAGAGATTCTTAGAATGTGTAGTGTTCTAAGTATGCACAAGAGCCCACTTTTGACCCCCTCTACAGCCCTTGCCAGTTTTAAGGACAGTAGAGTACCAGACGCCAAGCAAGCAACACGCGCGCCTTAACAAAAACTGTAATACAAGTTAAAATATATTAATTTAAACCTATACAAACAGTATTTTGTTCATTACGGTCCTTCGAATGCCCAAAATTACCAACACATTCACAAACATTTGATCCGTTCGAGTCGGATTCAAGAAACCTGCGTAAAGAAAACATTACAAAAAACGTAATACAGCTGCAGCTGCTAACAACCAGACCAATCGTCCAGTCAAGGTCTCGAAGAAATACGACAGCATATGAAGATATCCACCCGTCGCATCCAACTAATAGATGGTCGACTGCAGCAAACCAATAAATATCATATAGGTGAGACATTTTTCCCATCTTTTCTTTCCAATTTGAATTTCTGTAATCTGTCTAACACAGTATATTTATGCGTGTATATTAAGTATAGATTTATCATTTAATTTGTACGGTATATTCATGTACAAGTGCACGTAATAAAATCATTCCAAGATTTGATTTACGGTGTATAAAATTAGCAATTTCAATATGTCGAAAGCCGAAAGAATAACATCATTGATACGTAAACGCGGTCAAATCAAGGCACGTTTAACAAGTTTCAAAGAATTTATAAACAAAATTTGTAACATTACGAACGAAATGGCACCGCAAGAGTTTCCAATGTTATCGGAATTAAATATTATTCAATTAAAAAATAGATTGCCAGCATTTGAAGAATTAATCGCACATTTTGAAGGCGTTAATTCTCAAATAATAGAATTGGATGATGAAGCTAATATCGATATGCGATATGATGAATATACAGACTTTGAATCTTCTTATAATGAGGTTTTAGCACTCGCGAAATTACTATTTTCAAAAAACGCAGCTGAAGTTCAAGTTGAATACAATGCTAGTATACAAGAGAGTCCAGTTCTTAGTAGCAGACACTCAGTTATCTCGCAAGTGACTAGCGCCATCCCTGGTATACAGAGTGTTCCAGTAGCTAATAATAACATTGTACAAAATCAACCACAGGTAAAATTACCAATTTTACAAATGCAAATTTACAAAGGGGAACCAGAACAATTTCCATGCTTTTATGAAAGTTTTAAATCTCTTATTCACAACAATGTAGCTTTGGATGACATCTCGCGATTTTTATATTTAAAATCATGCTTAGGTGACGAACCATTAAAGATTATTGAGTCATTAGAAATTTCTGCAGCTAATTATTCTATCGCGTTATCGTTAATTGAAAAAAGATACAAAAATCCAAAGTTACTTATACATACTCATATTAAAGGTATTGTTAACTACCCCAAAATCACGAAAGAATCTGCTATTGCAATTCGACAACTTTCAGATTCTTTTCAAGCACATATACGAGCGTTAGAGGCACTTGGCGAACCAGTCAAGTCATGGTACAATATCATACAGTATTTAATTATGGAAAAACTAGATTACAATAGTCAAAGGGAATGGGAAATAGAAATCATCAAATCGGATAATCATGACATTGATTCACTTACTAACTTTATCGAGAAACGGTGTATGTTACTGGAAAAAATTGAAAAACATCATCCTAAATCACATTACTTTGCACAAACTACCCCATCTACTCAAAATAAATACAAGCAAATTAATAAGCCCACCAGTCATTCATACGTCACCTCTCTCGATTATAATTGCCCTATATGCAATTTAAATCACAAAATATACTCGTGCAAAAAGTTTTTAGAAATGTCAACTAAAGAGCGTGCGCAACAAGTAAATACTCTCGTGCTGTGCTACAATTGCCTTCAAAAGGGTCATCCAGTCAAAGATTGTCGTTCAGGTCATTGTAGAAAATGTTCTAAATACCACTCGACACTATTGCATCCAAACAAAGGTGAATATTCCAGTCATAGCTCAACATCCACAGAATCTAACAACACAAGCGTCACCAATGTTGCCTCAAATATTTCGATGCCCACTGGTCTTAAATCGCGTAAAGGTGATTTGTTACAAATTTTACCCACTGCTACGGTACTCATCTATGGTAGCGACAATGTACCTCGAGAATGCACAGCATTACTAGACTCAGCTTCTATGAGATCCTACATGACAGTTTCATTATGTAACAAATTGAAATTAAAAACTAACAAGGTCAATATACCTGTATCTGGAATCAACCAGATAAAGGCAAAAATCACAGAGACTTCCACTGCGAAAATACAGTCAATTCACACCAAGTTCAACGCAGATGTAACGTTTCTTTTGCTCCAAAATATAACTGAATGTCTTCCATCCACTACCCTTTCAGAGCCCATTGACCTACCTGAAAATATCAAGTTAGCTAACCCAAGCTTCAACAAACCCGCAAAGATAGATATACTCCTCGGAGTAGATATCTTTTGGCAAGTATTAGCTGTCAATCAACCATTCATCAATCAATTCCCTTACCTTCACAACACACAATTGGGATATATTGTGTCTGGACAATTCAACTCCACCTCAGATGATGTGTCAACTTCATGTCATCTCAGTGTCAATGACATTTCAAAGCAATTATCTCAATTTTGGGAAATTGAAACTATAGGTGCAACCAAGCCACTCTCGTCAGAAGAAAGGCAATGCGAAGCTCACTTTGCTCAAACGACTAGACGAGATTCCAATGGTCACTTCATGGTCAACATACCACTTAGTTCTTCACCGTCCCTTCTTGGAGAATCAAGGGAAATTGCTAAGAAACAGTTCATTTCTTTAGAAAAACGATTTTACTCCAACCATAAATTAAAATCAATGTATGTAGATTTTATGTCGGAATATATTGAGCTAGGGCATATGCAAGAGGTGAATGAATCTTCAGAATATGATTCCAAAAGTTATTACATTCCACATCATGCCGTGTACAAGGAACACAGTCTCACAACTAAGCTAAGAGTCGTTTTCAATTCAAGTGCACCCACATCCAACGGTGTATCTTTGAATGATATTCAATTAAACGGTCCAGTTCTTCAAGACGACTTGTTTTCAATACTTGTCAGATTCCGTCGCTTCAAATATGTTCTCACAGCTGACTGCTCAAAGATGTATCGCTCGATTTGGATTGACGAATCCCAACGCCCACTCCAAAAAATATTTTGGAGAGCAGATCAATCACTTCCACTCAAGACCTATGAGTTATGCACTGTAACCTATGGTGAAAAGGCATCCAGCTTCCTTGCAATAAGATGTCTTTTCGAACTTGCCAAGGAATGTGAAGAAAAGCATCCCGACATTGCTAAAATTATCAAGCAGGATATGTATTGTGATGATCTTTTGACGTGCTGTGAAACATTGCAGCAAGCTATGCTCATTTGCTCTAGTATCTCTTCAATTTTGCGCTCAGGCGGACTCACGTTGCGGAAATGGAACTCAAACCATCCCGAAACGCTTGAACCAGTCAGGGATCAGAGCATATCGAATAATATCCTCAAGTTTGGTCCGGAAGAAAACTCAATGACACTTGGTTTACTATACAATAGCTACTCAGATAAATTGTTTTACAAATTCCGTACGTTTGATTTGTCAAAACCAGCTACAAAACGCATTGTACTATCATTTATATCATCTATATTTGATCCTCTAGGTCTTCTAGCCCCCTTTACAATAACAAGCAAAATTCTCATGCAACAGCTATGGTTAGCAAAGGTTGACTGGGATGACACCATGCCTGTTGATTTACAACATCAATGGGCCCAATATGCTCAAGAGCTCCCTGCTCTCGAATCATTGCGAATTCAACGTCAAGCAATTTGCACGTCATTTCGTATAGTAGAGCTCCACGCCTTCTCAGACGCCAGTCAGAGGGCATATGGTGCCTGCGTTTACATAAAATCAATGAACCATCAAAACGACATCATAACCCGATTATTATGTTCTAAAAACAAAGTAGCCCCACTGAAGGTCATCACTATTCCAAAGTTGGAGTTGTGCGGCGCCTTGATGATGGCACAATTAATGAGCAAAGTAAGAGCCGCGTTAGACATCCATATGAGCAAAATATGCTATTGGACTGACTCAAGCATTGTTCTATCATGGATTCAATCTCAACCTCATCTACTTGATACGTTCGTTTCAAATCGTGTAAGCCAAATCCAAGACCTCTCCGATGTCTCCTGCTGGAAACATGTAAACACAATTGACAATCCAGCTGATTTGCTAACAAGAGGAATTTCACCTCAAGCGTTGATAGATTCGACGTTATGGTGGAATGGTCCAACTTTCCTTTCACAAGACTTACAGTTAACTGAAAATTTAGAAATAGGCACTATAAAGTACGAGTCAACCAGCAAATATGAAGGTGGTGAGCCTACACGCTCACTAGTCTCTCATCACCTACCTTCATTATTTCCCTTTGAAAGGTTTTCGAACCTCCGAACCTTACAACGTGTTATGTCTTACTGTCGTCGTTTCATTAACAACTGTAAGTTGCCCAGTAGAGATCGTATAACTACCTCATTAACCACAAAGGAGCTACATGAGTCCTTATTACTTCTTGCCTCCTTATCTCAAAGAGAATCATTTCCAGATGACTTCAAATCTTTGTTGTCAGGAAAGTCCATCCAAAGGAAAAGCAAGTTATCTTGCTTGTCTCCATTTTTAGACACAGATAACACAATTCGTGTTCTGGGTAGACTTCTTAACGCACCCGTCGTTTATGACAAAAAATGTCCTATTATCATCTCCGCTAAACACACCTTTACAAAATTGGTATTTCAACAAGAACATATACGGCTATTGCATGTAGGCCCACAGCAACTGCTTTCCTCAATCCGAGAGAGGTTTTGGCCACTCGGCGGTCGCAGTCTAGCCAAGCAGATATCATTCAAGTGCATCACCTGCTTTAAGGCGCGACCTAAAGAAGGTAGCAACTTATTAGGTCACTTGCCTGCCACCAGGGTAACCCCTCAGCCTCCATTTACCATTACTGGTACCGATTATTGCGGTCCCTTCATGATAAGAGATAAAAAGGGACGAGGTTATAAACTGATTAAGTGCTATGTTTGCTTATTTATTTGCTTCACCACAAAAGCAATACACTTAGAGCTTGTCACAGATTTGTCCTCCAATGCCTTTATTCTCTGCCTAAGACGATTCGCGTCGCGTAGAGGTATGCCATTAAAAATATATTCCGATAATGCTAGAAATTATTGCGGCGCCAATTCTGAACTAAAGGATTTGTCACATTTTTTAAACGCAAATGAGGAGCATTTAAGGGAATGCTTTGCATCCCATAATTTTAACTGGTCATTTCTGCCCCCTTATTCACCAAGTATGGGAGGAATTTGGGAAGCTAAAATCAAGTCTGTAAAGTATCACTTAAAAAGAGTTTTGCGACAAGCCACATTAACCTTTGAAGAATTTTATACTGTTTTAGTTCAGATTGAAGGAATTTTGAATTCCAGACCATTAGTTCCGCTCTCATCCAGTCCTCAAGATTTATTACCCTTGACACCTTCTCACTTCCTACTAGGAAAACCCATAACATGTGTTCCTGATCCTAATGTAACTCACATTGAGGAACGAAAGGCATCCTTATATCAACGTCTGCAGCAAATTACACAACACTTTTGGTCGAGATGGTCCAAAGAGTATATCTCCGAATTGCAACAACGGTTCAAGTGGAAGACTTCGAGAGAAAATCTGAAGCTGGACACCTTAGTCCTCATCAAAGACGATAGACTACCCCCCAGTAAATGGCGATTAGGTCGCGTCGTTGAATTACACCACGGCCCTGACGGTCTAGTGCGAGTCGTGACCATTCGTTCAGCCGGCGGACTTATCCAGCGCGCAATTTCAAAAATCTGCCCACTGCCCGTTGAAGACGAGAAGACCAGTGCACAGTGAATAGTTGATAAGAACACCAGTGCAGTGAATACTAAATTCTTTTTATATTTTTAGTTTTCTTATATTATATATTTTATATCCTGTGTACATTTCCAAACTATTGCATTCAATTGAAAGCAACCTAGTGCTTCCAATGCGGGGGAGGATGTTAGAGATTCTTAGAATGTGTAGTGTTCTAAGTATGCACAAGAGCCCACTTTTGACCCCCTCTACAGCCCTTGCCAGTTTTAAGGACAGTAGAGTACCAGACGCCAAGCAAGCAACACGCGCGCCTTAACAAAAACTGTAATACAAGTTAAAATATATTAATTTAAACCTATACAAACAGTATTTTGTTCATTACGGTCCTTCGAATGCCCAAAATTACCAACACATTCACAAACACATACTATACTCTATTTTTAAAGTAGAGAGACGAATTTCTGAACAGACCACTTTGACAGTGAAATCTCATTGGTTGAAAGCAAGGCCAAATGACACCGTACAAATCTTGCTCAGATTCTGATCAACTGACATTGTTTATAATTAAGCCTTGTTTCCATTATTTCTCCGTTATTTCATTATATACTTTACCAGTTCTTTTCAGAGTTCGACAGTAATAGTTATCAGATACACTCGTAAGTAATTTATAAGCAATATATTGAAATAAATACAATTAAAAGAGTTTTATAGTTGGTCTCCAATATGGATGCACAACCAAGTACAAGTGCCGCTGGCCGTGAACATGCTTGTTCTCCTCCGAAAAAGCGTGAAAATACGAATCATTTGCGTAGTACCGAAAAGCAGACCCTGATCAATGCTTACAAGAAAATTATAGCCGATACACCCAATATCAAGAAACTTGACATGATAAAACAAATTTCTGACGTAGTAGGCAAGTGAATACAATTTATTACATATGATCTATATTTTACAGAGTATGCTTACAGGAATTTCAAGAGCAACAGTGTATCGGGCGGTTAAGGAGTATAAAGCCTCTGGAAAATGTGCAGATCCTAAAAAGATTAGTGATAGGCATTCTTTACTGAAATCCTTTGATGAGACTGTGAAAACTGCTATACGCTAAATAGTTCACAATATGTTTCGACAAAATGAACCTCCGACATTAGATAAGGTGCTGGTGCAAGTAAGAAATGACGAAGATTTGCCAAACATGAGTCGATCAACATTGTATTTGCTAATAAAGCAAATGAATTTTAAGTAAGAAATATTTATTATATAGAAATACATGTATATAATTGTGCTATGTCCTCTAGATACTTAAAAATAGCAGAAATAGTATTTTGACCGAAAGGCGACAATATCTCAGAGATATTTCACAATATAGAGCTCAGGACAGATCAATTTTCTATTTGGATGAAACTTGGGTGAATGAGGGTCATACAGTACAGAAAGTGTGGACTGACACAAGTATTCACAGTCGTAGACAAGCCTTTATCGAAGGGCTTACAACTGGATTAAAAAATCCAGCAGGAAAGGGACGTCGCCTTATTTTGTTGCACATTGGAAGTTGTAATGGCTTTGTAAAAGATGGCTTATTATAATTTGAAGGAAAGAAAACCACTGATTACCATGAAATGAATGCCACTGTTTTTGAAGAATGGTTCTCTCGAATATTAAACTATTTACCTGACAATGCTGGACAACCTTCATCATCATGGAGAAAGGTGGATATTCAAAATTGGCTAACAAGTAAGGAAATACAATATGATGAGGATATTGTCAGAGCTGAACTGTTAAGCTTGGTTAAAATTCATAAGAATATTTATAATTCCTATGTTATTGATGAACTAGCAAAATCACAAAATAAAACTGTGTTACGATTACCTCCTTACCACTGCGAACTGAACCCTATCGAGCTTGTTTGGGCCCAAATAAAGAATGAAGTGGCTGCCAAAAACAAAACCTTTAAATTATCTGAAGTGAGACAATTACTACTTGACGCCTTGGGAAATGTAACAGCTACTACGGTATGCGCCAAAATAAACAACACTGAAATGCGTGCCATTGTTATGCGCATGTCTGCTTTTTGACGTATGATACTAGCAGCGTTATGTTTTTAGTAGTGCAAAGAACGATGTTATGTGATGTTATAGTTGAGAATGGGTCTCACGACTGGGGAAAAAGTGTTTATCGTCGAGCATTATTTTCGATCGTACGGAAAAGGCAAACAAGGTGGACCGAGTTTGAAGTTAGTGACGGAAACATATCGCGATCAATTTCATAAAGAGGCACCTACCAACAAAGTTATGCTTTCTATTGTTGAGAAATTTCGTCGTTCTGGCAGTGTGTTGTGCCAACGGAAGGGAAGGTCTGGTAGGCCAGTAACTGTGAGAACGAATGGGAACCATGGACGTGTCCTCAATCAGGTTTTGCAATCACCGAACTGAAGTCTTCGGCGAACGGCATTTAAGTTGAATATCAGCAGTACGTCGATTCGGCGTTTGTTCAAAGATGTAGGTGGATTTCCGTACCGAATTCAAGTTGGACAACGATTGTCAAACCAAGATATGAATGCCAGGGTTGCGTATTGTGGACAATTTTTGGCTATGTTGTACGAGGATCCAGATTTCTTGAATAATGTGTGGTTCTCAGACGAAAGTCATATTCACTTGGAGGGTTACATCAATAAACAGACAACTCGCTTGCTTGGTTTCGGTAAGCCAGATGCAGCGTTGCCACCAAACACTCAGGACATTATCGTAAATCGTTTGCTAAATTACGGTAGATTATGGTAGACGGTTAAAAATTTCGCGCCATCTGGCGGCTGAAATTGCTAGTATTCATTTTAGCGTTATTTTTAAACATTTAAAGATAAATATACATCGATGAAAATAAATTGTATACCAATGTTAAAAATGTAATTGTTTATTTACTATATAACATGAATTAAAAAAAACTTTAACAGTGAATAAAATATATAATAAAACAATAATAAATATTTTCAAAACATAAGTGTATATGCTATTACATAAATAAATTTTTGGAAAATAGAACTGATTTAAAATATAGAGTAATTCTAATTCAATAACGAGTCTTATAAATAAAAATTATTCTGAATCACTGTTGTTATCCTTCAATGTTACAGTGTTATTGTGTCTAGCCAACATTATATCTGTTGGTTGAAATTCAACACAATTACCTACACATGCACTGCTTAATAAAAGACCATTAATAGTCTTTGTCACCAACTTGTTACGTAGCTTGATCTTTATCAAATTAACTTTTGAAAATATTCTTTCGCAAGTGGCATTCGAATGGGGTATTGATAATACATTTAAGCAGTATTTGGCTAGTTCTTTGAATAATGGTTGACCATTGCCATCAAGAATTTTCTCCACTGCTACCCAAAACTTGTCTACATCATTATGAGAATATTGTGACACATCATAACTAAGAAGTTCTCGCCATTGACTATCAATTTCTTGAATTTGAGTATGCTGATTAATATCAACAATTCGAGGATTTAGTTGCATTAAATTATATAATGATTGATTTCTTTTATTTATTACATTACTTGGATTAATACAATCTATTACAACCATCAGTTTATCTGAAAAATCATATCTCTGCTTTATTTGCAAGCAAGCTGATACTAAAAATTGCCTACAACGTTTATAAAAATCAGTTATCATATCTTGTGGATAATGTTCCTTAGTAACTAATGTCATAACATAGACACCCAAATATATACATATTTTGAATGTGCATGTAATTGGCTTCTGAATCTGGTTCTATAGAATGTAAATCTACTGACTGTACATATGAAGCATGCATATAGCTAAGTAATAAATCTTTGTATAATGAACACATTTTAGAATGTGTGGTGGAAATAAGTACTTTTTCAGATTGAAAATATGCATTAACACTTGCTATTTTAACCAAAATCCACTCTAAAAAAGCATAAAATAATTTAATTTGTGCATCTTGCAGACTATTGTAAATTGTATCGGCAACAATTAATCTCGATTGCATTTTTTCATGAGCGAAATACAATGATAATGCAGGGCACTGTTCATTAATTCTTTTTACAGCATGTGCTAGGGATAACCATCGAGTCTGAGAAGGTCTTAATATTTTATGTGGGTCCAATTCACTAAATACCTGAAATTCTTTTAACTCAGATCTGCGCTTAGCACTAGCTTTAAAATAATTGTGAATATCTCTACACAGGTCTTCACATCTATGTGGTAGCATTTTGCAGGCTTCGCTTGCAACCAAATGTAAGGAATGACATATACATTTCTGTATATGCAAACCTGGATAATCAGTGATCATTCTTGCAGATACTGAGCTTCTTCTCCCCATCATTGTATTACACCTAAAAAGCATTAATAAAATTATTATTAAAATATGACATTGCAAAAATTATTATCATACCCATCTGATGCAAAACCAAGTATATTTGTGAATGGCACGGCACATTCATTTCCTGAAATGAATCCAAAATCTGTTTGTAGAGTCGTTCTGCTGTAGCTGCCTTTTCTTCTTCATTTTCAGCTAGTTGTATAATACTCCAGAACTGTGATATTATAGATTCCACAGATTTGCCATAAAACGTACAACTATACATAATGTTTTTATACATGCAATATATGTGGCTTCATCAACTAAAATACTAAATTTAGTATGCTTTAATTCGTTAACTAAATTTACTTTTTGCATGGGAGCAATTATGTTTTTAATAATATTTGACGCTTTGGTTCGTTTTAATGATATGTTTTTTGCTATATCAGAATCTGGAAATATTGATTTTAATAAATCAGTTAGGTGATCAATTGCTGAAAATGATATGTTATGTTCTGCAATATAGCCTACTAATTTTATCTCTGCTTCACGTGCTTTATATTTGCTGTGTAATGTTTGATTACTCTCAACGAATGACGTAATTGTAGGTTGCATCTTCAGTTGTTTACTTGCTCGAATGTGCTTATTGCTTTTTGAATGATTTATAATGACAGTTATTTCAGATGTTAAATTTTCATTACAAATATTGCAATATTCAAAATTAGGCTTCATATTACTTGGTCTCAGCCACGTATATGTCTTTTCCCATTCTGCTCTATATTTTTGGGCGACCTTTTTTTGTTTCATTTCATGCCTTTTCTTAAATTTTCTTTCCGGTGTTTTGCTGCGTGGCGTGGAAGGCTGCGGTTCCATTTCCTATCAAAATGCTGAAGAAATAAAGTAGAATAATTGAGCGCCCATCATTATTTTATTATTTAAAAATTTCACTTACTTCTACAATTTACCCTACACTGCAGTCACAAAAACAATTAAAATCTTATAAAATAACGCGCACTACGTATAATGTATATACAGCTTAGCAACAAGAAAAGCAGGGTATTTCCATAATCCATACATTTCAATAATTTGAAATTTGAATATATGTAATAGTCAATTTCAATAACAGTATGTATCTGTACCTCTGAATTCTAGATGTCGCTCGAAGTAAATAAAAAATGTAATAAAAAAACATGGTAACTAAAAAATTAAACATAAATATATCCGTATTTGTATTATAACAGAGTTTGCATAAATTATGGTAGATTTTGTTATTATGGGAGAGTTATTATCGATTATCGTTTCTACTGCAAAATTATGGTAGATTCCGATAATTACGGTATGAATGGCAACACTGGCCAGATGTGATTATCCAAAAACCGCTACATAGTGCCCGTGTGACGATATGGTGTGCAGTGTCAGCACACGGTGTGATTGGTCCGTATTTCATTGAGGATGATGATGGCACACCTCTTACTGTTACCCAGGAACGTTATAGAAACATTGTGGTAACGCCATTTGTCCAAGATCTCAGAGGGTTTTGTCGTGCCAGGGACATTCGGATGGAAGAGCAGTGGTTTCAACAGGACGGGGCGACCAGTCACACTGCTCGACAATCGATAGCATTGCTGCAGGAAACTTTTGAAGGACGCATCATTTCCCGCAATTCTAATTTCAACTACCCATCTGTTGAAATAAGTTATTTATATCTTATTTTAGCATTTATTTCTGGTATGTTGGTGGTAGGAAATAAGTTGGTTACTTTTGTTTTTTCTTTTTGACAAGTAGATAATAGTTACATAAAATAATAATGACATGTATGGTATAAACACTTTTGTAAATTATTAGAATAAAATATAAAATAGTAAAGATAGTTAACACCTTTTACGTTTCACAACAGGTTATGGGCCCAGTTGCGTTATAAGCAAAAGGTAGAAATTTCAACTTAAAATTATGGATGTAGTTGAATTAAAGAAAACTATCTCACTAGATGGAAACGGGACAAATTACCAAGCATGGAAATTCCAGTTGGTTATCATACTAAAAACCTCTGCTTTGTATGATATTGTGGAAGGTAAAATAAAAAGCTCAAATGATGAAGCAGAAAAGAAAGTGTGGGAAGAAAATGATTTGAAAGCTCAAAGAACCATAATTATGTCAGTTCATGAAAAAGTAATTACACATTTAATAGCATGTAAAACCTCAAATGAGATGTGGGTGAGAATTGAAGCACTATATGGTAGAAAAACGGAAACAAGTTTACATTCTTTGCAACAAAAGTTTTATACATATACTTACAAGGGAGAAGGAGTTGCACAGCATATAGCTGACTTGGAAAGTTTAAGTCATGAGTTAAAAACGTGTGGTGAAGAAATAAGTGAGAATATGTTAATAAATAAAATTCTCATGACATTACCTGAGGAATTTAAACATTTTCATTCAGCATGGGACAGTTCAACAGATAAAACATTGAACAAATTAACATCGAGACTAATCTCAGAAGAAGATAGAATCAAAACAAGAGAAACTAGTCCAAACGTAGCTGGAGCATTAACGGTCAAGAAAGTAGGCACAAAAACAAATAAAACATATGGCTCTAAAGATAGAAAATATTCAAAGAAAAATGTAATATGTCATTTTTGTAAGAAACAAGGTCATTTCGAAAGAGAATGTTGGTTTAAGAAAGGTAAAAATAGTAGTCCTAATGTTGCAACGAACAATGATCATTATGCACTTGTCAGTAATATCACTGATAACACAAGTAAATGGTACTTAGACAGTGGTGCTAGTCATCACATGACAGCAAATGAAGAATGGTTTAGTCATTATGAAACATTAACAAATAAAGAATACATCATAATTGGAGATGGTACTAAATTAGAAGCAATTGGCAAAGGAAATATAGAGGTAGATATTAAAAATGGAAATTGCATGACCAGTTGTACAATTCAAAATGTTTTGCATGTTCCAAAACTTAAATGTAATCTGTTATCAGCAAGTGCAATTGTTGATCTTGGATATGTTATTATAACTCTTCAAGAGGAATGCCATGTTAAAAAGCAAAATAAAACAATTTTAATTGGAAAGAGAAATGGAAATTTGTTTGAAATAGAAATGGGTATCAAGCATTGTAATCGTGTTAATTTTGTGAATGCAAAAAAGGAACGCTCACTAGAAGAATGGCACCAAATTTTGGTACATCAAAACATCCAGCAATGTAAAAAAATTTTAAGAAAGCATGATATAAATGTTACAGAAGAAAAGGATATACAGTGTGATTCCTGTACTTTTGGAAAACATACTAGAAAGTCGTTTCAAACTTCAACTTCAGAAACAAGTCATCCTGGAGAAATTATACACATGGATGTTTGTGGACCAATGGAGAAACCTTCTGTTGGAGGATCGAGGTATTTCCTGTTACTTAAAGATGATTATTCCCATTACCGGACCGTGTATTTCATTCAAAATAAGAATGAAGTATATGAAAAAATGAAAGAATTTATAATAAGGTTCAAATTAGACACAGACCACAAAATAAAGATTTTTAGGTCAGACAATGGCTTGGAATTTGTAAACAGAGATGTTAAGCAACTTTAAACAGGTATGGTATAAGACATCAGTTAACAGTAAAATATACTCCAGAACAAAATGGTTCTGCTGAAAGGGAAATGCGGACATTAGTGGAAGCTGGTAGAGCTTTGTTATATCAGAAACAGCTTGATAAAAGTCTGTGGGCTGAGGCTATAAATACTGCTGTGTATATTATTAATAGAACTGGTACTAGCTCAATTCCAGATAAAACACCCTTTGAATTAATTTTTAAGAAGAAGATAGATCTTGATAAATTTGAAATATTTGGCAGTGAAGTTTTTGTTCACATACCAAAGGAAAAGAGGCAAAAATGGGATTGGAAAAGTAAAGAAGGCATTTTTGTTGGTTATTCAGAAGAAACAAAAGGGTATAAAATATATTTTCCTGTGGATAAGAAAATGGATGTCTGTCGTGATGTAATATTTAAAAGGAAGTCTGAAAATTTACTGATAGTTGGAGAAGAAAAAGCTACACAAACAAGAACAAAGAAACAAGAAGCTTTTACAGATGGCAAAATTGTAGAAAGTTTGGAAACTGTTTTAGAAGAAAATTCCCCAGAACAAAGGTTATTAAGAAATCGCACAATGATAAATATACCAAGTAAATATGATGATTATGTATGTTTCATGGCATCAGAGCAAATTGAATACTCAGATGCAGTAAAAGACGAAAAATGGAAATTGGCAATGAAAGAAGAAATTGAAGCATTAAACACTAACACAACTTGGACTCTGGTAGAATGTCCTAAAAATAGGAAACCAATTAACAATAAATGGGTATTTCGAAAGAAGGAAACTGGTATTTATAAGGCACGACTTGTAGCCAAGGGATGTAGTCAGGTGTATGGTAAAGATTATTTGGAAACCTTCAGTCCAGTTGCACAGTATAAATCTATTCGATTAATTTTACGAATTGCTGCATTACATAATATGGAATTAGCACAATTTGATATCAAAACAGCATTTTTTGAATGGTCCAATAGAAGAAGAGATCTACATGCAACAGCCAACAGGATTTGAAGATGAAACTGAAAGAGTATGTCAGTTAAACAAATGCATATATGGGTTGAAACAAGCTCCTAGAAATTGGAATAGAAAGTTTGTTGAAACACTAAAGCAATTCAATTTAGTGCAATCTGAAAATGACCCTTGTGTATTTTTCAATTTCAAAAAAGAAATATTATTTTTAGTGATATATGTAGATGATGGACTGGTTGCATCTAGCAGTAAAGATCAAATCGAAAAACTTTTAAGTTATCTTCAAAGCAATTTTGAAATAAAAACTGAACCTTTAAAACTCTATTTAGGTATGGAGATTAATAAAATGGAAGATGGAACAATATTTATAAAACAAGAAAATTATATTAATAAACTCTTGGACAAATTTAATATGAGCAATTGTAAGTCAGTGTCAGTTCCTTGTTCAACAAAGGATTTAGAAAATGAGGACAGTTCTTTGTGTGAAGCACCTTATCGCGAAGCTATAGGAGGTTTACTCTTCCTGTCATCAGTTAGCAGACCCGATATTACTTTTGCAGTCAATAAGTTAACTCGATATATGGAGATACCACGTTCAAATCATTGGGAGGGAGTTAAAAGAATACTTAGATATCTTAGTGGAACAAAAGACTATGGTTTAAAATTTGACCCCCATTCAGAAGAGAAAGAACCATTACTCTGTTACACAGATGCAGACTATGCTGGAGATGTATCAACACGAAGATCCACTTCAGGGTATGCACTAATATTAAAAGATGGAATAATTGATTGGTATACAAGACGTCAAGGAACAGTTTCTTTATCAACAGCTGAAGCAGAGTATGTGGCAGCTACAGAAGCGATAAAGGAAGCAATACCAATGATGAAATTGTGTAAGGAAATTAGTGTTTGTGAATCTATTGCAACTCTAAAAGTTGACAATCAAAGTGCATTAAAAATGTTAAGTGATGAAACGGCACATAAACGTACAAAGCACATAGACGTTCGTGTTCACTTCTTAAGAGATAAACTTAATGAAGTTTTTGAATTACAATATGTTAGTAGCGAAGATCAGCTGGCGGATATATTTACTAAAGGACTCACAAAATATCGTTTCGAATATATAAGAGATAAAATAAATGTTAAAAGGAGGGAGTGTTGAAATAAGTTATTTATATCTTATTTTAGCATTTATTTCTGGTATGTTGGTGGTAGGAAATAAGTTGGTTACTTTTGTTTTTTCTTTTTGACAAGTAGATAATAGTTACATAAAATAATAATGACATGTATGGTATAAACACTTTTGTAAATTATTAGAATAAAATATAAAATAGTAAAGATAGTTAACACCTTTTACGTTTCACAACACCATCACATTCCCCCGATCTTACACCACCGGATGCCTATGTATGGGGTATGTTAAAGGAGCAAGTCTTCAGCGGTACAGACCCACCCAGAACTGTTAATCATTTACGTGAGAAGATCGTCTCCTTTTTCAGGAATATGCAGCAACCTGTGTTCTCGAATATGTTTGACAATCTGCGTAACCGTTATGAGCAGTGCCTACAACGCCATGGCGCACATTTTGAACATGTATTCTATAGACATAATAATGTATAAGTAATAAATAATATACTTCAGTAATTTCAGTGTTGTTTATTTTGGCGCATACCGTACTTGGCTAAAATGCATAAAGCATGTTATAAAAGAAGAATCCCGTATGAAAGATCTTGATGCAATAATTGACGAAGTAGTAGAACCATTCATCATTAGAGTTGAAGAGGATAGTGACAGTGAAGATTTTGATTGTAGTTCGATATCATCATCATAATTTAGAGATATATTAATTTACTTCTAATAGTTATGAGCAGCTCATAAGTTTATGATAAATATTTTTATTACATTTGCATTTCTGTAAATAAATATTTGAATTTAATTTTTGCTGAACCAGTAAGTTTACAATAAATGTATTATTAATGTTTATTTTGTATTACAATAAATAAATGTTATGTATCTTATCTATTCTCCGTTTACACTTTCTAATATTTACTTAATTTCTTTCCTCTTCTGTCATCCTAGATAAATTCCTGTTGTTGATTTCTGCATAGGTCTATAGTTAATATATGCGTGTCACAAATGCAAAAATTATTTGAATTTTGCCGCGTACAAATTGTTTTCAAGACTTTCCGTGCATGTACTTTGGGCCAGGCGTACGTTCAGAAATTCGTCTCTCTACTTTAAAATAAACTATAACAATAACTGATATTATTATATACATGATGTTTTATAAAACTAATGACGTTAATAATAATAATAGTTAATAAACTCTACTCGTCATCAGGTGTATTTTTTAATAATTGAATTGATTCGGCATTTACTTGATGAAGATCCATAATTAAGAATAGAAATAAAACTACGGTTTTAATCTTCACTTTTAATCATTACTCGTAAAACGACAATTGTTTCGCCAACACAGTGGCTTCCTCAGGTGTTTACATCTAAACAGTACGTTACAAACTAAATAAAAAATAAATAATATATCTATAAAATCGAGAAGGATGGTATTTAAAATATTTTTAAAGAAATCTATGAATTACAAGTATTGTCGGTAGTGAAAGAATGTGGCGCATCTGGTCGGCCCTAACTGTATATTATAGGGTACTAAACGTGTTTACACATAAATTTGTTTAATAACCTACATATACATTTGTATTATCGTCTAAACAGATTTTAAGTAAATAAATTGAATAAAGGCGAGTTATTTAAATCTAATTTATCATTTAATAAAATTTGTGACTGTTTTAATTTATTGATGTCTAAACTTTCCAGTAAATTTAATTTCTTGCCTTTATTTTCTAAATGCAGAATTTGAAAATCTTTATCGAAAGTGTGGTTTTCTTCTAATAGATGATTCGCAAAAGTAGAATCTTGTTTTTTATTTTTAAACGAAGAACAATGCTCGGCAATGCGTTTTTAAAACGATCTTCCTGTTTGACCAACATATATCTTACCGTATCCACACATTAACTGATAGACTCTGGATTTCTTATTTTTGTCTGTTTTATCTTTATTGTTTTTGATGTGCTTGGATAACTTATTATTAGTTTTGAAAACCGTGTTAATATTAAGTTTTTTTAAATCACTTGAAATATGCTTATTAGGTGTCCCAATGTACGTTTGTAATCTAAATTTTGAATTTTCTTTATCCTTTATTGCAGGGTAAACCATACTTTTCAAAAAAGCAATCTCTATGGTATACCCTGCAATAAAGGATAAAGAAAATTCAAAATTTAGATTACAAACGTACATTGGGACACCTAATAAGCATATTTCAAGTGATTTAAAAATACTTAATATTAACACGGTTTTCAAAACTAATAATAAGTTATCCAAGCACATCAAAAACAATAAAGATAAAACAGACAAAAATTAGAAATCCGGAGTCTATAAGTTAATGTGTGGATGCGGTAAGATATATGTCGGTCAAACAGGAAGATCGTTTGAAAAACGCATTGCCGAGCATTGTTCTTCGTTTAAAAATAAAAAACAAGATTCTACTTTTGCGAATCATCTATTAGAAGAAAACCACACTTTCGATAAAGATTTTCAAATTCTGCATTTAGAAAATAAAGGCAAGAAATTAAATTTACTGGAAAGTTTAGAAATCAATAAATTAAAACAGTCACAAATTTTATTAAATGATAAATTAGATTTAAATAACTCGCCTTTATTAAATTCATTTACTTAAAATCTGTTTAGACGATAATACAAATGTATATGTAGGTTATTAAACAAATTTATGCGTAAACACGTTTAGTACCCTATAATATACAGTTAGGGCCGACCAGATGCGCCACATTCTTTCACTACCGACAATACTTGTAATTCATAGATTTCTTTAAAAATATTTTAAATGCCATCCTTCTTGATTTTATAGATATATTATTTATTTTTTATTTAGTTTGTAACGTACTGTTTAGATGTAAACACCTGAGGAAGCCACTGTGTTGGCGAAACAATTGTCGTTTTACGAGTAATGATTAAAAGTGAAGATTAAAACCGTAGTTTTATTTCTATTCTTATATTTTTTAATGTTTCTTCATTTATTTTCAATATAAATTTCTTGTCTATTTTAAAATCGAAACAGCTATTTTTATTTATATATATCTTACTATGAAGAAGTCCTGTGACTGTTTCCGTGCTTAATTTAGTACGTTGTTTAGTTTTCATTAAATTGATGGAGGAAAAACTTCGTTCCACATTTGCGGAAGAATGTGGTAAACACAACAAATTTTGAATAAAATTACATAATAATGGAAAGACATTCGATTCATCACGTTTTATTGCCCTGACACTAGCCCAGAATTCCAACATATCTGTGCTGAAATTTTGGCGTTCTGTGTAATTTCGTAATTGCCTCCATTCGCTATCTAAATTTTCAAGTTCGTTTTGTGGTATTAAATTCGGAAAAAGTAAAGCTATATCTGCTATTGAACTTATAGTACCGCTTTTTACTATCTCGGGGTCAATGAAATTAAATTTTTTAAGTGGGTTGTTTTTTAGTGGAAGTCTAGTCGTGATTTGTGAACAACTTTCAACGTAAAAATCCAAACAACGTAGTCGCAAATATTTTATTTGTTCTGAACTCAATTTACCTTCTTCTAGATAAATTCTAACATTTGCTCCTAAATACAGATCTTCTAATGCTTGATAATTATGTGGATTTTTAAATTCAATGTTTTCTAATGCTGTAGATAATAAATAGTTACGTTTTAGGAAACAGTCACAAATTGTTCGAAAAATATTGGATACACTATTGTATAAAGTGTAAAGTTTTGGCGATTCTGATTGCATTTCACGATTTAGACTATTAAAGAGTGGCAAAACATAATCTAGAAATTATTTATGATCGAGTATGTTTTCAGCTGTTCAGACATCGCCATCTGCAACAGCAGTTGTAAAATATAATCTAAGCGGATTGTATTGTTCTAGAATTCTTTTAATAGCTGAATCAATCGATAACCATCTGGTTTGGGACGGGTGTAAAATTTTGTGGATTTTAACATTGCAAAATAATTGATACTCTTGGAATTCGCTGATTTTTTTTGGACTAGAGTTGAAGTAATTAAAAATATTTCTTGTTAAGTTTTCAAGGAAATTTGGCAATTTTTCGCATGCGTATGAAGTAACTAAGTGAAATGAGTGGCAGATGCACTTCATGACAAATAAATTCGGTATATCTTTTTTTAGTAATGTTGTAACGGAATGATGTCTTCCCATCATTACATTTGCTCCATCAGAAGCAAAGCCAATCATATTATCTTTATAAGGAACAGAATTTGAGACAAATGTATTTATAACATGATTATATAAAGTTTCCGCATTCGCACTATCTAATTTCACAAGAGCAAAAAAACAGTCTCTGATTAAATTGTCTTTTGCATACCTGACGACGAGACAAAGATGTTTTATCGTTGAGCGATCTGTAGACTCGTCTATAATAAGGGAAAATTTATTATATTTAATATCCTCACATATATTTTCGAAACATTCAGCACCTATGACATTTCGAACAATAGCTGTGGTTTTCTTTCTGGCGCACGATATGCCTTGAGCAATCTTTGAATCGGGACAAATGTTAGCTATTAATTTTGGCAAATGATCCATTACCAAAAATGGCGAATTATGTTCTGCAATAAATGCAGACAAGCGGATCTCGGCTAAAACCAAGATAATTAAAATTATTGTAAACATGAAATAATTGAAATAATCATACCTTCGGCAATATTATTCTTTATTTGCGCCGATTCTGCCATACCTGCTGAAAATTCGGTTAAACGCGGCTGTTTGCGTATCATCCTTGCTGTATGTTTACGAATTATGTGTTTCATTAGAGAATCTTTTCCGCTAGAAATATTAATGTCTTTACTGCAGATCTTACATCTTGCAAATTTTTTTCCCTTTTTACTTCTAGAAAGCCATCTCTCAAAGTCTTCCAACTTTTCCCAATCTTCCTTATAATTTTGGGAATATTTTATTTTTTTTTGCTATATTACTTGGGCCAGCTTGTTCACAGTCACTGTCACTACCCATATTTTAACACTAGGTATACTAATTTAAAAAAAAATCAAGTGACACCTATGTATGTGTTCTTCTAGAACCGATATAGGATACTGACTTCAAATTTTAAATGCAAAAACAGAAATAAACCCTTCACTCAAGATGCCCCACTGTTTTAAACTCATAGAAATAAGCAAATAACCAAATAGATATCGCTTTTATTCATTATTGAATGATATGTTGTATTTATTTCATTCATTCATTTGTTCGAATGAAAAGGATTATTTCATTGTTGTAGTACATTTTGAAATAATTATTTTCGGGGGAATAAGTATTTTTATTTGAAAAACAATGTTTCTTTAAGATAATTTTTAACCAGAATAGTCCCTTTATTTAGTATAAAGAGCGCTTGACAAGCGTGCAAATAAATACCTACCGACATTCATAATTGTTGCCTTTGAATTCAAGCATTATATCGACTACAATCCATAGTAGCTTTTATTACTGTCCCTACTCATAAAATTCCTTGCCTGTTTTAATTTTCTATTTATTATAGTCATAGATTAAAGATGAATGCCATTATAGTAGTAATTTATTATATTGTATTTTTATTCTTTATTATACATTAAAAAAAATACCCCTATAAATATTTACATTAACACGTATTATTTACATGGATATAAACAGTTTTAGCACAATTTTATTTCTTTTTTCTCATTCGTTTAAAAATCGGTAGATATGATGGCTTCATCGGTAGATGTGTATAAAAATCGGTAGATCTACCGAAAAATCGGTAGACGGAACAACACTGTTCGAACACGGAAATAAATATCATTGCTGACATTTGATTTTAAGAATTTAAGTACATTTGACAGATATGATATACGAGGGAAGATCAGTAAGTACCCGTGTTTGAAGACAGGTGCGCTGCTGAGGGAAGTTGGCATTACCGTCGTGTACTACCATCTGTCAGACAACACCATATAAATTTCAGACTGATTCATAGGTTAGTTTTTATTTGGCAGCCAGTTGTATCACACGTGTTTCGTCTTTCTCGATAAAATGGAAAAAGAGCAATATCGATCCGTAATTCGCTTTTTATTTTTGGATGGAAAAACATGCGAAGAAATAGAAGCGAAATTGGATGCTGTCTATGGGGACCCTTCACCATCTACTATGACAACCGTAAGATATTGGTTCAACGAATTTAAACGTGGTCGTACATCTGTTTTTGATGAGGAGCGCCCAGGCCGCCCGGCAGACGTGGTTACCGAGGAAATCGTTGAAAAGGTCCACGACATGATTCTCGCTGATCGCCGAACGAAAGTGCGCGAAGTAGCAGAGGCCGTAGGCGTGTCGTTCGGAACGGCAATTAATATTTTACATGATAAGTTATCGGTGAGAAAGGTGTCGGCCCGATGGGTGCCGCGATTGCTTACGGTGGATAACAAGCGGATACGGTTGTCAATGTCGAAGCAGTGTTTGGACCTCTTTAAGAGAAATTCGCAGGAGTTTTTGCGTCGTCACCGTTGATTAAACCTGGATCCATTATTATACGCCAGAGTCCAAGCGACAGTCAAAACAATGGATTTTTCGGGGTGAATCTGCTCCGAAGAAGGCAAAGACGGTCCCATCGGCCGGAAAGGTCATGGCCACGATTTTTTGGGATTCCAACGGAATAATCCTCATGGACTTTTTGCAGAAAGGAAGAACGGTCACGGGGCAGTACTACAGTGAATTATTGGACCGATTCGATATAAAATTGAAGGAGACACGGCCCCATTTGGCTAAGAAAAAAGTGCTGTTTCACCACGATAATGCACCAGCACATTCATCCAGAATTGTCGCGGCAAAGTTGCATGAATTGCACTACGAATTGCTGCCGCACCCACCGTACTCGGCTGACTTGGCTGCCTGCGACTTCTTTCTGTTGCCCAACATGAAAACGTGGCTCGGGGGAAAAAGATTCAGCTCAAACGAGGAGGTTATCGTCGAGACAGAAGCGTATTTTGCAGAGTTTGACAAATCGTATTTTTTGGAGGGGTTAAAGAAATGGCAGAAAGGGCACTCGCCCTTTAACTGATCTCGTGCGGCAAAATGGTGCCTTATGAAACTTGTTTTTTAATATACTATTATATCACTTTCTCGGGAATAGTTCTTACAAAACAAAAAAAAAGTTCATTTTCATTCAATATTAGTTCACTGTGTAATTTTGTAAATTTCGTTAAACAAAAATTGCAATGAAATTTTTTTTCAATGCAATATGCGAAATAACCAACGATATACACAACCGAACATGTTTCTAAGGTATTATTAGCCTTGGTTGCCTCCAGTAAAATTTGTTGTTCTGGAATAATGCAATCTTCCTCTGGTTCTTGTTCTGTTATATGTAGTTCTTCAGTATCTTCAATATCTACTATGTCGTTATCGTTATCATCCTCTATTTGGATGTCTAAGATTTCGCCTCCATCGGTTTCGCAATTTCCTCTGTCAGTAGTCATTTGAAGGCGAATATTAATATTTTGTTGTATCGCGATGCAACATTGTTTGACTGTAGGTGTAGGATTGTACCCTCCTCTATTTCTTACTCAGTTAGAAGATGTTTTATTCCCATTTCCTTTAAATGGTCCCAAAGTAAAAGAATTGATTGCAATGTGCACTGAAAACCATGTATACAATAGATATTATTTCGTCTGCTCCTACCTTCAAAAACTTCAATATTATTGAAATATTGTACCGCTTTCTGAAATACATCTGCAATACGGGTGTAGACAGCGGTCGTCTAGCGGGATGTCGATCATGTAACACCCTACCAGTGGCGGCTGGCGCATAAGCGCTGCAGTGCTGCAGAGCTCCCAAAAAATTGGGCGGGCGAACCTGTATTAGTTATAAACTAGTTTTCTTTTACATAATTTTTCCGACATTTCTGATGTTTATAAAAGCGTAACATATTGTTGTGAAAATTCTCCCCCTGTATATCAAAAAATTTGCATACTACAATTTGACACCTTAATCATCAAAATCCGATCAGTAGATGCCGAGATATTCGCTTGCGAAATTACAACACTAACGCCGGTTATATATAGAATATTATCAAATAATATACAATAGGCGACCAGTGGAATAACCAACCTAATTCGCGCGATCGCTCACTTGTTCCTTATCTGGTCCACACGTACGGGCCCTCAGAGCTCTTTGAAACACCCGCGCGCACCCCGCTACCACCGCGGATGTCTGGAATCAATACGTGATTTTATAAGGCATATTCGCTGCATTCTGTCCAGCACGTTCATATGATTCGGTATAGGTGTTTAATATTTACGCGTGTTGTTTACTGTGCGGCGAGTGTAACGTAAAAACAATAATATTGTGCGCGTGCTTGTTCGTTTTTGTATATTGTTGACAATTTATATAAACTCTGTGTATTATGGAGGTGGTCTTTAATTTAATTAACGTGAAGAGATTCTTTAAATATTCATACGAAGAGAAGTTAGAATTAAAAGCAAGAGGTAGGCCATTAGTAGATATCACTATTGAAAAAACTGGTGTAAGTAGAGGGAAAAATTATACACGTAAATTTAGTAGCGATATTTATTCAAAAAACGACTGGATTTGTGGATGCAGCAAAAAAAATGCTTTATATTGTTTTCCCTGTTTACTTTTTGGTGGCGATAAAGCTTGGACGGAAATAGGGGTCACGGATCTAGAGCACTTGAGTTTGAAAATAAAAAGACATGAGAGTTCTAAAAGCCATCTTCATAATTGTATGGAATTTGCGTTACTAGGGTCAACTAATATTATGGCTCAACTAGATTCTGCTTATTGGGTAAATATACAGAGACATAATGAAAATGTGTCAAAGAATCGTTTTATTTTATCAAAAATTATTAATTGTATAAAATTTTGTGGAGCTTTTGAATTGGCCCTTCGGGGACATGACGAGAGCGATACTTCCGAGAATCCGGGGATATTTCGTGGATTTCATGGATATTAGGCTGAATTAGATGCAAGTCTAAGTGAGCACCTAAAAAATTGTTCGGTATTTAAAGGCACTTCCAAAGAAATACAGAATGATCTGCTGCAGTGCATACTTGAAGTCTGCCAAGAACAAATAATTGAGGAAATTAATAATTCTCCGTTTTTGGCGATCATGGCGGACGAAACAACGGATGTTGCTGCAAAAACTCAAATGGTAGTTATTTTTAGATATGTTCGTGATGGTGAGCCAATTGAACGTTTTTGGAACTACGTCATTCCTGAAAAATGTGATGCAGAAACACTTAGCAAAACAATTTTAAGTGTCATAGATGCTTTAATTCAAAATTCACCTAACAAACTGATTGCACAGAGTTACGATGGAGCAGCGGTGATGAGCGGACAACACGCAGGCGTTCAAGCATTGATTAAAAAAAAGTACCCTTTTGCGCACTATGTACATTGCTGTGCCCATCAATTAAATTTAATTATATCTAAAGCTGCTTCTGCAAATTCGCAAGTACGTGTATTTTTTGGAAATCTACAAGACATTCCCGGCTTTTTTTTTTTAAATTCACCCCAACGAGTAGAAGTGTTAAACAAGATTGTAAACAGAAGGATCCCCCACGGCGCTACAACCCGTTGGAATTTTAATATCAGGACCATTAATGTTGTGTACGAAAATAGGGGCTCTCTCATTGAGTGTATGGAAGAAATAGAAGAACAATTCTCCAACAACACAGTCTGTAGTGCAGCCGCCTCTATTCGCCGTACATTAAATGATCCGATCTTCAATTTTTGGCTGACTTTTTTCCATCATGTAATGCCCCATGTAGATATCCTGTTTAATCAATTGCAGCAAAGAAAAATTGAACCCACTCTAGTAAAAGACGCTATCGAAAATTTTGAACGCAGTATAGGCCAAGTTCGAAATAATATTGACAACATCATAAGTGAAGCATCAGATTTAATAAGCGATGAGCCACCACCAGAAAAACGCAAACGTCCAAATAACAGCAGATTTAATCATCGAATTTCGGCTATAGAGGTGTGTGATGTTATTCTAAATTGTGCAAAAGATCGATTTCATTTTAAAGAGCATCTAGTAGTGGCATCACTTTTTTTTCGGAATGCTTTGGAGAGTATTGCAGTAAATTTCCTGAGGACAAACTCACTTCCGCATGCTCCTATTATCCCACTCTTGATAAAGAAAGATTACGAACTGAATTGTCTGTTATTTACTCAAGAACTGATTGTAGATCTTTAAAAGGCGCACTACCTCTTCTAAAATTTTTAATAAAAAACAATCTGGGAGATACGTTGAAGGAGACTAGAAAATTATTAGAAATTGTAATAACAACTCCCATGACAACATCACAGGCCGAACGATGCTTTTCAACACTAAATCGAATTAAGACGTTTCTCAGAAATTCAATGACCGAAGATCGTTTAACATCTCTTTCCATGCTATCTATCGAAAAAAAGTTTATCTCCGAAATAGACAATTTTAATGACAAAGTGATAACAAAATTTGTAAATCGAAAAGAACGTAGAATAGATTTAATCTATAAGAAATAATTTGTTAGTAAAGTAGTGCTTAGTGACTCTTATTTTTTTGTGTGACAATTGACAATCGTTCCAGAAATCCATTACTTCAGTGCGGAAGGCGAAGAAAGCACGATAAGATCGATGGGAGACAACCTCTTACTGCCCGTGCAAGGTAAATTTTTTTGTAAAACTTGCAGAACACCTTAAAATTTTTAGCACGAGCCGCCACTGCACCCTACTATTTAAACCATCAAATATATTGTTTATATTTTCGATAAACTGTGCTGTATCTGAAGACGTGCTACTATCAAACTTTTATTACAGAAGTTGTTTTAATTGCTGCAGCAACACTTTGCGAAAATATTTGAGCAGCATATTTTACTCGGATTTTCTGGAAGCTTGTAGGGGAAATATGTTTGGAAGTAATTTTTAAAAGTGTTCTAGTGGTGCCACTCTACTGGTCAGCATCATAAGTTTTTTCGATGTCACTCCAGCATATCTTCTTCTTATTCACGATGAATTTGGAATTCATAAAATTATTACGGAGAGACTTCAATACATGCGGTGTATCAAAACACGTAAATAATTTTTTGCCTTCTATTCGTACCACCGGTTCTTTTTTTGTCGCACCTAATAAACTAATTGCCGCACGATTATTTGTACCTTGGCCACATACCAAAACCATTGGTTTCAATGACAATTCTTGCACTTTCTTTATTAACGTAGAAATAATTTTCTGAAACTGAATCTCTTTAATCTATAAGTTTGAGATTGTTTTGCTATTAATTTTTTTTTAATCTTTCAATTTAAGCGAAAATATTTTACTTTCTTTAATTTTCTTTTTGATGATGATGCATTTCCAGAATACGTTCACTTAAGGCAGAATAACAACTTATTGGACTAGAGAAACCGGAAATTTTTGGAGATTGACATTGAATATTATTCAATATTGCAAGCTCATCTTCATCGCTTGAACTTACAGTGGATATTTGCCGTTTCCGTTTATATCTATTACTGTATTCCCCGATATGAGTTTCTACAGAAATGTCGCTCTCTGCAATTGCAGATAAGTATTATAAATTAAATCAAATTTAGTTTTCCCGCTTGCCGATTACCAATAAACAAATCAAATACCACATTTGTAAATATGGCTGCCTCCACAGAACCGCGAATATTTTTCAAAAAATTTTAATGTTTTTTCTTAATTTGAAGTATTGTCAACCTTACAGTGAAATTGAGCGAAAAAAAATATTCGCAGCTATTCAATCATTATGTATGATTTTTTTAAGTTTATTGTGCATAATAATAGTAGCCTACCTTTTTCGATAATCTTTATAGCAATTGCATGTTTCGTTAAGAGTTTTCGTTGTTTATTTTCAATAATATATATGAGTAGAAAATGTCCTTCACAAATTAATTTATAACGTAAACTATTCACATCCGCAAGAGCAATTTCGATATTTCCACAATTTTTCTTCCATTCTTTTGTTCTCTTAGTGTCTTTTACAGGAAACTTAAAAAAACTAATTTGATCCTACCTGTCATTTTTCAAACAATTATTATACAGACATAAATGGCTGACCGTACCGCAGACGTGATTACGTTTTACTAGCGTATAACGTAATCACACTGATGTGTAGTTTGTTATCAATAAATTCCAGCACATGAGGGTGAAATATAAGATTTCGCAAACGATATTAACTACCGACAGTATGCGGTAAACTGAAGTAATTTGAAATAATCTCGAAACCAATAGTACGATGCGACACCTATATGTCGAAACCAATTTTGGCTACTCTAAAGTGCATAATCATTGCGCATCTTTATATATTCTTTCAACCAACGCCTATAGTTTGTCTCAAAAAGAGAGAGACACAACTTTCCGAACGAACCCCCATCCCAAACCACATCATTACTTACTTTCAACCAATGAAAATTAAAAGTCATTGTGGGTTGTTCAGAAAGTTGTCTCTCTCTTTTTGAGACAAACTATATATCTATCGTATACAAATTCTTAATGGCCATACTAAATTTATAAGAATCTGTAATTACATATTCAGAAAGTGTTGCTTAAAAAAACACAATAATATTCAATTATTACGCAGAAGTATTTTTCATTTTTTCTTTCATGAAATTCATATGGAATATATTTATACATTCAAAAAATGTTCTGAATTCGAAGTTCTATCTTAATTAAAAAACTAAGCATCATAATCATAGTATAAAAATGAATGCAACTCTAACGGTAGTTTACCATTGTAACGAGCCATCGAAAAAATTGATAATTGAAGTAGACTGTGAAATTGGGTTGGTACTTTAGCCACTTCCACATAATGACACATTACTTGATGCTTGACAGTTTCATTTGGTTTCATGTTTCTGCCATCTAGGCGTCATCAGTCAAGCTAGTGAAGCAATGTGATACAAATGAAACAAATCTTTATGAATAGATTTGTATCTGTATATACATTTCATTGAAATGAAATATACATTTCAATGAAATGTATATTTCTTCTCATAAGCAATTTTATGCTTATAATATTCCTGCTGATCTTTATTCCCTGCAAGGCAAGGGGATTACAGCGGATTTATAATCATGTTTCATTTAAACAGGAGGGGAAAGTTGCAATCGAACACGTATCGTATGTAATGCGTATATATCGAATCATTCGAATCAGACCGAATTCTGGTTTGTTGATTGGTGAACATATGTACGAACGAATGCAGCTAATGACACATTACTTGATGCTTGACAGTTTCATTGTAAAAAAGGGTTATGGCATTGAAATGATACTACAACAAAAAAGAAAACAAATAATTTATTTAACCCATCAACGGCTAGCGTTGCCATACGGCAACGATAGCAATTGTTAGTCTTAGTAGCTCCATCTAACAGCCAATATCATAATGATGAGCCAGAGCCTAGTTTTCTGCTTTTAGAATAGTTGCCGAACTGACGCGTGTATATTGTTTTCACGTGGTGTTCTGTTGTTCTGTGGTACACGTGATTAAAAATATTGTTTCTATATTCGAGAACAACGATGGACTTCAGGTTAGAGTAAGTATATAAACAATTATAAAATATTGACTAAAATAAATAATTCCTGAATAAACTTATCGTAAAGATGTGTTTTGAGGTTAGGATATATTGTTTCATGCAGAAAGATTTATTAGTCTAGTAAAATTAGATCGAATAGGTAGGTGTTGCCGTACGGCAACGCTAGCCACCTATGGGTGCAAATGTTTATGCATTTCATTTTTATTTCTAGACGAGGTTTTTCGTTGGAAGAAGCGATAAATATGGCTTACAATGACGAAATTGATCCCGTGCAAATCTATATCGAGCCACCCGAAGCGAACGTTCTCACAGACGAAGATTCAGGAGAAGAGGATGAGGGCGCCTTACTGGATAACCTGAATAGACAACAACTACGTTCACAAGTTGAAATTGTCTTACCTGATAATGATAGAATAGATGGTACCCAAGAAAAAGTTGTCAATGAAAACTTGACTGAACGACCGCAAATTGCATACGAATTTACAAGACCTGGTAAAAACAAAATTACCTGGGGAAGTGGTGATATCGTTCCAAGAACTAGAGATTTTCCAGAACCGAATTACCTCAGATTTCGAGACCTTACATTTGTGGAAATTTTCGAAAAGTTCATTGATGACAATATCATAAAGTATCTTGTGGAAGAGTCGACCAGATATGCTCTTTTTTTAAATGAAGCCGATCCGAAAATTTCGCCAGAAGAAATGAAAAGTTTCATTGCAATTTTATACCTGACAGGATATTGCGAGCTACCGGGACGTGATTATTATTGGGATTCACGAGTCGATATGAACAATCGTATGGTAAGCCAAGCAATGAGACGAGATAGGTTTAGACAAATATTGAAGTACCTACATTGCGCTGACAACACAAAGCCAGTTCCAAATGACAAAATGTGGAAGCTTCGGCCGCTGATGGACAAGGTCAAAGCTAATTTTTTGGGAAACTGGGTAGCAGAAAAATATTTGGATTTTGATGAATCCATGATAAAATACTTTGGCCGGCACTCCTGCAAGCAATTCATCCGCGGTAAGCCTATACGTTTCGGCTATAAAATGTGGTGCCTAAATACGCCGTCGGGCTACTTACTAAACTTTGACCTTTATCAGGGAAAGAATCCTTATGGTAATCCCTTGTACGAGAATGAATTTGGAAAATGCATAGCACCACTAATAAACATGATCGATGAATTCTCTGAGCCAATGCGTAAGTTACCATTTAGTTTCTACTTCGATAATTTGTTTACGGGCTTCAATGTTTTGCACTACCTAAAAACAAGGGGATTTGATGGTACAGGTACTATCAGGGACAACCGTTTACCCCAGTCTTGCCCATTGCCTTCCAAAACTGCTTTTAAAAAGAACAGAAAAAGAGGCGAATATACATCGGCGTTGGACAAAGAAGATGGCATTATTGTAGTGAAGTGGTTAGATAATGCTCCAGTTTCAGCAGCATCTACTTGTCACGGAATTTCACCAATTTCGCAGGTGAAACGCTATTCTCAGTCTGAGAAAAAAATAATACAGATAAATAGACCCTCTATTATAACAGAATATAACCGTTTCATGGGTGGAACCGATTTATTAGACGAAAATATGAATAGATATCGCATCAGCATTAGAAGAAAAAAGTGGTGGTGGGCTATATTTACCTGGTTGTTAGATGCCTCAATGACCAACGCATGGGATATCACACGCAAGGCAAAATCAATCAATGTTTCACAATTGGAATATAGAAGAGAGATTGTGCAAACCTACTTGACTAGTTATAGAGTTGCACCAAGAGGAGCAGGAAGACAGTCGACTTCCAAGTCAAGCGTAACGTTACACCGTATATCCGATGATGTTAGGTATGACGGTAGAGACCATTTATTGATTTCCAATCCCGACAAGAAACGAAGAAGATGTGCAGGAGAAGGCTGTTCGTCAATCGTGAGAACAATTTGTAAAAAATGTAACATAGGTTTATGTTTAGAATGTAATTTGATGTTTCATAACAAATAAAGAAACTTGATCCTGTATTTGGCTAGCGTTGCCATATGGCAACGCATATTTTTATAGAGAAAAACACATTTTTTTTTGCAAAATTTACTTTTTATGTATAAAAACATGTTTATGAATAAAACTCTTGGATATGAACACTTTTTGTCCAAAAAAAAAATTCCGCCGTTTAAGGGTTAATATCGAAATTTTAATCAAAATTTACATATAGCTACAGAAGTTGTTGAAAATGTTGTTAATTTACATCTATTTAATTTTCTGAATAAGAGTTTTGAAAAATTTGACACAAACTTATAGTTTCAATATCAAATAATAAATGTCATTATGTGGAAGTGGCTAAAGTACCAACTACCAACTCAATTTCACAGTCTACTCCAATTATGAATTTTTCCGATGGATCGTTACAATAAATAGTAATGTAACTAATGTATATTCACAATACTTAAATAAAGAATCTAAAGTATTACAAAATGGTGTTTAAATGAAACATGGCGCAGTCAGTAATGTGAAAAATAAAGAGAAAAGAAAGATAGTAATTAAGGGGGCGCTATGATAAAGTAGCGAGCACGAAGTCGGTACGAAATACAAATTCATGGGTTTTGACCTATAGAAATAGAAAAAGTAATGTTTTCAAAACCGAAAACAATCCAACTGTTGTCACAATTATCCTAAGCTATTTTACCTTTTTTAATTTCATCCACAATTTGCACAATTTGAAAAAAATAAAAAGATTAGTCTTAGGCCAATTGTAGGACCTAGGCTATTAATATAAAGTTTTCAGAAACTCCAAAGTAATCTTAATTTTTACAAAACCCATGAAATAAGATTTTGGGGATAAAGAAGCAATCTGTAAAGAACATATGGAAAGAGCAAAGCAAGTAACCTTTAGCATCTTCCCTAAAGATGGCGCTGGAAAATTTAACGCTTAAATTTAAAAATTATCTTTGATGTAATGTATCGTAAGTTGTCTACTGCAAGTGTTTTTAAAAACTATGTTATTTAATGCCGAATTGTCACCTAGCTCGTTCTTGTGCTGACCGAATCCTTTAATTCTACATTGTGCAATATAGAATACAAGCAAAGAATGCTGTGACTTTACTTTTATTTTACATAAAAATGTATTCCTTTTTCTTTTATAAAATGTCCAAAGCCGGTCTTATAAAATATGAAGTAGACAAAAAGGAGAAAGAAAATGTTGACTACAATGGAATCAAATGTATGTATACTATCCAATTAAATATATGCAGGTAGAAGTAAACAATAGAAGCATATGTATATAAACATTTTGGAAGTAAGAATGGCACAAAAGGAAATTAATAAATGTACAAACACGTCCTGCTATCTCATTTACCTTTTTAGTTCAACTTGTTTTACAGTTAAAAAACAGAGCACACAACATCGTCTTTTCCAATACTCAGTTTACAAAATATGCAAAAATAAACAAAGATCCAGAAGATTTAATGATTGCTATTGGAGAATTTAGTGTACCATGTACATAAGAGCCACTTGAATCGCAGAAGCCATTATCGCAATATTATTGTAACGTTTTTCGAGGATTAAAAAGAAAGTTCAGGTTTACAGAAACAACATAATTGACAAATTAACTTGATTTATTTACAGACTTCAGTATATACAAATACAAAGAAAAGTCAAAAGAAAGCACTTAAACTCATTAATTTTAAATGTTTCGATTTGACTGGCTTCGCTATCGCGAATCATCTAACTTCGAGTGACCGATAACAGCGCAATATTTATATCTCCTGCTACCATTGCTAGAACTTTCTCGAAGTAGTCGTTGAATAATAGTAGTACAAACCTTGTCCTTGCTAAGGCACCACAATTGCAGAGACTGTGGAGTGCAGTCTCCTCTTCGTCTACACACACTGTGACAGGACGATCGTGTACATGTTTCTATGAATAGTGGGTTAGAATGAAGATGAACCACTATTCACCACAACACTGTCCAACTTTGATGCTCAGTCGGTTAACTTATTCTCCGGTTTTCCAATGGGAAAACGCGGTAGTAATACTCCTACATTTATACATCGCCAGTTAAAGAGTAAAGGCGAAAGTGTTTATTATAAATAAAAATCTCAATTGTCAATAAAATGTTTAATAAAAAAAACAAAAAAATTATTCTTAATTAAGTATAAAGAACTGTGCAAAACAAACTTACACAAAGAGGTAAAATAATTTGCTGGTATTGACCGCAAAGCAAATGCAAACGTCCTCTAATGACTCGCGGACTAAATTATATCTAATAAATTGCAAAGATGCTTTTCACTTTCACCCCTGATAAACAACCTCTAATGTAAACAGACAAATCTGTCAGACCGAACAAATGTCTAACACATGCGCGATACCACATGTAAAAAAAAACCCAGAAATCCAAAACGTTCCAGAATGTAACGTAACCAAAAATTTACTTGAAACGTAAAAACTATCTTTGTCATTTATATATGAACTAATAAAAAAATATATATATAGAAAATCTGACAATCTAAACAAAAGCCTAAATGCATTCAATAAAGAAATAATAACAATAATAACAGTTATAAATCATATTACCCAGTAGGTCCAACGGCTCCCTCGAACTGCGCTAGTCAAAACATAAATTCATTCATAATACAATATACAAAAAGTTTAACAATTTTTTAAAATGTAAAAAATCTAAAGTTGCCTACAAATTAATAGTTGAATCAAAAGTTCATAAATTTTTGAAAATAATCATGGGGAAAAGTTTATAGCAATGTGTTCGTCAGCCTGCAATGAGTGGTCAGCGGTCCTATTGTCATCATATTTGTCCTTTCTCTCTAAAAACTTGCAACTTCATGTGTGCACTGTATGTTTGTCTTTGTATAGTGTTGAATTTGTTCTGGCAAAAAGCATCCAAAGTAAAAGCTCTTTAATTTGGGCAGCATTTTTTCCTTCCATAACTGTTTATTACGATATATCTTTTGGATAAAAATGGGAAAATCATCATCTATGTAAACGACAAAATAACAAAAGTTTCGTCTAGTTATATTGAGCTGCCCTTGTATCTAAAAAATAGTGAAAGTATTATAGGCATAGTAATATAATAATAAACGACTTTATAACTGATAATGCTATAGTATGGGAATTTCGGCTACCTGATAAAAGTAATTGTGATTTTCCTTTAGAATTGGTGTCTCATGTGCATTAAATTTCAAATAAAAATTCCTATATGTTCTTATTGCCTCATCAATTGTCTGCTTTTTAAGATGCAAATTATATGCACACTTTATTTCAATAATAGCATCTTCACCAATCAGCCCTTCAAAACATGATAATTAGAATAATACACAATAATATTTGCAAAAGTATTTGTACCATCAGGTGAAGCCGCCAAGTAGCCATGATCAACATCAACAAATAAACCAGCATCATGTACAAGTACTTGCAACAACTCCTCAAATCTGTGTCTTACTATTTTTTCACACCTTCTGCCGTACTCCATCGCAGTGTTGGTAAAATGTGAATACATCATTCTCTTTAGTAATGGCGAGCAAGATGTATTATCTTTTCTTTTAATCACAGACCCAAAGTTAGATGCAGTCAAGCGGCAAGCCCTTTCTTGCTTATACAAATCATTATTAAATTGCCCACTGGTGGCAATGGCGAGTTGCCATTGCTGTTCTTGCGTAACCTAATTAAATAAAGCACTTGTAAAAATTATTAATTCATGTAAATATAATGCAATCGATGCAGCATGCAACTAAATAAAAAGGAAAAATGCCAGACAAACTTCTTGTAAAGCTTTCTACATAGTTTTGAGCTATTTATAAAAGAAAATAGTGGGTAACTATAGCAAGATCAAGCGCATACACAATAACTCCGTATACTTTGTAAGAAGAAGAACATGTGAGCAAGGCATTGGGAAAGTTGAAATATTTCACCGTAACCCCCAACCAAAGACGTAAAAGAATTATAGATTGCAAGACCGTATCTCAGCGGTCGTTATGATTAAATCTGTAGTCTTGACTTACGGTCAATAAAAATAAATAAAAATTTCCCATCATTCCTACGAACTAAATTCTTAGTAAAACTAAGTTTTTGATAGAAATATTCTCTAGATCATGTCATATATCCTATAAATAAAATAAAAGTTTTACAGATGAGCTAAAACTTATAAAAACAAGAAACCTGTAATGTTTTCATTTTCCTTCGGTATTCAGACTTAAATTCCTCTTCACTTAGAAGTGCTTCCGCGGCATTTGGACCATACTCCTCATCCGCACTAAAAAAAAGATGTTGTTTCTTCCTCCCTTGTTTGGGTTTGTTACATCTTCTCTTCTCATGATGTTTCAACCTTTTCAAGAAATAATGACCAGGACTGATACCTACCAGCTCTTGCAGGGCATCAGTTTGCCATTGTGGCCCTAAATAGAAGGAAATGATAACTTGTACTGTCTGGCCAAAAGATATTACCCATATTATATTGTAATGCAGCTAATATACTTCTGATTTCAAAAGATCTTCTTTGTATTAAATTAATTCGTTTTCCGCAATTATATTTGGCAAGCAATGACATAAATGATTCGGCCTTATTATTATTTTCATAAGCTATTAGTTTATGAGCTTTAGTCATTAGAGGTTCCAGGGCACCTGGTAGGAGAAGGCCTATAGAAAAAATTTATATACAAATTAAATTATACAGACCATTTAAGTAGAATAATAATCCAGATTCTAAAAGCCTCGTTTTTTGAATTACATCAAGATGGCCAATAATATTGCAGTAACGGCTGCTGCAATTCAAATGGTCTCCATATACATGGTACACTGAATTCTCCATATCCATCTTTAAATCCTCTGGATCCTCATTTATTTTAGCAACATACATTACTACTTGCTGGAGTTTTTTAATTTTTTCATTTGTCAGTGTCTTTCTCGCTGCCAATGGAACGTTTGTGTTCTTCTTTACATTATATAATGCCTTGCCATAGTTTTTAATTAAATGGTTGATGCATTCAACTTTTTCCACTTCTGCGCCATAACTTACATCACGTTTAACTCTGCTGAACACACTAGAGTCACCATCCGCAATCATTTTTAAATACTTAAGCCGATGCATGGAAATGCTGCTATTAAAGGCTTCTGTAATGATATCTGCTTCCATTGCTGTTGATGAAGAAATCCAATTCATAAAACATTTATGTTTGCCAGGAGCTACGTTCCTAATTTTTGCATGTGTGCAAATACAACAGTATTTATTACGAATTCCAAGAAACAACACTTTTCCGGTTTCTTTGCCAATCACAACAGCCTAGAAAAAAGATAATTATAACATCGTACACAAAATATAAATAGCTCTTACCGCTCCTGATAATGCATTATATGAATGTCCATAAGATCTTTTACTCCAGCCACCATCGCAACAGACATAGATCCATGCTGTCCCATCACACACTTGTTTATTTTCAATAGCTAGGTTTCTTTCTTCATCTCCCGCCTTCTTCATAGATTTCCACAAACTTTCTTTCCAGTGATCGCCAAGTGCATTCTCTATTGTCCGAAATGTAGGATATGCCATACAGGGTATATCTAAAGCACTCACGACATCATTTGTTTGAGTGAAAGTACTTCCATTTGCTAATGTACCCCACACATACGAAACATTAACCATTGCAACTAAGGTATTATTAGCTGGATCGACGGATTCCTCACTGGTAACTCCAAAGAGCTTATTGCAAAATGTACACTTCAAAGTAAAAATCGAAAACAAACCAAAGCGTTTCTCGTTGTGAACAGCAAGGCGCCCAAATGTACATTTTTTGGCATGATCATATTGCACTTGTAATACATTTTGCAGCAAAAAACCAATGTTAACAATCCTATTTCCAGTTATAGCAGCAACAGGCTCTTCAGATTTATCTATGGCCTCTTCCAGTTTATGATGCATTATGCTACAAAATATATGTACACTAAAGTAATATTTATTTTTATGTACGTTAAAAACTATTACAAATATGCTGTAATCAAATGTAATACCTTTCATACTCATTGCTTGGGTCCCATGGATCAATAATCTTCCTTCGTGAGACTGGGAACTTTCACATGTTGCTGTGCCTAATGCAGCACTGAAAGTACAAAAAGCTGTTGTAAGCCCGGGTGAAATTTGGCTACATTTTAAATATTTTGCTTTACTGCTGGTATGGTGACGTGTACTAACATTCATTATACAATTACAGTAGTATTATGACTTACCAATAGTCATGCATTACATTTATCATATTCATATCTGCCGGAACATTATCACTTTGGGGTTGTTGTTCACACGGCTGTTCACAAATGATTCTACAAAAACAATTAGTTTGAAAATTAATATTTTCTTCTGTGAGCACTTACTCTGTTGCTTTCTTCCTTTTCCAAACTGCACGTCCAGCTACAGATTGCTTGGTACGTTTCCTGGACCTACTTGGTGCAGGCTTTTTCAACATTTTGCTGCACATAACAAGTTCAATAAGTATTCTTATGTGTACCTCTGATACCACAGTAACAATTGAGAGAAAGTGTTCCTACATTCGTTATAGTTTGATATCTACGTTGGTATCCAATACTAAGTAAATATGATTTATGAAGAATGATTGTATATATGGAAGCAACAAGTTAACTTATTTGTGTATCTTTAGTTTGGTGATGTGATGAAGAATAAATAAGTTATATATGTAGGATTTTAGTTGCGCAATACATCGATGCGACAGCGTCAGGCAGTCAGTCATCAACGATCATAAGAGAAACATGGAAAGTAGACATACCCTGCGATATTACTGAAACTTTTATGATTATAAAGAATGAGCGAATGTAAGACGAAGACGGAGAAAGAAGACATCGTTGGAGCTGCGGGGAAAGGGACGTTGTTCATATAGGAAGCGACGGAAGGGCGACAGGTAGATTCAACCTTTTTTTTATATACGGCTTGACCGACAAATGTTATATTTTTTTTGTATTTGAAGTAAATTGGTATAAATCTAAGTAAAATACTCATTTTAAATTTATATGTTAGATTTGATTCATTGAGGAAATATATACAATAATATTGTAACGTTTATGTAAAGTAACTTGGCAGGAAGATATTTTATTTATTATTTGTTGAATTAAGTATTTCCTCATTTTGTAACATTTTGATGATTGACTGTCGACGTTGAAAAAAGAGAATAGACACAATAAACATTATTGTAAGACGCAAACTATTTGAAAATAAAAAAAAAAACAAAACGAAACGTATTTATTTGACGAATATTTCAAACGTAATATACAGGGTTTATTCAATTTTGTTTGGCACATTTACAAAATGTCTGCAACGTTGGGTGACATTGCGGAAATCGAATATCACATTACGCATGGTAATTTGAAGGCAATGAAGGCATGACATTGTATTTCTTTTGGAGATGAGGGCCAACCGCGGAGAGTCAGAAAGGCTCTGCGATCATTTACTGGTTTTGGATTCGAGAAGAATTCAGACGAATATTTCTAGAAAAGGGAAGAAGTCACACAAAAGCTAGAACTAGCCGACCTTATCGCTGTGTGCCAGATTCTCAATTTGAATTCATCTGGAACGGTTGACGACGTGGCAGACCGCATTTGTTCTTTCTCGACGAACCTGAAGTCGGCAGAAGACGAAGATTAAGAAGACGAAAAGGTTTACCCTGCGGTGGAAGAGGAAGAACAGCACGAGAAAAACGACGGACCGAGAATTAATAATGGTTTAGCTATGAGCTCGAAGTCCTTGCAATCCTTCAGGCAGTCAAGAAGTTCCGCGTTTATTTGTTAGGAACGAAGTTCGAAATTGTAACCGAAAGCTCCGCTTACCAAAAAACTATGCAAAATTACGTTCTTACAACTGGAGTCAAGATGAGAAATAAGGAAGACATACTGCTAAAAGAAATCTTGGAGGATGAAGCCATGAAACAAGAGAGGAACTGAGAGAAGAATGCCGAGAACAAATTTTGAAAGTGCTACGTGAGAATAGAGAAAGATATAATTTGCGCCGGAGGAAACCGAAGAACTACAAATGAGGAGACTTAGTAGCTATTAAAAGAACTAAATTTGGATCTGGTTTAAAAATTCACAAGATATATTTAGGACCATACGAAGTGACAAACGTCAAAGCAAATGAAAGATATAATGTTTTAGCAGTGGGAATACACGAGGGACCGATCAAAACCACCACATGCGCAGAATACATGAAGGCATGGGTAGAAGGCCTTGATGAATCGGAGTCCGATTCAGAGTCGGATGGCCGAATGTAGGATTTTAGTTGCGCAATACATCGATGCGACAGCCTCAGGCAGTCAGTCATCAACGATCGTAATAGAAACATCAATAGTAGACATACCCTGCGATATTACTGATACTTATATGATTATAATGAATTAGTTAAATACTTGTTATTGACAAAATAAATAATATAAGAAGTGTTCAGGCCTAATTAATCAACCAACCCTAGACAACGGATTAAACAAACCTACATATATATTCAAATAAAAAAAAAAAACTCCTTCCTACTACATGGCTGTCATGTGGAAAATGATATAACTGGTGTTCAGAAACATTCGAAGTCAAAGCAGTCCTTTAAAATATGAAGTCATGTCTGAGATAGATTGATTTTGGACAGACAACAGTTGACATTTTATAATTATTACAAATCAGATATAGCCCAGTCAAAATAGCATTTCAGTGAGTCTCTTCTCTTAGAAGAATCTATAGAGATACAGGAAGAAGAAGAAGGAAGCGACGAAGACATTATAATAGAAGTAGCACTTGAAGATTCTCAATAAGATTACAATTTCCATAAATATACAATTATTAATTTCATTATAATCATTCGCAATAGTTCAATTTTTTCAATTCAATGCAATAGTTTGAATTTTCATTTCATATTTGCACTGTCTAATTAAATTTTTTTCAAGATTGACGGTGGAGTATGCCTACTGGGGAAAACAGGTAAAAAAAAAGCGCTAAGTCCACTACCTCAGAGGTGGTGTGGAAATCTGATAATATTCGGAATATTATATTTCTTTGTATTATAAACATTTTAAAAACTATACGAAATAATAATAAATATTATATTTTAATGATATAAATACTTTCATATTTTACTAATGCGGAACAGTCGTTGAAGCATTACAAGTCGCATAAGAGTAAATATGAGTATTTTCGATGTTTGAAATTGCGATATCTCTGAAATGATGATTCGTAGAAAAAATAACATAGAGAAAATTTTTGTACAGAATTAATTGTACAGTATTAATTTAATACACATTGTGGTAAAAGCAGCAAATTGGAAACTTAAAATCCTAAACAAATGCATGCAATAATTGCAAAACTGTTACATTTTTCTTTTTTACTCATTCTAAAAAGTGTCTATAACTATGAATCCAATGCAGACGTTGTTAAGTTCTACCAAAAATAATAGAAATATTGCTAATTACAGATGTATGATCTACTATACTCACAATAGACAGTGTCTATCACCGTGAAATGGGCTTCTTTTGTACCACACAAATCGAACCAAACGTACACGTGTGATAAGTCAAACAACTACACTACAACAAAAAATAAAACCATGTGGATATTGCAATACTCAAATTACTCACCATACAAATATGCAAAATTAAACACTATCACCACAATATCTAAAATAAACAACAAAACACACAAAAATAATAACAAATACAAAATACAAAAAAAAAATATTTATAAATATACAATAACTAATATACGCAAGAGATTCAGGTAACACCAAAGACACAAGTTACAACACAAAGCACGCAGCTGACGCAACGCATCCGGTATCTTGTGAAAACTACAGTAAACATCGGATCGGATCCCAAATAATATATTTAAATTCTACATTTGGTTGATGTTACACAATAGGCAACCCATTCACCAAGTACTTGATTTGGAGCTACCATTTGCCTGATGCTACTTTTCAAACATAGATACCAGCACAATGCAGAGGCATCGTACCTATTTTGTTTGTTGAAAGTCCCCACTTTTTTAAGCGCCCCCTTAAACAAATTTTCCACGTGTTTCACAATACAAAAAACAAAATGGAGTTCAACAAAACTTGAGTGTTAAGCTTAAGTGGAAATATTTCCAACGATTTTAATTGTATCAAGTCAGATATTGAAGACTATTTTATAGTGGCTGAAACAAGTAAAAAATCTGTAGAAGTTCAAGTAGCTAGATTAAAAAACCTAATGGGTCAAGAAGCACTGAAATTATACAAGTCAATTACAAAATTGTGTACTGAAACTTAAACAGTAGACAAAATACTAAAAGTATTGGAGGAACACTGTACACCTAAGAAAAATGAAGCGATGGAAATATACAAATTCTTTAGTAGGAAACAGGAAGTAGGTGAACAATTTGAAAATTATTATGCTGATCTGAAGAAGTTAATAAAATCCTGGGTTACCAAATCCTGTGATTTTCGAACACAAGAGGAAAAATTATTAAAAGTTCAAATAATATTGGGAATTAATGCCTGAGGCACACAAGAATATTTATTACAAGAAGATCTAACATTAGAGAAAGTTATTAATCACTGCAAGTCTATTGAAGCTGCAGAAAGAAACATCAAATTAGTAAGTGGAACTGAAGTTAATACTCTCCACATGCATACAGCTAAGAACAATAAGGCACCAAATATGTCAAGGAAACCAATAACAGAAGTACAGAAATATAAACAATGTGGCAAATGTGGTTATAAACACCCATTCAATAAACGTTGCCAGCACAAGGTAAAACTTGTAAGGTTTGTAAAAAAACAAATCATTTTAGTCGTATGTGTATATTTAAGCATAAAAATAAAAATAATAATAAATTTTGCAATAAATTTGTAAAAACATGTAATATAAGTAAAAGTGATTCTGACGATGTAGATGTAAGTATGGATTCATTAAATTTGACATCCATAATTAAGAATTCAGAACAAGCAACTTGGTTTACAACAATACGAGTAAATAATAAAGAGATTAACTTTAAATTAGATACCGGAGGAGAAGTTAATACATTACCTATTAAAATTGTTTGGACACATTTAGTGAATCAAACAAAAGTATGTCTTAATGCATTTGGTGGTTCAAAGGTCATACCTATAGGAGTAATAAATGTAACTTTAGATAATAAAAATAAGCAAATCAAATTGAAATTATATATAGTAGAAAATGACATACCTTTTTTGGGGTTGTCAAGTTGCATTAATTTAGATATCTTAAACGTATTGACTCCGTTAATGTAAGTAGTAGAGATAAAGAACAGTTTTTACAAAATAATAATGATGTGTTCAATGGATTAGGTGAATTTCCTATTAAATGTAAAATTAAGATTTGAAAAGGTGCTACACCTATTCAAGTACTAACGTGAGCAAAAAAAAGTGGTACAGTCATATTTTAATCGGATTAAATTAGGCTGCGTGAATGTAGATATATATTAGATGTAGGCGTCAAATTTAAATATTCAAATAACCTATAAGTATCAAATAACATATACGTTGATACACAGATAGGTGTAAGTGTCAAAAATGGCTTTTGCTCGTTACTACGATTTTAAGTACCTTAGCAACGTCACAATACTAATATGTTTAAAAATTGACTTTACATATAACTTCACTACTGTACCACTTTTTTTTTGCTCACGATAGTACCTCCAAGAAGGGTACCTCTAAATATAAAAGATAAACTACAAGAAACTTCAAATGTACTTGTTAACAAAAATAAATTGCACCTTTAGAAACTATAGATTCTGATACATGGGTAAATAAGATGGTAATTGTTGAAAAACCAAACAAAAGTTTGCGAGTTTGTATTGATCCGGGCAGAGTTAAATAAATATATTGTTCGCGAATTTTATGCAATTCAATCATTTGAGGAAATAAGTCCCAAATTAGCATATAAAAAAGTATTTTGTGCTTTTGACTTAAAAGATGGGTTTCATCAAATTAAATTAGATGATGAGTCAAGTAAACTATGCGCATTTAGCACCCTTTTCGGATGTTACAAATTTTTAAAGGCTTCTTTTGGGTTATCATCAATTCCTGAAATTTTTCAAAACTAACGCTTAAGTATTTTGGCGATATAGATGGTGTAACCATTTACTTTGATGATATTTTGTGTGCTGCTGACTCAGAAGCAGAATTAAATAAAATTGTAAATGAAGTATTAATTAGAGCAAGAAAGGTATAATATTAAATTTAATGCTAATAAACTACAATACTTTGTAAAAGAAGTAAAATACTTTGGTCTTATTTTCAACGAATTGGGAATGAAACCTGATAATGGTAGAGTAACTGCCATTCAAGAATTAACAAATCCTTCAAATAAAAAGGAATTACATAGAATATTAGGCATTATAAATTATTTAAGAGCATTTATACCAAATTTATCAGAACTAATATCACTGTTAAAACTGTTAAAAAATTATGTAGAGTGGCAATGGACAGATATGCATAGTAAACTATTAGACAAAATTAAAAATATGATCAGTGAGTTCACTATCTTAGTACCTTTTAATCCAAAAAAAGAAATCACAATTCAATGTGATGCTTCTAAAGATGCTATTGGTTGCTGCATCACACAAGACAAGAAACCAGTAATGTATGCATCTAGATCTACGACATCGGCAGAAATCAATTATGCTCAAATTGAGAAGGAGTTATTATCTGTTTGTTTTGCATGTACGAAGTTTCATAATTATATTTATGGACACAAAGTCACAATATTTAATGATCATAAACCATTAGTATCAATACTTAAAAAGAAGATTGCTCAAATTAAAAATAATAAATTAAAACGTCTGAGATTAAAACTTCTAACATATGATATAGATTTAAAATATTTGCGTGGTTCTAAAATGTATATTGCCGATCTTTTGCCGAGAAATTTTATAAAGCGCAATGATGAACAAGATGACCAATCAATGCAAGACATTGTGCATTAGGCTGGGTCACATACGTATGGAGAAAAAAAATTTAATTTTTTTTTATGGGCACGGTAACAAAAAGATGCCAAATTATAAGAGTCATTAGGTTACGAAGTTTGGTAGCAATCGGAGTTAATCTTCTGCCTCCGGTTTAATGTTGAATCTTTCAAAAATGTACTTAAAAAAGAACTTAAAGCATGATATATAAAATTACTCTAATTAAGTTTATTTATTTGGAAAAGTTAAAAATAAATTGTAATTATATTTATTTAGAGAAAAAAAGCTTGACAAAATTTTTTTTACAGAAGTGCAAGAAAGGATAATCATAAAAATAATGAATATAATGAGTTTATTTTGTGACAAAATCCTTTTTGCTATCGAATTTCGGCATTAATTTTCTTGATTCTATCTGCGTTTTGATGGCACCTTCTCTTGTTGTTTTGTTGCATAAAGTTTATGATGCTTCACTCACAGCTTTGACTGCTCTTTCTACCGCTTGGGTGACAGGGAAGGTGTAATAGCTCAATTCCTCCATAGTTTCTTCCCAATTCAAAAGGTGAAAATATGATGATGCATTAAAGTTTATCGCTGGTATCTGAAAAAGCCGTAATTGCTTTGATGTTGCTGATCTACTTTTCAAAATTCGATGGACAGCTAATTCACGAATGTGTTGCTGGGGATCAGTCAACATTGCAAGTAATAAGTTTTCAGGGTGTGCAAAATAACTGTTTCTTTGAATTACTGGGTCAACAACGGCTTTCAAAGTTGTTGGTAAATATCTGCTTAGTTTAATTAGTTTAAAAAGGTGTCGTGGTCCGTCTTTAAAGCTGGGGAGAATTTTTATAGAAAACCACACTGGAGCGTAAACCTTGACAATATATATTGCAAGAGTGGTAAGGTTTGCAGAAGGGTTCTCAACTGAAATATATAGACGAAGAATTCTGTTAGCTTGTGTTAGCCATCGAGCATGAGACATTTTGCCGGGTGATTTATTTGCCAAATTGTTTGCAGCTATACCCGTTGAAAGTGTTTTAACTATTTTGTACAAATACTTCTGATCTGCATTTATATCTTCAACACAAAGCTCTGGTAAGTTCGTGGGAATTGGTTGAAACTTCACTATAGGTCTTTTTTCACAGTTTTCAAGTGCCTTGCCAATTTTTCCCAAAAATGTCTGTGGTCCTGATGTACCACCATCAACATGTTGAAACAGGTGTCTGAATGGCAGTTCAATCATATGCAACATATAAATGATCCACTGTAAGGGTCTACCCAATCTTTTTTCTAGTGTTATACGTATAATACCCCCAGATTTGCCAACATTAACATTTGTGCCATCACAACCAATTGCAATAAAAAAATCCATCGATATATCCGCATTCAAGAAAAAGTTTAATATTTCTTGTTCTATGCACTTTGCAGTGCCTGAAGAAGGTGAAACATATCCTAAAAACTTCGAGTTAGGTTCTTTAATTAATGAAATATGCTCCTCTAGTATACATTGCCTATACTTCTTTCCATTTGTGAAACACTTTGTTGTAAAGTTATATTTTCTCTGGTTTTTTTTTCTTTCTCGGCGAAGTTTATTTTTGTCTATAACTACTGAGCTCGAAGTGTGCACAGCTGCAGATGCGATAGCAGCTCCTGCCCTGTCTGACACTCCAAATCTATCGCATGTTTTTGATAATAAGCTAAAATCAATTGCCCCTTTTTTTGTTTCAGTTTTTGAAGGACGCAATAGAAAATGTCGTGTTTCTTCACAATCCGACTGAACACATTCGGTTTCAGATGCACTACTCAATTTATCTGTAGGTATTTCGGCCACTTTTTGTTGCTTTAGAGTAGATTTTTCTCGTAACAACTTTCTTTTTAATGTCTTTGTAATCTGTATTGTTGTTCCAACATCTACACTACTTATAGGCATTTGTCTAACCGTTCTTTGATCTATTATAAAACTTCGCTCTCTTTCAGGTATTTTTTTTTAATGCAAGCACATCTTACTTTCACAAAGAAACTTTTCCAACTTGTTTTTAGGTATTTTTTGGTGAGACTTCAAAAGATTTTTACATTTTAAATGATCTGGTTACTGCAAATGAGAATTAATGAATATTAAATCTCATTTTTACATGTCAATGTCGCCTTATGTGATGCATTAATAACTACAATCCGACAAACCAAGTTTGTACTAGCATGTATAACACACCTCTTCGCGACTACGATCTTACAGGTTGTTAGGATAATTAAAAATTAGTGAAAAGCTATTTCCATCATCGAGAACGTACAGACGCGTTTCGCCTTAATTGAGGCTTATCAATGTACGGTATCTCAAAGACAGTCACAGCTTTTCACTTCTCTACTTCGTGTATATATAGTTAACATTCTGAACTTACTGCAAATGAGAATTAATGAATATTAAATCTCATTTTTACATGTCAATGTCGCCTTATGTGATGCATTAATAACTACAATCCGACAAACCAAGTTTGTACTAGCATGTATAACACACCTCTTCGCGACTACGATCTTACAGGTTGTTAGGATAATTAAAAATTAGTGAAAAGCTATTTCCATAATCGAGAACGTACAGACTCGTTTCGCCTTAATTGAGGCTTATCAATGTACGGTATCTCAAAGACAGTCACCGCTTTTCACTTCTCTACTTCGTGTATATATAGTTAACATTCTGAACTTACTGAAAATGAGAATTAATAAATATTAAATCTCATTTTTACAAGTAGAGAAGTGAAAAGCTGTGACTGTCTTTGAGATACCGTACATTGATAAGCCTCAATTAAGGCGAAACGCGTCTGTACGTTCTCGATGATGGAAATAGCTTTTCACTAATTTTTAATTATCCTTTTAAATGATATGTTTATAGCATTCGTTTAACCTCTACTGTAGGTACAGACGATTTCTCCCATATTTCCATTATTCTTGCAACTACAGTGACTTCTATTTCTTTATATGTTGGCTCCTTTTTAGTTTCCCTCTCATATTTTAAGCTATGACGGGTCCACTCATAAAATTTCATCACATCTTCATAAGTTGGTAATATATTATCTTTCAAATCACATAAAACACCAAACAAAGGACACCTCTATTTCTGGTACGCTCCATTTCTCAAATGATAAAATAAACAAATAAATGACAGCACTTTACAACACAACACTAATTATTTTAACGATCGCGGCACACTTGTCTCATCTAACTCCGTGTTGTAAGAAATAAAGATTGTACGGGAATTTCCCTATTTTGTTTTTGCCTTGAACAGTTTAGATAACATATACAAAAGCAGCACGTTTTTTAGTTTTTGTAATATATAAAAAAGCAGAATTTTATATTATTGTTCCTTTTAATGACTTATTTGTCCGTATTAAGATTCAATTAGACGTGCCATAGCCGTAACCAAAATTCAATTAATATCTACGGTTACGGCTATGGCGTTACGGCATGTTACCAAAATCGAAAACATTGTAGCACATACGATTGGTTTTATATGGTTACGGCTGTGGCATGTCTAATTGAACCTTTAGACTGAATCAGTGCTGTATATCGCTACCTTAATATAGAAATGCCCTAACTCATTTTTTTAAATCGAGGTTTTTGCATGTTTCGATAGATGATCTTCTAATATATCGAAATATCCAAAAGAAAAACTCGATTTGTAAAAAATTGAGTTAGGGACTTTCTATATTAAGGTAGCGATATGTAAATGCGTGTTCTGGGGAAATTTAACAGTGTGAATCCACATTGTAAAAGTACAGTTTTATATCGGGATTACCTCTATATACCGATACTTAGAATTATTTTGCATAAAACTTGTATAGATATGTAACTTAAAAAGTATTATTAAAGTGATGTCAAAAATCTACTTTTTCTGAAATTTCTATCGCTATCCGGAGGCAGTAAAACTTTAAATAATGCAATAAAATTTTATATGCAGATTAGCTATACCATTTAGCACCTTTTTATCACTGAGCCTCTCAAGAAATAAAGAAAAAAATTTTTTGACCCAGCCTATTGTGCATGCCCTAAGTGTAGGATTTTTAAACATGAGTGAACGTAAAATTAAAGAATTTCAAAATGAAATATTAATGATGAAACATTAAGTTATGTAAGGGAATATTATCAAAATGGATGGCCAACTAAGTCCAAATTTCAAAATGAAATGAATCATTTTCATAAAATAAGAAATGACATAACTGTCGAAAATGATTTAATATATTATAATGAAAAATTAGTAGTACCAAAAATATTAAGAATACCAGTAATAGACATATTACATGAAACACATTTAGGTTCAGAAAAAACTAAAAAATAGCTAAAATAAATTTTTACTGGCCAGGAATGCTTTCAGATATTGAATCATATGTATCTAACTGCCATATATGAAGTACAGTAGATCTAAAAATAAATACCCATTAACTAATCATGAAATACCCGATATTCCTTATTATAAAGTAGGAACAGATAATGCAGAATTTCAAGGAAAGAGTTACCTTGTCTACGATTATTATTCTAGGTGGTTAGACATAATTAAACTTTCTAGTAAAAATAGCACTACAGTTATAGAAAAACTTAAAGATGTATTTAGTCATAATGGTATTCCAAAGATTCTGGTAGCTGATAATATGCCTTTTAATAGTTTAGAAATGAAAAAATTTGCAGAATTGTGGAATTTTGAAATTAAAACAATCAGTCCACATTACCATCAAAGCAATGGTCTAGCGGAAAAAGATGTTCACATAGCAAAAACTATGCTGAAAAAAGCGTCAGATGAGAATAAGGATATAGAATTATACTTACTAAATTATCGTAATGCCCCTGTTGCAAAAATAGAATACTCACAAGCACAGCTCTTATTGAATCAAATCAATTACCAAATATAAGAAAATCTGTTAGATCAAGGCGTCCGCCAAACAGATTAGATTTGTAAGTTAGAAATAAATGTTTTGTAATACTTGTGTATACTATTGTAAGTATATGTTAAGGAGGAGATGTTAGGAAAAGATTTAAATATAAGTTGGTAGTAATGGGATTTAGAGATAAATTGGTAATACGGCATGGGTGCGAGGTTCAATAAGAATGAATGCAGCCTTATAACAGTAAGCTTATAGTACAATAAATAGTAATGTGTATTCACAATACTTAAAGAATCTAGAGTATTACAAAATGGTGTTTAAATGAAACCTATTTAATACTAATTTTTATTCTTCTTTTTATAGGTATAAAAATAAAATGCAATATTTAATCTAACCAGATTTATTTATCATTTTATTTTTATACTTATAATAAAAAGAATAAAAACTTGGTAAATTCTTATACAAAAAATTCAAAATGTAAGTTGAGGTAGGTCAGTTCTATTTTAGTTCGCGGTTATGGATTCGAGATGGGGTTGAACGCTGTCTCAATTATTAATATGAAGTTATACTACTTCTTGGGGATTTGTCTATGATCAACATCGTCTAATAAACTGAAATGCGCATTTTCCAAAACGGCGCACGGACTTTGTACTTCTTTCGCGCAAGGACTAAAAAAACTAAAATATTAACATGAAAATTGGCCAAGTGATGCATCTATAACGGGTGTTCATTTGAAAAGTCAATCTAGTAGCATGTGATTTACTGAGAACATTTTGAAGTATGTCGTAAATTAAAATTTACTACTTAACCTACGAAGTCGTATATTTTGACAGTTTCATACATACAAATAAATAACAAATGTGATTGACATTATTAAATGTCATTTGGATTTACGTTTACGGAACAACAAACATACTAATATATATGCGTCTTATTCTATCAAAATTTCAAAGTAACCTAGATTGACTTTTCAAATGAACACACGTTACATATAATCTGTGCAGTGTGACCGGATCTAGTATTTTAATATTTTTTTAGTATATTTTGACGATTTTTTTGAACATCAGTATATTTATAGGATTATTACCGGAAGTTAGTATTTTTGTGTATATTTTCGATAAAATGTATGGCAACACCGTAAGCAATTGTCCCCGCAAATATAGATCTTCAGGGAACTACCCGAACATATTATTCTACTTCTAGCATAGATCCAATAAGTTACAGAAAGCATAGGACAGTCTGCCTTTTTAAAATTTATAAATCATACAATACAATTAGTAATCATTACTTAATGTCATGTAGTTGATCTAGAATGTAATAGAAATCTCTATTATTATAATAATAAAAAGGGTACCGTATATATCAGGGGTGGCCAAACTTTTGACCTCTGAGGTCTACTTGTGTTCAAAAATGTTTCTTGCGGGCGACTCTAAGGTAGAGTTTACAAGAGAGAAATAAAACATTTTAGCGATAAGTTAGTAAGTATTTTTCTATTATATACGTTGAAAACAAAATACATAATGTTGATACTGTATAGGTTTTTGGGTGGATATTTGGCACTGCATATTCTCCACAAGTTTATTATATTGAGGAGTGTAAGAAGTAACTGCGATGCGCAAACAGGAAGTTAAGTGGGCATCTGTTAAACGAGAACGATGTTTGGTTTTTATTGTATTCATAGTAGAAAATGTCGATTCGCAAAGATAGGTGGAACCGAAAAACGAAGTCAAATATAAGGCAACCTTTCTTAGGCATGGGAACTTTTCTTTGCAAATCAGTTTCCAAAAATCAGTATTACTGCCAAATGCTCTTGCTTTCAGAAATATGTCGCATCTCATTTTAATTATTTCTTCTTCCACCACAACAGATTCAGAATCAGTTAACTTGCCGATTTTTGCAGTCAAGCTGTGAAGGTCATTGCTTTCATTAAAAGGGAATGTCATGAAACTTAGCACTTCTTCGAGAGCGAAGAAATCCAAAAACCTTCTTTCGAACTCCAGGTGCAAGTTCTCCAGCTGTCTGGCGAAAGTTTCAAAGTCCCGATTTGAGTTGTGCGTGCATTCTTCTTCCATGTTTTTATAGTTTCTTAGTTCACCTCGTCTTAATTGAGATGCATGCACTTGAATTTGACTTTTAAATGTTTTAATCAAATTTGTCATATCAATCACATTCCTGTCTTTTCCTTGAAGATTTAAGTTCAACTGATTGAGTTTCTCAGTTATGTCACAAAGAAAGGCGAGCTTCATGAGCCATTTTTCATCTTCAAGCTCGGGTACATTTTCTTCTTTCGAATGGATGAATGTTTTGATTTCTGGCAGTAATTGGCGAAACCTCTTCAAAAAAGTACCACGGCTAAGCCACCTAACATCTGTATGTAGCAAAAGATCCGAGTGTTCGGCTTCAGTCTCTTCAAGTAAAGCTCGAAATTGACGCCTTTGCAAACTTCTGGCTCGAATAGAATTAACTATTTTAAAGGCAATTTTCATGATAATATCCGAGTCAAGAATTTTAGAGCACAAAACTTGCTGGTGTATGATGCAGTGATAGTTGGTGAAACTTGGAATGTTGTCATCATTTTTACACAATGAAATAAAACAACTCTTTGTCCCAGCATAGCGGGTGCTCCATCTGTCGTAATAGCAACTATTTTGTGAATCGGAAACTCAGTTTTTTCTACAAAATCTTTGCCCCTTCAATGGAATCATCGTCAATAATTCTTCTTTTGACGTCATATCTTCAAAAACTAGACGCACGAAAATGCACAATTCAGCAGTGTCCGTCACATCGGTGGATTCATCGAATTGTAGTGACAAAAAACTACATTTTTGCAAGTCTTCCTTAAGCAATTGTTCCAAATTTCCACTTAAGGCTTCACTTCGTCGCATCACAGTGTTTCGTGACAGAGAAATGGCATTTATGGCTGAAATAATTTCTTTCTTATTTTTAAAGTCATTAAACAGTACTTCTCCAGCTCTCTGCATGGCTTCCTTGATCATTTCTCCATCTTCAAAAGGTTTATTTCGTTTTATCAATATTTCCGTAACAGCAAATGGCGCCAGTGTAGCAGATTTTGATTTCAAGTCTGGTTTCGTAAAAAAAAGATTGTTGCGCACTTAAGCTGCTTTTTAATTCTCGTACTTTTACCTTCCGAATTTCACTGCCAAATGGAAAATCTGTGGCGTATTTGGAATGTATAGTTTTAAAGTGCCTTTCCACATTTGCTCTTTTCGGTAATGCTACACTTGAATTACAAATTAGGCACACACATTTGTCGTTGACCATAACGAAAAAAAATCCTCTTCCCACTCACTGTGATAATGGTAAGTCTTACTTTTTTTTGCACTTGAACCAGATGGTACACTCATTTTGATTAAATAAAAGTCACAAACTCACAAAGGTCCCTACGTTACTTAGTATTGTTACGCCGCTGCCTGACGAATTTCACGTGAGGAACGAACGAACGAACGATGTCGACCGAGAGCTCGGTATTCACAGTCACAACGCATACGTCTGTCCAAACGCACTCAGTCCAGGACTCTTCACGCACTTTTTATCGTTTCGTATCGCTTCTGAATTCAAACTGACTGGCTGTGGCTTCCGCCAGCTATTTATATTATATGATGGGATTAGCGACATCTAGAAATTTCGAGAAACAACTCGCGAACCCACACAGTGTTCGCTCGCGCGACTTCACGAATCTTCCATCGCCGCCGTCGATATTGTTCTAGGCAAGTTAGTACTACCTAGTGAAACTAGATGGCGTAACTTGCACTGCGCTACGACCAAAGCGCGTGGGTAGTTATTGGCGCGAATACACTTGATTTTTTTTGTCTTCTTTTTCAGTTTATTTATTTATCTCTTGGGGGCTCCCTAAATCGCCTTCGCGGTCGACCGGTAGACCGCGGTCGACCTCTTGGCCACCCCTGGTATATATGATATTTTTTTATAATTTTGATTTTTAATTTTAAGTTTCAATGGTATGAATAAAGTTACCAAAACTTACTTACCTGGGGATTTCCCCGAAATTGTTTGATTTTTGTGGACAAATAATGCAAATAAATAGAGCACGTCTTTTCTTTATACAATATGGATTATAAATATGTCTAGTTATCTATCGAAGCGGGAACAAATACCAGAATTTTCTTTCGTGACTTTCACGCAATAAAAATGACGAATTTCGCCGCCTTCTGCAAAGTGTGCAGTACGAACATTCAAAGTAAATTAGCATGGATAAAACAACACGCAAATACTGAAAAACAAATCGAACTTGAAAACATATAAGAGACAGCTATAGGTAAGCATAATTTGATAGTTAGTTCTTAGATTTAGATAACAATCATTACAATAGCTTAAAATGGATCAGTTTTAAAGTGAAGAAAGTCAAAGATATTTTAAATGTGTTTAAATACATTGGCTCGAGTAATGGATGTTTGTGTTGTTATGTATCTGTGTGTGCCCGTGATACCTGCGACACAGGTTATCCTACTGTAGGGCTATGTTCATGTAATTTATTTATTTTGCCGATAAATTGTTAACTTTTTTATTTTGGTTTTAGGTTAATAATTTAAAAAAAAAACACACCATTGAAACAAGGAGTAAAGAAAGCTGAGCTGCGTTTGTGCACTTTTCCTGTAAGAGAACCAAAGCGGCAGCTATAACTTTTAATGTGTTAGACATACTTGGTAGTGTATCTCCTTCAGGTAAACCAGTGTATTCAATTGTGATCAATGAAAGCACAGATGTTGCTACAGTTAAAGTATTGGCGATAGTAATTAAATATTTCTCTAAAAAAAATTTAGGGTTCAAACAAAATTCCTTGATTTAGGGTGAGACCGCAAACCATTTATTTAATGCTTTGTCAACAAAGTTATCCGAATTAGGTTTAGATATAAAAGACATCTTGGGATTCGCTGCTGACTCTACTAATGTAATGTTTGACCAACACTCTGGAATTGTTGCAAAAATTAAAGAAGTGAACCCAAAATGCCTTTTCATAAAATGTGTTTGTTCACTCCGCAGTATTAAGTGTTAGCCATGCTTGCAAAATCCTGCCAAGAAATTTAGAAGAAACTGTAAAAGAAGTATACGGATATTCTTCTCAAAGTAGCAAGCGTCAAAGAGAATTTTCAGAATTCCAAAATTTCAGTGACTGAAAATCATCGGGTATTGCGTCATTACGACAAGATGGCTATCGCTTCATGTCTCTATTAGTAGAATAATTGAGCAATGGAGGGCATTACAACTTTTCTTTCAAAACCAACATTTAAGTGATCGCATTGCATAATCAGAATTTTTATATTATTCCTTTACCAGTGATATAAACAAATTGTACTTTTACTTTTTAGACTACATTTTGCCAATTGTAAATAAATTTAACATTATATTTCAAGGCGACTACCCCTGTATTGAAAGATTGTATGATGATGCATCTAAAATGTACTTGTCGATTTTGGGTTGCTTTATGAAAATTAATTATATCAAAAGCACGGACAACGTATTTACGTTAGACCCTCAATCTAGTGTGAATTATTTACCACTGAAAGATATGTACTTGGGCAACCAAGTAGGCCATGAAGTCATCAAACACAACACAGGGAAACATAAACATGAAAGAACAAATCGCTAATTTTTTCAGAAGGTGCCAATGTTTTTTGATAGACTTGAGCACTCAGTTAAAAATCTCGTTTGCCTTTTGAAAATCAAATTTTCCGAGACTTGAAATTTCTTGACCCACACGCTACCGTGCACAAAAAATTTTGTAGTTGAAGAAATGTAATAGAAATTTTCCTATACAAACTACAGCCAGAACAAAGCCAGTCTATTGATGAAGAGTATAGAACCCTAAAACTTGATCGTGAAGTAAGTAATTTATTACAATCTTCAAATACTGGCTCACCTCTTTCTTGTGAGTAATTTTGGGTGGAAGTTGGGAAAATTTCTAATAGTGATGGCACGTTAAAATATACAAATGTAGCTAGTTTTAGTAAATCTTTGTTATGTATACCTGAGTAGTTATGTTACACGCTCTGACCTTGAAAAATCCAGATAAGCATATGGGAAAATACATGTATTTGACGTCACTTCCGGCCAGAGAAATCCCTCTATCTTTTTCTTTCGAACTGTCCTTGTTTGCGCAATGCAAATGAGATGCAACTTAGGGTGGATGGTCAGATATGCATGTAAATTATTGTTTGCCAAACCGATAATTTTAAAAGTAAATATAGGTAATATATTTTAATGAATGTTAAACGACTTGTTGCATACGCACGTATGTCAACTGGATGTGGTGCATACACGTTTAATTAGTGCAATAAGTAAAAATATATTGTTTTGCGTTTATAATATATATATATATACGTGTACGTTTACGACTTCTCTTATATGCATTTATACCACGTAAAACGGTAAATTTAAGTAAATACATGCTTGAATGTCAACGACATGTAAATGTGTCCAAGGTTGTAACTTTTTTAAAATTTTATAAATATAAAAGCTGGCACTACATATCTTATTACATTGAATGTGAAAACGTTTTGTTTTACAGTGTGTATACAGGTAGGTGTTATTTATAATTTTTTTTACAAACGCATGTACATACATTTTTGTAGAATTTCAATGGTGCTGTTGTCGGTCTCATCCATCAACATAATTCAAATAAATATTTTTGAATGTGAAAAAAATTGGTAAAAAAGAAATACCTACCGGAAATTAAGTATTTACTTCTAATACGCTTTTTTCAGATCTCTATGTAATTATAATATGAACGTGACAAGTTTTGTTTAGCTTTGAATAATTTTTATAGTTATTTAATACACCTTTTTTCAAATCTCCATGTAATTATAATATGAACGAAGCAATATAATAAAATAGTTGATTATAGTTGTTTAGCTTTGAATAATTTTTTAGTTATTTAATACACATACGTTGATAATAATAAATTTATCGTTCATTAATATTTGAATACAAATTCAATTAAAAAAATCGAAATAATACACATACATTGATAATAATAAATTTATCGTTCAATAATATTTGAATACAAATTCAATTAAAAAATTGAAAATTCGTTTCTTATTGCAGTTTAAAGAAATGGATTCAATCTCTACCTTGACTTTATCCGAAGTTCAAAGTGATGTTGGATATAATTCTTTTTCGACAATTTCAGATTTCATAAATATATATGAAAGAGGATATGGAAGATTTCAATTAAGAGATGAACGAAATTTAAGAATGTGCATAATTACTACGGGGTTTCAGGATATTCACAGACCGTTCGATATATTATGCACTTTATGTTACTTCAGTTCCATTGAACGATATGAACTTAGTCACATCCCCATGTTTTCACATTTTATTTACCATTATTTTGATATACGTAGGTGAGTAAGGGGAAAACATTAACAGAAACATCAAATTATTTATTTTTTACAGACCGCGGGAGAAAAGAATGTAGCAACTGTTTAAACAGTGCAAGCATCATCTTCCCACGTAACTTTTGTACTATTTGTTTTTCGTATTAAAGAATGGAGTGGAGAACCTATATAATTGAAACACCACACGTTAGCTCATTTTAAAATACACTCACCTCTTAATCATCTAAACATATAAGTAGATACATCATTTCATAATGTCAATTGAAAAATTAAACGCAATCGGTGATTTAAGTAGTTTCAAGCCGGTAAAGAGGATAATTGAACTAGAGAAAGATAAACCATATAAAATTAAATGTAAAGATATTGAAGACAAAATTTTGAAAATCAGTTTTGTGCGAATTGGAGAACAGTGTTTGGTTGCCAAAGCGCTATTTAAGTTTTTTTGAGGGTGAAAATTTGAGAGAATATAGCGAGGGGAAGCATTATATAATATACAAAGATACCAAAACGTTTGGACTAAATCCAACACCAATCATCAAATTCGAGAAGAAGGAATAATTGTTTTTAATTCGTAAGTTGAAAAAATAGTTCATGCAATCACATCGTTTGATTGATATTTTTTTTTGTGTGTGTAGGTAATCCAGTGTAGTGTAGTGTGGAAATATGGATCTAGTTGAATGTGTACACGACCTATATACCATCAGTCAATCCAAAACAGAATTGGAAGAATTGAAAGAACTCAGTGATGACAGTATTAAATTATTGCAAGAAAAAATTTGTAACAGCCGTGAATGTACTATTGGTGAACGTCGAAATTTTGAATGAGCGCTTTCAATACTGCTATCGTATAATCTACGAATCGTAAATCGATTAAAGGAATTAATTACTGAAGGCACCGGTCTCTATGAAGAAAATGTGGTAGGGCGGAACTTACAATGGCAAAAGTTGTAAAAAATATATAAAAATAATATTTCAATTTAACAGGGAACGTCCGCGTTCAAAAGTAGAGTTCAGACTGGGATCATCACAAACCTTCATCATCGAGACCCAAAGGTTTGCCTTGAAGAGGCATTCCCCCTCATCCAATCAAAAATCCAATTGAAATTCGCGAAAATGAAAATATTAAAGGTAAATTTCTCATTATGCGCTAAATTTATTAAAGTCGATAACAACCCAGACTCAGACAAAACAGATTGTAAATATTTTAATACGCAAAATTTTATAGTTACAAAATTCATTGAATTTAGAGACATTTACGATAATGAAGCTGCTAAAATACTACATGATATAGAAGAAATGCAATTTAAAGGGTCGGGGTGGTCACTTCGTGAAATCGTAAATTTAATTATTAATCTAAATAAATACCAATCGATTGAGGGTAACGCTTATATTTCTCTACCGTTGAATACAGTATAATCCGCTTATAATGGACTCGGATATAATGGAAATCCGGATATAATGGACAAAGTTTATAGGTCCCAATTTCAATCCTATTTAAACATGTGTATTTTAATTCGCTTATAATGGACTCGTTTATAATGGACTTTCGGTTATAATGGACTATAAAACCACGAGAAATCCACTATAAACGGAACGTTTTGGTAATTCCCCTAAATATATACAATAAAATTTGATATTCAAACCGTTATTTGAAAAGGTGCTTTAAGTCGTGTGTGCGCTTTGAATGAATAATACATATTTAGATAACATGGAGAAGCATATTAAAAATCGCAAATCATTTTCATTAAATGAAAAGTTAAAAATTATTGAAGCGATTGAAAGTGGTAAATCGCAAAGTACAATGTGTAAGACTTTAAATTCAAATAAATCAACAGTATCAAATATATGGGGATATCGCTCAAAAATTAAGGATGAATGGCATAAAAATGCGGAGAAAAAAAAACTGCCTAGTTCGTAACGTCCAGAAGTGGATACAATGTTACTCAGATGGTTTCAGCAGCAGAGAGCAAATAAGATTCCAGTGAGTGGGGCAATGTTACAATTGCAAGCCGAAGAATTTGGAAAATTAAGTGGCGGTGATTTTAAGTGCAGTAGTGGATGGTTAGACACATTTAAAAAACGGCATGCAATAGTGTTGGGTAAAATAAGTGGCGAATCAGGTTCTGTCGATAAAACGATCACCGACCAATGGCTTGCAGATATTTGGCCATCGCTTGGTAACGGATATTCTCCGGATAATATCTTTAATGCAGATGAGACGGGGATATTTTACAAGCTCACACCAGATAAAACTCATAAATTTAGAGGTGAAAAATGTTTTGGAGGGAAGCTTTCGAAAGAACGTATAACAGTGATGTTATGTGCAAATTGTTCGGGATCAGGAAAAAGAAAGCCACTAGTAATAGGAAAGTTTCAGAAGCCTAGATCCTTCAAAAATACTGGAACTTTACCTGTAGATTACACATTCAATAAAAAGGCGTGGATGACGTCATCTATTTTCGAAAATTATGTGAAAAAATGGGACCTTGAATTAAATAAAGAAACGTCAGATACTATTACTTATGGACAACTGCCCAGTCCACCCTCATATTGAATTAAACAATATAAAGCTTGCATTTTTTCCATCGCGGTCAACGTCAGTCTTACAACCGATGGACCAAGGAATAATTTGGAGCCTAAAACAGACCTATAGAAAAGAATTACTCTTAAAAATTCTTGAGATGCAAGCAACAGATCGGAATGTGTCAATTTCTATTTTAGATGAGATCATAATTCTTCACAATTCATGGACCAAGGTGTCAACAGATACGATTAGAAATTGCTTTCGTCACGCTGGTGTAATAAAAAATGCAGATTCAGAAGCTTTCAACAATAATTTTGATCCAGACGATGATCTTCCATTAAGTCAATTATTGAAAATGGAGATGTTTCTACATGAAAACATCCAGTTTAAAGATTATGTCTATGTCGATAAGAATGTTATATCTACAGAACATCCAATTACTAATCAAGCGTTAATTGACGAAGTAATGAGAGAATGCGGTGAAGAAGTTTTGTCAGACAGTGAGGATGATGAAACAGATATGGAAGTCATATCTACAAAGGAAGCACTAACATGTGTAGGAAAACTTCAAAATTTTTTTCAACCTCAAACAGATAAAAAGGACTTCCTAGATAATTTAAACAAGATGCATAGGTTTTTGTTGTACCAATTTATGCATAATACGTCTGTTCAAACAAAAATTACAGATTTTCTGAAATAAATACATACATACTTCTCTATTATCTAGATACATACATATATGTATACGTTTATATACATATTATGTTTTAATTTATTTTAAAATTATTTTTGCGTTCACGAGTTCCAGAGTTGCTTAACTTTTTAAAATATAAACTTTCATATAAATTTTGCTATATTATTTCACACCTATCTCCTCCTTCCTACATAATGGACACACGGATCTAATGGACGTTTATCGGAGGTCCCTTGGAGTCCATTATAAGCGGACTATACTGTATTAAGAAACGAAAGGCGGTATTAAGTATTAATAGTAACGACAGATGATGTTTTATCTGGGCCGTTTTAGCAGCTGTTTACAAAATATATTCCAACAACGTGAACGATTATCCACAAAATTACCATGAAATCTTTAATTTAAAAGACAGAATTTCCAATGGCGCTAACTAGTACTAAGAAATTTGAAAAACAAAATTGCAACATATCAATTAATGTGTATGGTTTGAATAAAAAAAACAAAGTTTCCGGACCTTCATATTATACCAATTATGAAAGGGACATGCACATAAATTTATTATATTTAAGTAAATCAGGAAAGCGTACACATTATTGTTGGATTTATGATTTAAGTAAGTTATGTTCGCCAGACGTATCCGTACATAATAAATCATATATTTGCGATCGTTGTTTAATTCATTTATATTGTGAAAACAAGTATTCTTTACACGTACGGGAATGTACAAAGCATAAACCGGTTCGCATAGAACTACCAAAGGACGATGAGAAAATATTAAGGTTCAAAGAGGTTCAAAAGCAATTTAAAGCACCATTCGTGATTTACGCAGATTTTGAATGTTTAACTAAACAGATTCATACTAGTCAACCACAACCAAATACATCTTATTCAAACAATTATCAGGAATATGAGGGGTATGCTGTCGGTTTTCAGACGGTCTGTGCTACGCATCCCGAATTCTCACACTTTGAACTGTATCGAGGATCCAATCCCGAAAAATGGTTTGTGTCTCAATTAAAAAAGGAGGCTATTGTATATGCGGAATATTTAAGGCTTAACTTCCCAATTATTGATTTATCTATTCCACAATTAAATAATCACAACAATACATCTTCATGTTTTCTATGTTGTCGTACCTTCGACGACGAAAACGTAACCAAAGTTAGGAACCATGATCATTCGACAGGTATGTATCGGGGAACTATATGTTCCGATTGTAACTTAAATTACAAACCCAATAATGTACTATCAGTTTACTTTCACAATCTCTCTGAGTTCGATGCTCACATTGTTTTAACAGAATTGAATTTTGATGAGGGTCCCATCGAACTTTCATTACCGTTGAACGGTATATATCATTTAGTAAATTAATCAAGGTGAACAATAAAACAATAATTAAGATTTTAGACAGTTATAGATTCTTATCAGAGTCCCTTGAAAATTTAGCAAAGTGTTTGAATGAAAATGACTGTTTTTTTTTTAAAGTCGTTCCCACATAAGTATAACCATCTTATTAGGAAAGGTATATTTGCATACGATTATGTAAATGACTTTTCTAGATTACAAGAAACACAATTACCCGATAGAACTCATTTTTATAATGCGTTAAATAATTTAAACATCCGATGAAGATTATAATTACGCCCAGTATATATGGAATAAATTCAATATAAATAATTTAGGTGCCTACTCCGATTTATATTTGAAAACGGACTTTCTCTTATTAACAGACATATTCGAAAAATATCGTAAGCTTTGCATCCATACATACGGTCTAGATCCTGCCAACTACTATACATGTGCCGGTTTTTCATACAGTGCAATGTTGAAAATTACTAGGGCTGAAATAGAACTCTTGACGGACATTGATATGATTCTGTTCTGTGAGAAGGCGATAAGGGGTGGATTAGTTCAAGTATCAAAGAGATATACTAAAGCAAATAATAAATATCTTTCAGATTATGATTCTACCAAACCTAACTCATTTATCGCCTATTTCGATATAAACAATATGTACGGTTTAGCTCTATCAAAACCTCTGCCTTATGCACAGTTTCACTGGGACACCGATTTCGAAAGTGTTAGAGATTTCATCTTGTCACGTTTAAATTCGCACAATTACTTTGAACGAGATGAATATGGTTATATATTAGAAGTTACAGTGTTGTATCCTGAGAATTTACATGAAATGCATAAAGATCTTCCCTTGTTACCCCATCATTTTACAGCTCCAAATTCGAAAGAGCAACAATTAATGACCACTTTGCTTGATAAGGAAAAATATGTTCTTCACTATACAAGTATAATACAGGCTTTGAAGTTAGGTTTGATATTGGATAAAATACATAGAACTTTAAAATTTAAACAATCCCCTTGGTTGAAACCGTACATTGACTTAAATAGTAACCTTAGGGCTGCTGCCACAGAACCTTTTGAAAAGAATCTATATAAACTGAAAAATAATGCTATATTTGGAAAAACTTTAGAAAATATACGAAACCATAGAAATATTAAATTAGTAACGAAGTGGGATCGACGGGGAGGTGCGAAATCTCTTATATCCAAACCAAATTTTAAATCATGTACAATATTTAATGAAAACTTGATAGCCATTGAAATGCATAAAGAAATCATTAAATTTAATAAACCCATATATATATATATATATATATATATATATATATATATATATATATATAGGTTCATCAGTTCTTGATATTAGCAAAACTCTCCTTTACGACTATCACTACAATTATTTCACAAAATTAATGCGTAAATGTGATTTATTATATACTGATACGGATAGCTTAATATACCATTTTATAAATGATGAAGATAAACTTAATATTTATGAAATTATTCGTAGAGATTGCTTAAAATATTTTGATACAAGTGACAACCCGCCTAATAATCCTTTCAATATACCTTTAGTATACAAGAAGGTCCTAGGGCTCATGAAAGACGAAGGGTGTTCCAAAATAATACGAGAATTTGTCGGACTCCGATCGAAAATGTACTCAATAAAATTCAATGAAGATGGGGAAATTAAAAAGGCTAAAGGTATAGGCAAATCGGCATTAAGAGAAATTACATTTGATTCGTACAAAGATGCTTTATTTAATAAAAAAAACTTTTTTTTCAAAATTTAATTCAATCACGTGTAAAAGCCATAATTTGTACTCAACAGAAATAAGTAAGAGATCATTAAATGGCAACGACGACAAAAGGCAAATACAACTAGATAATATATCCACAGTACCCTGGGGTTACTCTATTCCAAACTTGTAAATATTTTCATAGACATTAAATATCCGTTAATAATCCCTTCAATATTCCCTCAAAATGGATGAATCAGCATTAAAGGAAAAGGTAAAAAAATATTTTACACTTCATTTATAATTGAGTTCTTGCTTACTGTAATTATTATTGAACAATTTATTCAAATAGTACTATTGAACAATTTAATGAGTATGCATATTAAGTTATAAAATTTTGTTTACTTATTCTTATATTTGAGATGTATGCGTTAGTTAATGTTAGAGTATTTCTTTTTTTATATTACTGTAATTTATGTTTATAATCAGTGTGAATCTATGTATAAAGAATTGTCAATATTAATTTATGCGTTACTGTAATTTTGTAATAAATGTATAAAACAACAAAAATGTATTTTTTCCCCCTCAGGTAAAAACAAAAAGAAAAAGACAACATAGTAGTTAAATCATTATATTCTCATGTAAATAGTTTGTCAATACATATAGATTATGTAAACTACAAGTACTAAAATCAGTTTCGTGATATATACAGAAACCGATATTCGTCTGCTCTAATTTGGGAACATTATAAGCAGTTTCTAAATTTAATATTCTAATATTGAGATATTTGCGCAAAAATGTAATTTTTTGGTTGCCCTTGACAAAAACGAGGTCCACGTTTTTGGTGAATTGTTTCAAAATATTAGGTATTTCCCCTGGATTTGTATTGCCATCATTGTAGCGTATTCCATGGTGATTATCTTCGAGCCAATGCACTTGTCGTCGTTTAGCAGAATCTAAACGTCTATTCGGCACACGTGGTTTAAAAACGTAATGGTTAACTTTTTTACCATCGCCGATAGCTAATTCCTTTACCATAAATCCATGTTTCAATAAAACTTCTTGTAAATCGATAACCACAACTTTCGACATACTAGCCGTATCACAAACTGATCAATAACTGCACCAGTATTCACAAACCCAGTCCTTATAGAATTCGCTTTACCACTCCGCTCAACGGGAAATATTGTATGACACTGTCGTGTATAATTAAACACATCGCTGTGGTATTGGCTGTAAATGTTGCATCACATTCCATTTCTAATTTCACGTCAACAGCGGACGTCTTAATTGATTCATTAATATTATCTTTCTTTCGAGTTTGGAAAGCGACGATAACATATCTAGGCCTTTCCATATTAGTTGAAGTTTTTATTGGCCAAATATCTGTTTTATTTACACGTATAGAAGGTAATTCGTGAGGATGCGACAGATTTCGATCATGCTTCACTCACGAATCTTAAACTTTACTTGAACAGTAATTCATATCCATATGATAAGCTAAATCTTCAGATGAATATTAAACGATATGCAACTGCCTACCGTATGTACACTGCATTCCAGTCTGCTTATTACAACAATAAACCTAGTCAACCAATTCTGGATTATGAAAAATTTCTTACCAAGACCTTGTACGTGATTGACTGTTCTAAACAGAGTGCAGCTCCCACTTTCTAAATGGGATATATATTGGCTTGTTACTATTAAGTGTCTTCAAAAGATGTAAACGAGTCTCGTCGTTAACCACAATATGTGGTAAATGCCACACAATCTTTGTAACGAACTGGAAGAAGCAATACAAAAACAGAAAAATGGAAAAGCGCCAGGCTGTGACAAAATAACAGCAGAAATGATAAAAAATATAGGACAAAGAGGAAGAGAATTAATGTTGAAAATATATAACAGAATATGGAGAGAAGAGGAAATACCAAACGATTGGAAGAAGTCATTGATAGTACCAATATACAAGAATAAAGGAAATAAGAAAGAATGCAATAATTACAGAGGAATATCCCTTCTAAGTACTGCAATGAAGATTCTCGAGCAAATAATAGATAAAAGACTAAGAACAAAACTCGAAAATACGTTACATGAGTCACAAAGTGGGTTTAGAAGAGGAAGGAGCACACAAGACCAAATATTCTCTGTGAAACAAATAATACAAAAAGCCTCTAGAGAACAGAAGAAAGTGTTCTTAGCATTTATAGACTTGGAAAAAGCCTTCGATAAAGTACCAAGAGAAAGATTGTGGAATGTATTAAGAGAAAGAGGTGTCAATGGCAAAATAAGACGATTAATACAGAAAATATATAACCACAATACTAATGCTGTAATAGCTAACAATTTAGAATCTGAGATATTTAAAACAAACGAGGGACTGCGCCAAGGGGGAAGTCTGAGCCCAATGCTGTTCATTGTTTATATGGATAACATTATCAAACAGTGTGCATGTAGAAGTAAAAAGTTCTGGGTTGGACACCTTAACTTGAATGCAGTCGAAGTTTCGGAAGGGGCATTCGCAGACGACATAGTAGTTATAGCCGACAATGAGGAAGATCTGAAACGTAATTTAACAACATGGAATATGACACTAAAGGACTGTGGAATGACGATGAGGAAGAGCAAAACTAAAGTAATGGTAGTGGGAGATGAACAGGTAGATACGAAAATCGTAATAGAAGGAACTGAAATAGAACAAGTGAGAACATTCCAGTACTTGGGAGTACGAATTGATGGAAGAGGGACCCAGGACGCTGAGATTAATCAAAGAATAGAAAAAACAACAAAGCTGTACCACAGCATGAGAAATAATTTCATTAACAAAAAAGAGATATCCCGAGAAACAAAACTAAAAGTATATAAGGCAATTTACCGACTGATATTAACATATGGCTGTGAATCCTGGATATTAAATAGAAGACAAAAGAATAAATTACAGGCAGTAGAAATGAAGTATTTAAGAAGAGTTAGAGTACAAGGATGGACAGAATAAGGAACTTGGAAATACGAAAAGATTTGAAAATGCAGTCAGTGTTAGAATACATTGAACAAAGACAGCTAGGATGGTGGGCACATTTATATAGAATGGAAAATACAAGACAAACAAGAAGCAAGGATAATGAAAAATAAAAGAAGAGGAAGGCCAAGGACAACATGGAATGATGTCATAGCAGAAATACTGGGAAGGAAAGGCAACACATGGACAGAAGCGAAGAACATGACAAGGAATAGAAATGAATGGAAAACGTTTATAAAAAGCTAGAAGAAGATAAACGCCCTACACCATTGTTATGGTAATAGGGATTTTTGGATTATATATATATATATATATATATATATATATATATATATATACTATTAAGTGTCTTTAAAAGATGTAAACGAGTCTCGTCGTTAACCACAATATGTGGTAAATGCCACACAATCTTTGTAATTTCAATTTTGGCAGTTTTTGTCCCACCCTTCAATGTGTTCTTGTAAGAGTTGCTGTCAGTACGACTTCGCAGTAATATAAGCTCTTGATTCATATTGACCAAAATTTTTTTTAAATCCTCGAAATAACCGGAAATAAAAGCAAGCGGAATGGAAGCAGTAAAGTCCTTAACAAATACTGTTGGTTGCTCATCCAATGATGGACACCATCCGGACATTTGTAGAGCTTTGCTTTCATTATCACTACGAAACGTAAGCTTTCATGGTGCTCGTAATTCCAGGATTGGTACATCTATCCACTTCCACACCATTGATCTCATATCGCATTTGCTCGAAGAGAAATGCATAGGCGTTTTTTGTTAACTTGCAGGTGCCAATGCCCTCGTCACTTTCGGTAAATCGTCCTTCAATGTAAAGATGACTATCACCTGGGACTGTATACATCCTCATGTCGAACGGGTATTCGTATTTCATCGTTCAAACCAAAATTATTAAATACTGGATAATAGGCGTGGTATTCTTGTTTGGTTACGGTTTCATCAAAGTATAAGTCATCGGTAATTTGCAACTTTTCAGACATTTTTTTCTCTTTTCTTTTGGTTCACTTTTAATCCTAAAGACTTCAGAAATAATATCTTTTCACGTGTTAGCACGTTCTTGAATGAGTGAGGAGTAAACGATGACATTTCTGTTTTATATTGCGTCAAATGTTGCCTACCCTCCTTGAAAACCAAATCCATTTTTAGATTCTCTTCAACTCCAATCGAATAACTATTTGTTCTTCAAAATTCACTGGATCACCGTCCTGATCAAGCAAGTTAAGTGTGATGCTATCTATTTGAGTTGTGTTTATTGGTAAATAAATTATATTTCTAAGCTCTATATTAATTAAGAAACCAGGTTCAACACTTGGCGAGAACTCGTAGATAGTATGACTTAGACGTCCGTCATAGAATGCTGAGGAGGTAATATTGCACTCAACACGTACAGTAACCACTTTTATAATTTGTACGCGTGCATCAGATTCATGATGTTTATTCGACTCCAACAGTCTTGCGGTAAATCCGAGCAATCGACCAATGCTGTCTCCCGGTCGAAAATCTACTACATGTCGACTTAAAATTTCACACTTTAAAGTACTGTTGTTAGCTTTTAACGAAAATGTTTCATCCTTCTTTTTACCTGCACTTTTCGAATCAATTAACCTATTTTGTAGGCACGTTTCTATATCACTAATTTCATATGCTCCTGAGGGTATGTGTATAACTTTTCCATTATCATAATAAAATTTGTTATTCCTTTCTGTGATGTTGTGTATTGTAGTGTATGTATGCAGACCAATTAATCCCAGCGTATATTCGTGTTTAGGATTTAATTCAATTGTAGGATAATATGTTGTAGAGAGCACATTGCTCGTGCCTACTAATGTAAAAGTATGTGACATAATTGATCTTCAACCATTGAGAGTCTCATTATATAGAAACTGTAGACACAACTGTCCTCAATTTATATCATCGAATTGTTGAACCCTTTCATGGTTATAAATAATATTGCAATTCTTGAAATAGTTAAGCAATTCAATGGGTGGTTTCAAATTACCGAAGGAATCGAAATAGTATACGGTGCGACCACGTTTATAATAAGCGGTCCAATGCGTTCCAATATTGGTACTAGAATCGAGATTAACGACTGCGCATTCAGTTTTCCACTGTTTGGTTTTTGGTAAATTGTCTCTCATATATACACCGCGAAAGTATGGTATATGTTGTCCATAGTTTGCAATGTCAATATCAGTAAGAGCTCTGCGTGGCAGTCGACTTAATAGTTTGTTTCGTCTTTTCTTCCTGTCTCAAAAATAATCCCAAACCCTACGATAGGGTTTTAAATACAGACCACTACCTTTCTTTCCCAATGCTATCGCCTCCATTGTTTGATTATGACGATGCGCCTCATCGAGTTCATGCTGTGCAGCTTTAGCCTTATTAACAGCTTGAACTATACCAGCAGCTCCCCCTGCCAAACCACTCAACGCACTTAACCCTGCAAATAGTGGTAAAAAACATCCTGCTTTCGGGATGGGGATTACGCGGGGTGTTCGCACTCTTTTTCTTCCACCGATATCTTTAACCGCTAATTTAGCAGCGGTAAGAGCCATTCTGGCACCTTTTCTAATATCATCACCATGTTTGAAACGTTTCATGACGTTTCCAACTTTCATCAGTACAGACTTTCGGAAAGTGGACCTTTTAACTGCTCTACCCGTCATCCTCTTCCTCATTTTACCTATTCTAATCTTGCCTCTGTTGAATTTTCGAAGTGGAGAATCGAATGTTTCCTCTCTTCTTCTTCTTCCGATACCCATACCCAATTTCCTCTTGGCTTTCATAGCACTTGCTACTGTCCAAGCGGAGGCTTTCTCTGCCAGACTGGCGTTTAGCGATTTTACACGGGCCCACGCTTGATCCTCTAAAATTTGATCTGCTTTGTGACGTTGTTGAAGATCTTTGTTTTGTGAATAGGCGATGTCGTGCTCCTTGCAGGCTTTGTCTAAAGGATTAATACCCGTATCACCACGCTTAAGCCGTTCCTCCAAACGTGTGCCTGGTCCACAGTATTGATAGGATGGAATGTGTAATTCTATTGGTAATTTATTCATTATAGAATTAAGTAAACCACCACCCTCCTTGAACAGTATCATATTAATGATTTAAATATGTTTGTTCGTGTAATTTATATATCAGTCAACGATATGAATGCGATTAGTAAAACAAAAGCATTCGCTCACTGTGCGAAATCTGGATATTGGTAATGGTGGGGGCGCGAAACGAAATTATGTGAAACACAGTTCTTTGCTACCGAACACAATTCGATGCATCATTTGCGGTCCCTCTAACTGTGGAAAGACAAAATGCTCAGTTTGTTGATTGAAGGGAATGGTCTCAAGTTTAATAATGTCTACGTATATTCAATGTCATTGTACCAGCCAAAATATCGATTCTTGGAGAACGTGATTAGTAAAGTATCGAATGTGAAATATTTTCCTTACAAAGATAGTGACGATGTAATAGATCCATCGCAAGCTCTGAAAAATTCAGTATTCATTTTCGACGATGTCGCTTGCGATAAGCAGGAAAAGATTCGAGAGTATTTTAGTATGGGTAGACATAAGGGTGTAGATTGTTTTTACCTTTGTCAAACCTATACACGCATACCCAAGCATTTAATACGTGACAACACAAACTTCATAATTCTCTTTAAACAAGATGATACTAATTTAAATCATATTTATGAAGATCATGTAAACACAGATATGACATTCGATCAATTTAAATTAATGTGTGCTACATGTTGGAAAGATAAACATGGATTCCTAGTAATCGATAAGGACAGTGACAGTAATAAGGGAAGATATAGAAAAATGTTAGATTGTTATATATTACACGACTTTGGAATGTAATCGATTAGTTTCCATTCTTGCGTCGATCTAAATAGTGGGAAAATGGATAAATGGAGAAACCTTAAAGAGCAGATTATCAAAGCTAGTAAAGCTGTTCGAAAAAAACATTTAGCATTTAGCGTAACCGTTTACAACATGACGATATGGCTTTACAACATTTTAAACCCATTATTGAACCTATTAAAGAATTAATTGAACTAACCCATATTAAGAAAGAAGAGGATGGGGACGAGGAGGAAATGGATGATGAAAGATCCCCTGCTATTATGAAAGAATCGTCATCTCTTAAGAGAGCTCTTAGATCGCGTAGATTATCTATACCTTCCAAGAGACGCCGTACAAGACTGAGGAGACTTTTTTCATCTCTGGCAATGACTCGGAGACCGATAGAAAGCGAACCGCCTGTAATTGAGACTACATCAGCAACAGTTGCTGATGATGAAACGTTACCACCTGAAACCAGGGCTCCCGCAGAAACACAATTTACCCTTGATCCTGAAGAAGTGGAGGAAGAAGATATAAGAGAAACAATGAATCAAGCACGTCAGAACTATCAACAAAATTGACGTAAATCCTGATAGCGTCGAAGAATATCTTCAGCAATACAATAACTTACCTGCAATGTATATAGATGGTTTACTGTTGGATGTGGAGGGAGACTTTGATTACACCTACGGTGTCCATTTGGAACCTGCTACGAATCAATTGAAAATCGGTAGAAGTATATTAGATTTTGATGGCGATGATATAATGGTTGATGGAATACGCTATAGAGGTACGCCGGGTCTTTACGATCTTATATTTAAGAAAGAACCTGGCGAGTTCACCAAAGATGATGAGCATAGGTACCATGATATATTAAAACGAACTTCCGTACATCATTTAAAGTTTGATGCGAAAAAAAGGGTGAAGGGAAGCTCGGGGTTTAAGTACAGGAAAATCATTAGACCTCTTATATACGACTTTACACATTGCAGTGAAGTGCTGGTATAGGAAGTGAATTAAGAGTTACTAACGTACCATATCAGTATGTGTATTGGGATAATATTAACGAATTAGTAGATAGATTACGTCTACTAGTCGCTTCCAAGAATGCCGGTCACTCTAATCATGACAGTGAGATAGCTTCTATTATTGAGCAACTTAGAGAGATAGAAGTAATTTATTAAAAATAGTTATATATAATCGTAAACGACCTACTATAATCATTAGTTTTACGATGGGGATCGACAAATTTGGTCGTCATCATGGCGTAGATAAATTCCGATCTGACCAGATGATTATAGATAAATTCGGAAGACATATTGGCGGTGATAATATACTTACTTCTATTCCACACACTTTTTTCCTCGTACTCCAGATGGAAATTACGATGTCCAAAACAAACGTATATGTAATGTGGCATTAGCCGAGGAAGATGCGGATTGTGTCAACAAGAAATACGTTGATAATGTATTAGATGAATTCAATAAACGAAAACCGAATACGTTTGAAATTATGAGCGATATGTTTAAATTACGAGCGGATATCACTGAAGCCAAACCGAAAATTGACGGTTTTCAGAATGCATTGACCGATGTTCAAAGTAACTTCACTCATTTGAAAGAGGAAGTTGATACAGAGCTGGTGGACATTCGAAGTATTAATGCAACAACTAATAAGTTAAAATTAGACATAGACAGTGTGAAATATAATTTAAAGTCTGACAAATCTGTCACCGACAAGGAAGTAAGTAATTTGAAACAGCGTATACTTGGTATTGAACAGAAACAACAACAGCAGCAACAACAAATGACACCATAAGAAGAAGAATGAGTAAGATAAAGGGTGACATTGTTAATGAGTTACACAAACCTGTTAGGAAGACCTTTCCCAGAAGACGGACAGTAATTAAAGGTCTGGATGATTTATGGCAGGTTCATTTGGCCGAATTTGGCTCATATGCTTGTGAAAATAGAGGCTATAGATATATTTTAGTGGTCATCGATTGCTTCTCCAAATACTTGTGGATGCAACCTGTAAAATCAAAAACTGCTGTGGAAGTTAGAGATGCTATAAACAAAATTCTACTAAAAGGTCGAGTTCCAAACAACTTGCAAACGGATGATGGTAAAGAGTTCTTTAAGCAACGGTTTAGAGCTCTGATGATCAAACACAATATTAACCATTACTCCACATTTAGCTTGATAAAAACTTCCATTGTAGAGAGAGTGATTCGTGCGATAAATGAGAAGTTATACAAGCATTTTAGTTTAATCGGTAAGTATAAGTGGCTAGATGTATTGGATAATGTTGCAAATCGGTATAACAATTCAAAACATTGAACAATTGGTATGAAACCTGTAGGTGTTACTCAACAGGAAGCTCTATTACTTTCTACAGTCTACAATCATATTAATATTGTTCGCAATAATAAGTTCTCAATAGGTGACACTGTTCGAATTAGTAAACACAAGAGTTTGTTTGAGAAGGGTTATACGCCTGATTTTTCGACTGAATTATTTATAATAGTTACAATGCAACATACTAATCCTATTACATATTTGCTACAAGATATGAGTGGTAATCCAATTAAAGGTGGTTTTTATCAAGAAGAATTGCTGAAGGCGAAGCATAAGGATGTCTATCTGGTTGAAAAGGTGCTGAGAAGAAAAGGTAACAAAGTGTACGTGAAGTGGCTCGGTCTCGACAAATCACACAACAGTTGGATTGAAAAATCAAACATTGTATAATTACATTCTTGTCCCCTGTATATATGAATAAATAAAATAAATAAAAAAACAAAGTCGTTCTACAATTTATTCTTTGCCTATTTTTACATTACAATACATTTTTAGAATTTACAACAACTAAAGCACATATATTTTGGTGGTGGTGGACCATCGACATGTTCTTCATCATCGTTGCGGTTATGGTGCTCGTGACAGGGCAAATATCGTAGTAATTTTTTCTGCTTCTCCTCCGATAACGATGAAAAATAACATTCCAATTGCAATGGACGCACTTTTACCTTTAATACGTGCAATGGAATATAGTTTATATCGTCCGGTTCCAAAGATTTTCCATTGTCCAGTTTTTCTAATATCGCACCCACTTTTTCAACGATTTTGTTTATTTCGTTTGTCTTAAACATTTTCTTTAAATACTACCAACTATTAGCGAGCCAATATCGCGTCTAAACTTATCCCTCTGACGCGCTAGTATTTCTAGAAAAATGTCCACATATTCATAATACCACTTACTATTAACACCGTCATTGGTGGAGAAGAATAGCCAATTGCGAATATAAGTTTCAATTGTTGATGTATCACCATTACAATTACGAAGAGTTGTGCATAGCACCGAATTGTAATATTCATGAAAAGTCATTATATTCAATCTCGCTAATCTATTCTTAACAACTTCTAGTAAACTCGCTAATTTTACCACTTGCGTTCTATCTAACATTATTTCTAAATTACCTCGTTCTAATTTAATAATAGCTTGATTTCGTCTATCCCTTGTATATATTACGCGAATCATTTCCACTATATTTACAATAGATACCTAACGCATTTTTTTCACTCTCTACACACAGCTCCTGTTGTTGCTGTTTACTTTTCTTGATGTGATCTTCAATAATCGACCATTGAGTGTTTAGGAAATCGTGCCATTCATTTTTTGTGAATGTTATACATCTGGAGTTTGCCAAGTTTACCACTGGGAGAAAACCCCTCGCAGCACTAAATCCCGTTGATACATAGTAGTATTTATTTATATTGTAACGAACTTCGTTTATTAATTGATATTCTCGCAGTATTTCATCTTCATATGCCCGCAACATATTATCAAGCATATGATTTGGAGAAAATTCACTTGAGACGTTCGAATTCACAGGCGATGCCATTTCAACTAACCATGAACCAGACAAGTTTACTTTTTAGTTTCCACTCTTCTCCTCATTACCATATCCCAGGACGTCATTTTTATTTAAATAAGATTTATTTATAATGATCGTACACATCACACATATATATTAAATTCGTTTTATAAAATTCATAGTATGTAGTTTAGGGCTATTGCGTCGAATATTTGAGCCCAAACTGTCTCGGTAGCCATCAGTTAACTCAAATTCATGCCAGGGTTGACTACACCATTTAGAAAACACACGGTTTAAATGATTGTCTTCTTTGAACTCTTGCTGCACTTCTATTAATAGATCTTCAGATATTTCGTCTGTCATATTAACACTTTGAATGTAGTATTGCAAAAAACACAACGTTATACTCGCAAACGTTTTCACATTCAATGTAAAAAAGATGCATAGTGCTACAGCCTTTATATTTATAAAATTTTTAAAAAAATTACAACCTTGGACGCGTCTATAATAACACATTTACATGTCGTTGACATTGAAGCATGTATTTACTTAAATTTATCATTTTACGTGGTATAAATATAAGAGAAGTCGTAATCGTACATGTCTATATATTATAAATGCAAATGATTTACTTATTGCATTAATTAAACGTGTATGCAACACAATTTTATAAATTACCTCAATTATCTCAACATGTAAAATGCATTTATCGACGTACGACTTAAAAAGAACGTGCGTATGCAACAAGTCGTTTAACATTCATTAAAATATATTACCTATATTTACTTTTAAAATTATCGGTCTGGCAAACAATAATTTACATGCATATCTGACCGTCCACCCATCACATTTGCATTGCGCAAACAAGGACAGTTCGAAAGAAAAAGATAGAGGGATTTCTCTGGCCGGAAGTGACGTCAAATACATATATTTTCCCATGTGCTTATCTGGATTTTTCAGTCAGAGCGTGTAACATAACAACTTACCTGTGTCAAATGCTGCATGCAAATGCATATTCTCACATATAAATTTAATAAAATCCGACCAAAGAAACCGATTTATCAACAAACATGTATCAGCAGTTTTAAAAACAAAGCAAGGGATGAAGGAGGTTGTGTCAATTTTAATTCTTCGAAAAGAATGTTAAAATACAGTTCTAACATTTATTATGATAATAATGATGAATAAAATATGTTATGAAAATTGGTATTTTTATTGGTTTATTTGTCCTGTCAAAGTTGGTATATTTTAGTATTTTTCCAAGATGACGCGGTATTTTCGTAAAATTTAAACTGGTCACCTGAATCTGTGGTTTTAGTCATAGATAACGGATTTGGAACGCGCTCTCTACGTCATAAATTGGGACAGAGATTTGTGCGCTACCTATACGGGTGGAGTAAGAACTATTATAACGGCGCGAAATTTAAATGCAATTGTATTATTATCAATCTTTGAATACTTCAAGATGCGGACCAAACTTTGGCGTTGATGTATACCAGTCGAAGTGTGATCATCTAACTGTTACACATTAACGCCAAAGTCCGATCCACATTCCGAGGAATTTAAACTTGTATAGTAAATAAATTGAAGTATTTGTAACTTTTCAATTAATTATTCACTCTTGCAAAACCACTATTTCATCTATTTTGATAATATACCTAAAAAAACAGAAGAAGAATGATATATTTCTGTATGGAAAATAATTTAATTATAACAAATACATTCTTCACACACAAAGATAGACACAAGTATACAAGAGAAATCAAAACAAGAAATGAAAAATCCATTATCGATTATGTACTTATAAATAAACCATTTAGAACAGAAGTTGGATGTCAGAGTATATAAGTTACAAGAAGAAGAAAGACCAACCAGATACAGGAATAGAAGAAATCAGAAATACATGGAAAACAATGGATTTAGAACAAATATGGAGCAGTTTTAAAAGTATAATCTTAGCTATAGCCAAGGAAACATGCGGCATAACAACCACAAATAAAAGCAAACAAGTTGGTGGAATGACAGTATTAAGGAAGAAGTCAAAAACAAAAAGAAATTGTGGCATCAACACCTCCAAAATGGATCAGAAGATAGTTACTCGAAATTTAAACAACAAAGAATACTAGTGAAGGAAATGATACTCAAAGCAAAATCATGGGAAGAATTCGGTAGGAAAATGGAAGTAGATAGCCGAACAAATCAAAAATTATTTTACAAGATACTGAATAACTCGAGGAAACGGAAAGAATATACAACAAGGCACATGAAGGTAAATGACAACAGTATAATAATAAAAGAAGAAACTATAATGGATAGATGGAGAGAGTATTTTCACGATCTCCTGAATGTGGATAGCGAAAATACCTCGGGAATAGAAACTGCGACCTCTACACAAACTGAGGATGATGACGCAGAAGATAATATACACGAGAACGAAGTAATAGAAGCGATCAGCACATAAAAAGAGGCAGAGCAGCAGGGCATGATAACATAAAACCGGAGTTGATCAAAGTATTGGGACAAAGCGGAATAGAAATGATCACGTACATATTTAATAAGGCATGGAACGAAGGGCAAATACCAGAAGATTGGAGAATTGGAATAACTGTACCAATATTATTTAAAAATGGAGATAACAGAGACTGCGCTAAATACATAGGTATCAAATTGCTCAGTGTTGTATCCAAAGCGTACGAGCATATTTTGGAGAAAAGACTACGAAATGTAATAGAAGCACAACTGGCAGAGACGCACAGTGGGTTTAGGAAATGCAGAAGTACGCAAGATCACATATTTACGATCAAACAAATGATTGAAAAAAACAGATAACAAAATGCAGAACTGTATCTAGCATTCCTAGATCTAGAAAAGGCATTTGATCGAGTATCACAGAAACAGGCATGGAAGGTGCTACAAGATAGAAATGTTAAGCAAAAATTGAGAAAGAGTATACACAGCCTATACCAAAATAATAAGAACTACATAAGAAAAGATAACTTGCAATCTCAAATGTTTAATATTAATGATGGATTAAGACAAGGTGGTATAATGAGCCCAACACTATTTACATTAATTATGCATGACGTTATAAAAGCTGCTAGCAATAGAGTACGTCCAGTACATGTTGGATACTTTAAATTACAGCCGGTGTACTTGTCGAACTGTGCTTTTGCCGATGATCTAATGGTGTGCGCGGAAAAACAAATAGATCTACAAAAAAATTTTGAAATATGGGAAGAAGAGCTAACAAGAAGAAAGCTTAAAATAAATCTAAGTAAGACAAAGGTAATGGTGGTGGGCAAAGAAAATACGACAATGAATATCGAGCTAAATGATCAAAAGATAGAACAAGTCAACACATGTAAATACCTAGGAATAATACTGGACAGAGAAGGAAACATGGAATACGAAGTGAACGACAGAATCAATAAAGCAAAGAAAGTCTATCATAGCCTGAGAAAGACGTTGATACAGAAAAAAGAAATCAGTAGGAAAACGAAACTTACAGTGTACAAAACCATCTATAGACCCATTCTGACGTATGGAAGCGAAAGCTGGATACTAAATAATGCAATGAAAAGCAGAATACAGGCGATGGATATGAAATATTTAAGAGCAGTTAAAGGAATTACACGCAAACATAAAATAAGAAACGAAGCAGTAAGAGAAGAACTTGGTATCGAACCAGTCCTAAGGGTATTAGAGAGAAACCAACTCAAATGGTTTGGACACTTGTGCCGTATGAATGACAAACGACAAGTCAAAACAATATGGGAAACAAAAGTACAAAGGAAGAGAAGACGTGGAAGACCAAGAAAATCGTGGAATGATGAAGTTGCCGTGATTCTAAAGAAGAAATGCAAGAATTGGATGGAGGCTAAAAGAATGGCAAGAGATAGAAAAGTGTGGGCAAAATTTGTATATTATGATGATTAGTAGTTTAAGTTATAATTGTCAAATGAAATGCTATTTTAATCACCTCACACCCTAGGGTAAAGAGGATTTTCGATTATATATATAGGTATATATCTAACAATGTGTAAAGTATTAGCCTGTAAACTGTAGTCCATACCGAATTATAAGTATATCTGCTAAATAATAATAAAGATGCTGTTTATTATAGGATATGTATTTTAGTTACATAAATTTCATATGCATATGGAAATACAAATATTTATATATAAACATGTTTGTTCTATAATTGAAGACATCGTATAAGTTGTTTCATCTTTTCCACTTGTATTCGTCTCTTTCTATACAACATAGATAACATAGATAACAACATAGGGTTTAACGAGATTAAGGTCGGGAGGTTAATTACTACCACAGAGAAAAAACAAAATAATCTAAACACCAAATAACGCTTGATGCTTAAAATAAAACTAAATAATGTAACTATCTCTAACCTAAATTACTACAACCTAAACAACTACTATAGGTACTATTAATATAACTACTAAAACAAACCTTACACAAAACTACTAATATCCTATGTTAAATAATAATACAATCTACAATAGAGGAAAATATGGATAGATAGAACAGCAAAAGAAAAATAGTTGCATGCTAACAAGATAAACAAATAGTCAAATATGGCAGAATGGAATACATAAACATGCGATGAATTGTGGGTACTGAGTTTGCGCGTTAGAATATTGACGATTGCGGTCGACCTCTTAGCGGGTGGAGTAAGAATTAAAACAATATCTGACCTTGACCATTTAAGATAAATATGCATGGTTTAGTCTACCTAGTGCAACTTCACTTTTCAATGATTGTCATTTGTAATTTTTTTCTAGTTTAAACGTAAAAAAATGTGAATTCGAATTGTAAAATACAAGCGTGTTTAATGTCTGTAAAGTAGATGCTTTATGTTTAGAAAGTTGTAATTGAAAAATACATAATTAAAACATTTTCTGATATAATCTGAAGTATATTTCCTTTATACCATTCTTCAAATTTCACCATAATTGCTTCGAGATTAAATATTTACAATTTTTTCAGCAATTTCTCGAATTTCAGGTAGGGTACTTTAAAAATTATCATTAAATTTGCTTTATATTTAATAAGTACAAAACAGTCAATAGAAAATTGACAAATTTTAAGTTGGCTTCAAATATAATAATAGTGTATTGCAATCTCCACGAAAATTCTCCAATTTTGAAATTACTATTATTTATTTAAAAAAGGTCGTAAAAGAAAAAAAATAAAGAACTTTTATCATAAGATACTTATCGCACTCGTCCTTTAGGGATGCTAAAGGGGCGGATCATCTCGCTTGCTTGTCGGGTCTTAACTTTGGCTCGTGTGATAAGAGCTATTCTATGGCACTTGTTCTTTAATATATTATTTTATTTAATTAAATTGTAGTTAGAATACGTCGGTTCTAGAACCACCGCTCTATGCACGAAATAATGGGTGTGAGTGCGACTTGCACTCAAAGCGAGATAAAAGACTGGTGGTAGCAGAAGAGATTGCACTGACAGATACCAAGGAACGCAATGGGCGAATACCTGGGCAGTTAAAACTGCAATTTAGAACCTTCTATCCTAAAAATGCATATCAAAAAATGAATGAAGTATATACAAGTGTCCCGTATCGTTATGTTCAAATTTTAGGAGTGTCAAGTAGACTTCATTTCAAATAACAAAAACGCAAAACTTATATATCGATTTTTATTTGTTTCAAAGTTACAGATCTATGAATGCGATTGTCAGATCATGAAAAAAAATGTAATCCTAAAGTCAATAAAAATTGATTTTATTTAAAAAAGTTTAATTAATAATATTTTCGAAATGTCCACCTCCTTGTTGAATGCAGGCTTGTGCCCGTAAGCCAACAGAAGAAGTACTTATTCGAATTTCATACTTATTTTGTCGGATTTGCTCGGCAGCCAGGTGAATACGATCCAACAACTCTTCTCTTGTGTTCGAAACTTGCGCGTAAACTAAATTTTTCATGTACCCTACAAAGAAAAGTTAAGGGGATTTAGATCGGGTGATCTGGGTGGCCATGCAACAGGACCAACTTGACCGAATCCATCTTGGATAATTGACGTTAACCCAATTTCGAACAGCAATTCTGAAATGTGGTGGTGCCCCATCCATTTGAAACCACATGTCTCGTCGAACATTCAGTGGGACATCCTCTAAAAGACCTGGCAGTTCGTCAATAAGAAATTGCAGGTAATTGTTCGCATGTAACCTCCCAGGAAGAACGACAGGACCAATCAACAAGTCATCGATTAGGGCCGTCCAAACATTAATAGAAAATTCATGTCGAAATTTAGATGGGCGTCTAGCTTTGGGATTTTCTGATGACCGCCTGTGCAGGTTTCTCAGATTTGTAACACCACTTCTCGTGAACGTAGATTCATCTGGCCAGAGGACTGTTCTGCAGAAATTAAAATGAAGCCGTGACTGTCTTAATATCCAGGTAGAATAAACTAGACAAGCATAGTGGTCTGCCTCAAGCAAACCGTGTCCCCTGCGATAGTGATATGGATATAAGCCCTAACGTTTTAAAATTCGCCAAAGTGTCGTTCGTGGCACTCCTAGTTATCTAGCGATTCGACGTACACTGAGAGTTGGATTCCTTGTAACAATAGCTACTGCTTCTTCCTCTAAGTCTGCTGGCAAATTTACCCCTCGGACGAAAAGATAATCACGCAGTCCGCATTCCGAAATTGTCTGTGTACTTCCAGAAACGTTCTGTAATGAGGAATGCGCCTATCGGGAAACCGATGTCGGTATTCAATAACACTGCCGTTACAGTAGTCATACACAAAATGCATGTCCGCATACTATTGAGAAGAAAATTGGTAAGGCATTTTGAATAAAGAAAACGTGTCCACTCACTAATAAGCTGTTGTATGAACTGAAACGTAATGTAATCCTTTATTAAAAAATCCAACGTTAACCGTCATCTGAACATTTGTTTATTGTATGATATTCATGGTTCAGCACTTACGAAATAAGTAAGAACCTTCTTTATCATAAATCAATTTCCAGTACTCTTTTTTGTAGATCTCCAAGAAATTACTGTATGCACTACGACACGTGTTTATTTATTTTAGGATAACATTTTATTATGCGACGTTAACATTCACAGGCCTGTTATTGAATCGTATAACTTTTTTTTAAAAAAATCAGTTTGTATTGACTTTAGGATTACATTTATTTTCATGATCTGACAATCACATTTATAGATCTGTAACTTTGAAACAAATAAAAATGGATACACAAGTTGCGTTTTTGTTACTTGAAATGAACTTTACACTCCTAAAATTTGAACATAACGATACGGGACACTTGTATAATCAAGATTAAATTCTGTGATAAAAGTGTTATGAAAGGCTCCAAATGCTTAAAATCGTTTATGGCAATAATTTATCATAAACACAAAATTTTTGAGTGGTATCGAACATTAAAGACGGAAATGCAAAGGTGTAGACGATGATAAACGTCAAGGCCCATTACTTGAATCGAACAATTTCAAGAAAATTTCGAAAAAATCCTTAGTAAAGTTCATGAAATTTGGAATATAACAAAATAATTTTAAACATACTTGAGTAGATAAAACCTTGCCATATTTTGTATAAAACGTTTTCAATAATATGAAAATATTATTAAAAATCGGGCGTGGAGAACACAATACATGTTCATATTTGTGTGGAAATATCTTTTCAGACATGCAGATACGTGTTTCAACTTACTATAGAGTCATCAGTACATACTGGAGAGATACTTTCACCATCTAATGAGCAGTGCTGAATGTTCTTCTAAGCTGTGTATAAATAACTTTTATAATGCGGCAAGGGTGTTATTTATGGTGAAAGATTTGTACTGATGATTCTATTCGTGAAGTTTATTGTGAATCATATCATTAGTGAAGAGACGAAAATTTTGTTACGTGTCCGTAACGCTCAACGCTTCGTCACGTTATTTTGTAATATTATTAATGATATCTTCAATATATTTCGCTCCATTTCCAACGAACCTACCTGTATAGGTATCGTTATTCGTTATTTTAATATATATTTAATTTCTTTCAAGTTTCTTTTTTTTTGGGAATTTATAACAACGATCTATTAGTTAATGGTAATAATAATATATATATGAAATAAAATAAGAAAACGGCGAATGACAAGAGAAAAATAAATTAACAAAACGAGAGCTTATCTGTCGGGTAGAACGGCTATTGTGTCCCTTCTCCCTTCCAAAAAAGCGTCACTTGCGGGAACAATCAGGTGATTTTTTTGTTATTCCTCGCCCGTCGGGTACACCATCTAAATAAAGAAATAAACAACGAAATAAGCGAAAGGGAAAAAAAAGAAAAAAACTTGAAAGAAATTAAATATATATTAAAATAACGAATGACGATACCTATACAGGTAGGTTCGTTGGAGATGGAGCGAAATATTGAAGATATCATTAATAATATTACAAAATAACGTGATGAAGCGTTGAGCGTTACGGACACGTAACAATTCCCCTAACACTCCCTATAAAAAAAAGGAAAAGAAGTTTACTTTTTTTTTATAGGGAGTGTTAGGGGAATTGTTACGTGTCCGTAACGCTCAACGCTTCATCACGTTATTTTGTAATATTAATGATATCTTCAATATATTTCGTTCCATTTCCAACGAACCTACCTGTATAGGTATCGTTATTCGTTATTTTAATATATATTTAATTTCTTTCAAGTTTTTTCTTTTTTTTGGGGGAATTTATAACAACGATCTATTAGTTAATGGTAATAATAATATATATATGAAATAAAATAAGAAAACGGCGAATGACAAGAGAAAAATAAATTAACAAAACGAGAGCTTATCTGTCGTGTAGAACGGCTATTGTGTCCCTTCTCCCTTCCAAAAAAGCGTCACTTGCGGGAACAATCAGGTGATTTTTTTTGTTATTCCTCGCCCGTCGGGTATACCATCTAAATAAAGAAATAAACAACGAAATAAGCGAAAAGAAAAAAACTTGAAAGAAATTAAATATATATTAAAATAACGAATAACGATACCTATACAGGTAGGTTCGTTGGGGCGAAATATATTGAAGATATCATTAATAATATTACAAAATAACGTGATGAAGCGTTGAGCGTTACGGACAAGTAACAATTTATTGACCGACGAATAATCTTAATACCATTGCAATCAATAACATAAAGGTCATTTGTTGCACTTCCTTGAACGTGTCAATCGTAATTTTGTTGAATGGCTTTTGTCGAGAATTTTTAATTATTGTTTTTAGAGCTATTACGGATATTTTTGGGACAAGGAGTGTATGTATTGTAGGGTTGGCAATTATGTGATAGTTATAAATCATGTATGTTGGTAGTGGCTGTAATAAACAGATTATTGAAATGAACGGTTGTTTAATTACATAGCATATAACATGGCGCAGTCAATTTCAGGCTAAATAATATTAGTAATTACAATTACAATGGGCGATAATCGAGGTGTTAGTTATGCCGCTGTGTATGCGAGGCAATATGTCGGAGAATTGGAAATTATGGAGAGCTCGTTTTGAAAATTTAGTTGCTTCAGAAGTATACAAAAAAGATGAAAAAACGCAATGTGCACAGCTCCTACATTATATTGGAGATGATGGATTTAAAATATACACAACGTTTAAACTCACAGAGGAGGAAAAAATAAATTACAACCACTATTACTGAAGTTTGAAGAACACTTCATAGGGAAAGAAAATATCTCCTATGAAAAATACAAATTTTTTACGTATAGACAAGAGGAAGGACAAAATACAGAAAATTTCATAGTGGAATTAAAGAAGAAAGCTAGTAGATGCAAGGAAGTACATCTAAAACAGGAATTGATGTAGTATATAAGAAAAAAGCACAAAATTCGACAAATGTGGTAAAGAATTGTAATAAGTGTGGTAAGAAAGAACATTTTATAAACAAATGTCCAGCTTTTAGTAAAACTTGTACTTTCTGTAAAATTCCAAATCACTTTGCTATTGTATGTTTTAAAAAGAAAAGGACTGTGACTAATTATAAGATGAATAGAGTTAGTGAAGTTAAAGAAACTGTAAATTCTATTACAGAAAGCAATTTAGACAATGATTTTCTTTATGTAGGCAGTGTAACTGAAAAAGTAATTAATAAAACTGATGCTGATAATAATAATCAGTGGTGGACCTACCTGCAAATTAATAATAGGACAGTTAAATTAAAAATTGATACAGGGGCTATGGCTAATATTCTACCATTTAAAGTGTTCAAATCCCTGGGGCTTTCTGAAGATGCTCTTTGCAGATCAGATACGAGGTTACATTCTTATACAGGGGATAAATTAAATGTTCTAGGTAGTTCTATCATACAATGTAAAAGAAATAACAATTCACATAAATTGAATTTTTATATTGTAAATTCAAATACAGAAGCAATTTTAGGGCTTGAGTCGAGCATAAACTTAAATTTAGTAATGAAAATTGACAGTGTTGAATCTAATGCTCAGGAATACTCTGATTTAATTAAAAATGACAAAAACTTATTCTCTGGTATAGGATGTTTAGGGGTACCATATCACATTGAAATAGATGAGAGTGTCAAACCGGTAGTGCATCCGACTAGGAAGGTAGCTTTGCCTCTCCTCGGTGCCCTTAAGGAAAGTTTAGATGAACTCGAAAAATTAAAAATTATTGAGAAGGTAAGGGGTGACTCGGACTGGGTGAATGCACTTGTCCTGGTTAAAAAGCCTGATAATAAGTTACGTATTTGCTTGGATCCCCGTGATCTAAATATTGCAATAAAGAGAGAATACTGTAAAATTCCAACACTTTATCAAATAACAAGTAAATTAGCAAATGCAAAATTTTTTAGTACCCTTGATGCTACACAGGGTTTTTATCAAATACCTCTTGATGAGACCAAAAGTGTGCCAAAAGTGCATAATTGTGAGCTAATTATGCACTTTTGGCACTCCATATAGAAGATATAAATTTCTTAGGCTTCCGTATGGAATAAGGTCCGCACTGAAGTTTTTCAGGCGAGATTTCGAGAAATCTTTGATATGGAAGGGGCAGACACTTATATAGACGATTTAATTGTTTGGGGCACGTCTAAAACGGAGCATGACGAAAGACTTTTAAAGGTATTAGACCTAGCAAGAAAACATAATGTTAAGTTCAACTTTCAGAAATGTAAATTTGGCCAATCACAAGTCAAATACATGGGTCATATAATTTCAGCAGGTGGAATTGGTCCAGATGATTCAAAAATAAAAGCCATTACAGAAATGCCACGACCTGCAAGTAAGCAGGACGTACAGAGACTACTTGGTTTATTAACATACGTAAGTAAATTCATTGAGAAATTTTCAGACAAAACTTCAGCTTTGCGAGAACTTCTCAAAAAAGACGTTGAATTTGAATGGCATGAGACGCATCAAGCAGCTTTTGATAATATTAAAAATATTTTAACAAATAAACCAGTTTTGCAATTTTATGACGTAAATTCAAAAACAATAGTGTCAGTGGATGCGTCCAAGTCAGGTTGCGGTGCAGTTATATTATAAAATAATTTACCATGTGCATATGCTTCAATGGCATTTACAGAAACGCAATGTAGATATGCGCAGATAGAAAAAGAGCCTTTGACCATTGTGGTTGGACTAATGAAGTTTCACCAGTTTATTTTTGGTAAGAGGGTAGTGGTTGAAACAGACCATTTGCCTTTAATAAATATCTTCAAGAAACCTTTAAATAAATGCCCAGCACGCTTACAAAGAATGTTGCTACAAATACAAAAATATGACATAGATGTCATATACAAACGTGGTAAAGAGTTAATAATTGCGGATGCTCTATCACGCGCTCATTTAAGTGAAAAAAAAACATTAGTTTTGACAGTGAAATTTCCAGTCATGTATGCATGATAATTTCAGCAATTAATATTACAAAAAACAAATGGAAAGAATTTCAAGAACACACAAATGCAGAGAGGGAATTACAAGTCCTAAAGGAAATCATATTAGGTGGCTGGCCTAAAAATATTAAACACTTGCCTAATAACATTAAAAAATACAATCAATACAAGAGTGAATTAACAGTCATTAATGACTTGATTTTTAAAAATAAGGCACTTTTAGTTCCCAAAACTCTGCAGAAAGAGATGATTTCTAAGATTCATTATAATCACATAGGTATTAATAAATGTCTTTTACTAGCCACAGAATCACTCTTTTGGATTAACATGACGAATGATATTAAACAAACAGTTCTGAGCTGTGGTATTTGCACAAAATACTCAAATTCACAGCAGTCAGAGCCATTGATAAGTCACAGCATCCCAAAATTACCATGGAACAAGTTAGGATGTGATCTTTTTGAACTTAAAAGTATAAAATATCTTTTAGTCATAGACTGCTACTTTAAATATGTAGAAATCGAAAGTTTAGGGCAAGACACATCTAGCTTGCACGTGATAGAAAATGTTTAAAAACTATCTTTGCGCGACATGGTACACCACTTACGTTGATATCAGATGGGTCCTCAATTCACCTCTAGGCAATTTAAAGCATTTTCGAGAGAATGGGAGTTTGATCACATTCTCAGTTCGCCAACTTATTCTCAGTTTAATGGGATGGCTGAGTGAAATGTTCAGACGGGAAAGAGTCTCTTTAGAAAAACCCTAGAGGATAACAAAGATATTCAATTGGCTTTACTTTTGTATAGAAACATGAAAATTGACAAAAATTACTCTCCAGCTGAAATTTTAATGTCACGCAAACTAAGAACAATATTGCCATTGCAAAATTGTAGTTTCAAACCTCAACAAATCAATTTAACAAATATTAACACATCCTTAGATCATAAGCAAAAAACTTGTGGAAAGTATTATAATAGAAATGTAAAAGAGTTGGAACCTCTTCAGATAGGAACTCATGTAACAGTGCAACTGGCACCGAAAGGTTTGTGGTTGCCTGCAATTGTAATAGGAAAAATGCGGGATAGAACATACAGGGTAAAAATGAATAACGAGAAAGTTTTTACAAGGAACAGAAAATTCATAAAGTCAAATAAAAATAAAGAGAATCGTTCTTCATTTTCACCTTCTCGAAAGGAAAGGGAATATGAGAATAGAAAATATTATTTAGAATTAGATGATAGTGTGGACGATGGAAAGTATGCACACGAGATTAGTGATGATGCAGACTCTGAGGAGACAGTAGGGTCATATGGAAAAATGACATCTTCAGGTAGATTAGTTAGGCCACCTCAGAGGCTGAATCTTTAAGGAAAAGGGATGTAGGGTTGGTAACTATGTGATAGTTATAAATCATGTATGTTGGTAGTGGCAGTAATAAACAGATTATTGAAATGAACGGTTGTTTAATTACATAGCATATAACATGTATGAATGTATGTACCAATAAAAACGTAAGCAAAAATGCTGAAGACTGATTAGAAAGTTCCTGTTACAATTTTTGATAAATGTGTAATGTACCACTATGTTTATTAAAAATCACTCTTCAACTTTTACAATGTAGTTTATTGTATAACAACTTTTACATTTATTTTACAATAATTGCTTACTTCTAAGTGATGGACTAAATCTAACTGTTCGTTTTGTATAATGAAAGTATTACTGCATAAGCGTTAGAATTGAATATGAATTGTTACACTTATTGTGTAGCAGATTTACTATACGTGCTATGTATCTGAGAGTTCGAATATGAATATTAGTAATCGTAACCTTTCTGTATTAGTCTCTTCAGGATAGATATCAGATGGAATTTGTGAACTAAAACACAGACGTTTTAAAATAACATCGGGGGCGTAACAAGGTCAAGATACTATGAGAAAGAATTTAAAAGATATGTATTAGTGAAGTGCTAACGTTACAGACAAGGGTATTTCTACGCAATAAATTTGTGGGAATATGGAATATTGAAAGGGAGAAATAACAGATATGTTAAATGGAAAATGTATGTTTTCTATGTGTTCTAATTTATGATATCTATTTAGTAGATGCCGTCTGTACGATGTGTGCGTAAATAATAATACACCAAAAATTTGTGAAGAGAGATATATAAATACAATTTATATTTATGAATAAGTATACACAAAACTTATTGGTTATTGTTCTGACTCATTTATTAGAGTTTATTACAAATGTATAAAGCAGTGATTCGTTTAATATGACTTGAGATTCGTCATTATACTTCGTGTTAGGGATAAAAATTAAAATTAGTCATATTTAATCATATATTTTTTGCATTTATTACAGATTTTTGACACCATATGTTTACATATTTTATTACCTACGTTGTATACACGTGTTTGCTAATATCTTATGTGCTTCTTTAGATATTCTTTAGACAATTCACATACAATATCTAACATGTTTTACAGTCTTGTTCATTGGCCATTGGTTTTACATTCATAAAATATTAATATGAACATTTATCTAGTATTATATAAATAGAATCACAATTATTTCTTACGTGACTTATGTATAACCAATTCCATTTACAACCTAATTATTATTTTTAACATACAATTTCTTCCGAAATAAAGGCAGGTGTGAGCTCTCAATATCAAAAATAAATTTATTGATGTTAATAAAATTTTTATTTCAATAAATTAAAAGATTTATTAAATTTTATAAGGAATAAATCTTAGAATGTATACAATCAATTTCTTTACATTTGAAGTAATAAGTGTTGTTCATCTTATATTGTCTCGATTTATTTAACACAAATAATACAATATAACATGTATGCACAGATTTATTTGTACACTTACACAAATACAATATTCATAATATGTAGATAGATACGACGGCCATTACTACTTACTAGCAACTCTACTGGTTGTTTTTATTGTTACCAACTTAAGAAAATTATTATACCACAACACCCTCTCTTAATGATTTCCTACACATCTTAATCTTACTACATATTTCATAAAAAAAACTTAAAAACCTTACAAATCATTTTACAAACCATTATTTAAATTTCTATCTTATTCTAAACCTATTCTTCTCCTGTTTGAGCAAAACATATCTCTATTCTGTCCTTTTGTTAACATATCAGCTAATTGTAATTTAGAACTAACATATTTCAATATCATATCATTGCTGCTTATATTTTCCGAAATAAAATTATACTTAATGTCAATGTGTTTAACTCACTTATTATTTTCCGGATTTTTAACTAGTGCAATACATCCTTGATTGTCTTTGAAGTTTAAATTATTTACATTCATATCAGATAATAGCTTTCTGTACCACAAACAACCTTGAACTGCCGCACATAAAGCCACTAGTTCAGCTTCTGAACTTGATAATGTAACACAATTTTGCTTTCTAGTGACCCATGCTACACAATTTCCATATACTTTAATAAAAAAAACCTGTAACTGATTTTCTATCTGTTAAATCACTAGCCCAGTCTGAATCGACATAGCACGTCAATGGCAAATCCTTTTCTTTTCTTTCATATATTAGATTCATCTCTGCTGTACTTTTTAAATATCTCAACAGTCTTTTTAAATTAGTCCATAATTTTTCAGAATTTTTGTCTTGAAACCTACTATAATAGTTCACAATAAAACTATTATCTGGTCTGGTGCCAAGCATTAGATACATTAAACATCCTATCAATTGTCTAACTGGTTTTATTCCATTTTCATTTTTTTCACTTAGTTTTATTTTTAATCTTGGGTCTATGGGTGTATCGCATGCTTTACAATTTTCAAAATTAAAACGCCTTAAAATTCCCTTTAAATATCTTTCTTGGTTTATTTTTAATATCCCTTTATCTCTGTCATAATCTATTTCTAGTCCCAAAAAATTCTTCAAATTACCCTTATCTGTCATCTCGAATTTTTCCATTAATTTTAATTTACAATTTTCTATTTCTGCTAAATCTGGTCCAGATAGAATAATGTCATCCACATATAATAATAAATACATAACTAGATTGTTTCCCTTTTTAATATACATACAATAATCTGATTCAGATCTTTTAAATCCTAAAGATATTAAGTAATTATTTATTTTGTTGTTCCAACATTTTGATGATTGTTTTAACCCATACAAAGACTTATTTAATTTTAAAATATTCTCTGATTTACATTCAACCCTCTCTGGCGGATAAACATAAATGTTTTCCTTTAAATCTCCATTCAAGAACGCTGTTTTAACATCTAACTGCTTAAGATAATGCTTATTATAATTTCCTATTGATAATAAAGTCCTTATTGTCGACATCCTAGCCACTGGTGAATAAATGTCATCATAGTCAAATGACTCTCTTTGTCCGAATCCTCTTACCACAAGTCGCGCTTTATATTTTTCCTGCAAAATTTTCTTCAAACGGTTTTGAAGTAAATACCCACTTAGTTTTTAAAATTTCCGCATTCTTCGGCATCTTAACCTCTGTCCAGGTATTATTCTTCTCAATGGATTTTATCTCTCTCTCCATTGCGTCTGTCCACAATTTTCCAGCACTTCTTCCATTTAACTCATCTACACTCTCAGGCACCTTTTCTATATATGACATTGCATCAAATGCCATATACATTTCATAGTCGGTATACTTTTCTGGTAATTTTGCTATTCTTTTATCTGGTCTTAACACTTTATCCTCTTCTTCTATTTTCTCTTTACTTGTGTCCTTCTCTCTATCTTCATCTATGTCTATGCAGGCTGACTGTTTTTTATAATAAAATGCATCTTCGTTGAAGACTACGTCTCTGGCAACTATGACCTTCTGTTCATCAATGTTCCACAACCTATATCCTGTTGTGGTAAACCTATCATGATGCACCTTTGAGCTTTTTCATCAAACTTATCTCTGAATTGTTTGGGTATATGGGAATATGCCATGCAGCCAAATACTTTCATATTCTTGATATCTGGCTTGGATCCATTTCAAACTTAAACTTCCGCTGGCGTAACTTTGTCTGGGGATGAGTGTGGACTTCTATTTGAAATATATGTTGCTACTCTCACGGCTTCACTCCAAAAACTCTTTGATAATATAGCTTCCTCTACCATGGCTCTAGCTTTATCTACTAGACTCCTGTTATATCTTTCAGCTTTGCCATTTTGTTCAGGAGTGTACGGCGTTGTATAGTCAATGTATGTACCATTTTCTTTGCAAAATTCCTTGACGTTATTTGAAACGTATTCCCCTCCGTTGTCACATCTTAGTGTTGATACTTTAGATTCAAATTTTGCTTGGACCATTTTTATAAATTCTTTAAGGCAATTAAAAACCTCACTTTTTTCTTTAACAACATATACATGAATGAAATTTGAATAATCGTCTATAAAAGTTACAAAATATTTTCCACTTTCATGGCTTAAAGGCGTAATAGGACCCGCTACATCAGAGTGTATAACCTCCAATATTCTTTTTGCTTTCATCCTTGCTGTAAATTTCAGCCTCGTAATCTTACCACTCACACAGGATTCACAAAAATCTATTTTTCCTACCTTTACATTTTCTAAACCTTTAACCATGTTCCTTTTGACTAATTTTTCTAGATTAGAATGACATATATAGCCCAATCTTTTATGCCATAATTCAAATTCATTATTTGATTCTATATTTAAGCACTCTTTGTCATCGGTCTCAAACAAAATCTCATACAATTTATTTCTCTTGCCTAACCCTACTAATTGATTCCCACTATGCAAGAATACCTGTCCATTTCCAAAAGTTACACTGATATTTCCCATTTCTAATCGTTTTACAAATAATAAATTCTTACGTAAATTTGGAACATAAAATACATTTTTTATTGTACATTTATAATTATCACTTTTAGTTACAGCTATCTTAATAGGTTCTTTTAAATACATAAAATCCGAAAAATATTTTTTATCATTAATTAAGTGATCTGTACACCCTGTGTCTATACAAAACAAAAGTTTATTTTCACTAAGATTATCATTTTCATTTATACTTGACATGAAACAAATACCTGGTTCTGTTTCATCAGCCCTTTCTTCTTTCTCCACAAAATTACTACTTCTCCTTTCGTTATTTTGTTGTCCTCTTCTATAATGCCCACGATATCGAGCACCTCGGCGGCCACTATGACCAGGACCATGATAGACATCTCTATTGGAACCATTTCCACCATAACTGCTACTTGAACTTCCCTGATAACCACCACGCGTACCATCTCCATGATCACTTCTGCCTCTACTTGTGTTCCCGTTATTTCTTCTGAAGTTCTGTGTATTAAACTTCTTACACTCTCTCTTGTAATGACCTTGTTCACCACATAAATAGCATCCATTTCGATGAGTAAAAAATGTTGCCGGCTTCTCTTCTGCTTTCTCCCTTTTCATACTTGAGGCTCTTTTCTTTTCTACTTCTGCCCTTAGTTTTGCCTTTGCTACACTTAATGTAAGCTCACTTGCCGGTAAATTCTCCAATATGGTCACTACTGTATCGAACTCCTTTGGCATAGCAAGTAGTAAATTACATACAATATCTTCATCTTTCAGTTCTGCCCCTGTAACTTTCAACTGCCTAATTATGTTGTCAAATTCTCCCAAAAATATCTCTAAATTGTCTGGTTCCGTTAGTTTTATTGACATGAGCTTTCTTCTTAACGTCAATTGACCAGGAATGCCTTTCTTTTCATATCTATTCTCTAAATTCTTCCACATGCTAAATGCTGTTTTCTCATCTCTTACTAAATCAACCTGACTATCATCTAGACATTGTACTATAACAGACTTACATTTATTATCTTTCTTTCTACCTTTATTTCTTTCTCTTTCGTCTGCATAGCTTTCATCTTTAAACTCTTGACTTAAACATTCTATAACATCCAATTCTGTTAATAATGTATGCATTCTAAATTTCCATGTGTGAAAATTACTTGAGTTTAAAAGTTCCACGTTAACCCATCAACGGCTAGCGTTGCCATACGGCAACGATAGCAATTGTTAGTCTTAGTAGCTCCATCTAACAGCCAATATCATAATGATGAGCCAGAGCCTAGTTTTCTGCTTTTAGAATAGTTGCCGAACTGACGCGTGTATATTGTTTTCACGTGGTGTTCTGTTGTTCTGTGGTACACGTGATTAAAAATATTGTTTCTATATTCGAGAACAACGATGGACTTCAGGTTAGAGTAAGTATATAAACAATTATAAAATATTGACTAAAATAAATAATTCCTGAATAAACTTATCGTAAAGATGTGTTTTGAGGTTAGGATATATTGTTTCATGCAGAAAGATTTATTAGTCTAGTAAAATTAGATCGAATAGGTAGGTGTTGCCGTACGGCAACGCTAGCCACCTATGGGTGCAAATGTTTATGCATTTCATTTTTATTTCTAGACGAGGTTTTTCGTTGGAAGAAGCGATAAATATGGCTTACAATGACGAAATTGATCCCGTGCAAATCTATATCAAGCCACCCGAAGCGAACGTTCTCACAGACGAAGATTCAGGAGAAGAGGATGAGGGCGCCTTACTGGATAACCTGAATAGACAACAACTACGTTCACAAGTTGAAATTGTCTTACCTGATAATGATAGAATAGATGGTACCCAAGAAAAAGTTGTCAATGAAAACTTGACTGAACGACCGCAAATTGCATACGAATTTACAAGACCTGGTAAAAACAAAATTACCTGGGGAAGTGGTGATATCGTTCCAAGAACTAGAGATTTTCCAGAACCGAATTACCTCAGATTTCGAGACCTTACATTTGTGGAAATTTTCGAAAAGTTCATTGATGACAATATCATAAAGTATCTTGTGGAAGAGTCGACCAGATATGCTCTTTTTTTAAATGAAGCCGATCCGAAAATTTCGCCAGAAGAAATGAAAAGTTTCATTGCAATTTTATACCTGACAGGATATTGCGAGCTACCGGGACGTGATTATTATTGGGATTCACGAGTCGATATGAACAATCGTATGGTAAGCCAAGCAATGAGACGAGATAGGTTTAGACAAATATTGAAGTACCTACATTGCGCTGACAACACAAAGCCAGTTCCAAATGACAAAATGTGGAAGCTTCGGCCGCTGATGGACAAGGTCAAAGCTAATTTTTTGGGAAACTGGGTAGCAGAAAAATATTTGGATTTTGATGAATCCATGATAAAATACTTTGGCCGGCACTCCTACAAGCAATTCATCCGCGGTAAGCCTATACGTTTCGGCTATAAAATGTGGTGCCTAAATACGCCGTCGGGCTACTTACTAAACTTTGACCTTTATCAGGGAAAGAATCCTTATGGTAATCCCTTGTACGAGAATGAATTTGGAAAATGCATAGCACCACTAATAAACATGATCGATGAATTCTCTGAGCCAATGCGTAAGTTACCATTTAGTTTCTACTTCGATAATTTGTTTACGGGCTTCAATGTTTTGCACTACCTAAAAACAAGGGGATTTGATGGTACAGGTACTATCAGGGACAACCGTTTACCCCAGTCTTGCCCATTGCCTTCCAAAACTGCTTTTAAAAAGAACAGAAAAAGAGGCGAATATACATCGGCGTTGGACAAAGAAGATGGCATTATTGTAGTGAAGTGGTTAGATAATGCTCCAGTTTCAGCAGCATCTACTTGTCACGGAATTTCACCAATTTCGCAGGTGAAACGCTATTCTCAGTCTGAGAAAAAAATAATACAGATAAATAGACCCTCTATTATAACAGAATATAACCGTTTCATGGGTGGAACCGATTTATTAGACGAAAATATGAATAGATATCGCATCAGCATTAGAAGAAAAAAGTGGTGGTGGGCTATATTTACCTGGCTGTTAGATGCCTCAATGACCAACGCATGGGATATCACACGCAAGGCAAAATCAATCAATGTTTCACAATTGGAATATAGAAGAGAGATTGTGCAAACCTACTTGACTAGTTATAGAGTTGCACCAAGAGGAGCAGGAAGACAGTCGACTTCCAAGTCAAGCGTAACGTTACACCGTATATCCGATGATGTTAGGTATGACGGTAGAGACCATTTATTGATTTCCAATCCCGACAAGAAACGAAGAAGATGTGCAGGAGAAGGCTGTTCGTCAATCGTGAGAACAATTTGTAAAAAATGTAACATAGGTTTATGTTTAGAATGTAATTTGATGTTTCATAACAAATAAAGAAACTTGATCCTGTATTTGGCTAGCGTTGCCATATGGCAACGCATATTTTTATAGAGAAAAACACATTTTTTTTTGCAAAATTTACTTTTTATGTATAAAAACATGTTTATGAATAAAACTCTTGGATATGAACACTTTTTGTCCAAAAAAAAAATTCCGCCGTTTAAGGGTTAAAATTATTTTTATTGTTAACTGCTGCCATTTTGGTTCTTTTGTTACTTTCTTAAGTCTGAACTGGGCACATAACTTGTTGTTTATCTTATATTGTCTCGATTTATTTAACACAAATAATACAATATAACATGTATGCACAGATTTATTTGTATACTTACACAAATACAATATTCATAACATGTAGATAGATACGACGGGCATTACTACTTACTAGCAACTCTACTGGTTGTTTTTATTGTTACCAACTTAAGGAAATTATTTTGCCACAACAATAAGTAGCTTTTTTCATATTGTCTCGGTTATAGCTTCATTTGTAAGCAAATTAAATATAAAATTGTCTAAGTTGCGATATTGCACGTTTATTGATAGTATTACATACATTTAGGATGTTATCGATTATGCACTTTTCCTTTATACGCTGTTTCAGTAATATGTCAAGAAATATATACGTAATGAAAAGTCCGAAACTGAAATTTATGTTCTTTGGAGTTAACTGCATAACACTTTAAAAAATTATCTAAGCCAAACTTTTGTTGTAAACTTGCTATACCATGTAAAAGAGAGTATATCGATGTTTAACCAACTTCACGTGTAAAATACAGGAATACAAAAATGTTAAAAACCATATTTGTTTATGTACTTAACGCATATTTATTTCTCATTCCTGAAACTTTTACATACAGACAAGTGTTTCGAGCTCATCCTAGTTCTCGTTAGTGTACGAGGAGAAGAAGCACACCAAATGCTTAAGTTGTTGCTAATATAAGCACAATCATTTACGTCGCATGTTAGGAGAAAGTATCTCACATAACACTTTAATTTAATTAATTTAATTTCCCCTATTCTCTCCTCAGTTATTTCTGCGATTTCTGCAAAATTATATGTTTTCTGAATTTTTTGTGTTGAAAGAAAAGAGTGAAAGATGTGGTGAACAAAAGTAAATTTTAGATTGATAAAAAAAATGGCAGTATAATGTCATAGGTACTATGACGTAAAAACTATTCTAAGGAATGCTAAAACTAATGAGAGAATTTAAAGAAAACATTGAAATAAAGGTACATTAAAAAAAGAAAAAACATAATGGAAGGACGGCGGTAATACTTGGATTTTTTAAAACAGAACTTAAGAAAATTGTAGAAATAAATGATACACCAATTAACTGGAATAGCATGAACAACATAACAAGAGATGAAATGAAAGACACGAGACAAAAAATAAGATTGAGAAAGTCGCCTAGAGTAGACAAGATTATAGGGGTAATACACCTTAAAGTACATCGAATGAGTATTGCGCTGCTAGATACTTTAAAAAATCGCAGTTGTTTGTTAGGGAGTGGGTTTTGCCGGAACGTAGAATTTTTATAGTAACAATAAAAAGAAAGGACAAGGTTTAGACAAAATCCTAACTTAACATTGGGCCAAGTTCAAATGCACTTAAAAAAGGATTAAATATATTAATAAAAAGAATTAGCCAAGTACTAAATCTAAGCCGTTTCTCACTTAAGAACACATTGAGTATCGATTTCTGTGACCACAGAAAATATGTATGATTTTAATAACTAAAATGCTTCAATATTCTAATATTTATTGTTTAAATGGTCAAATAAATTATAATTTCATTTTCAGAAAATAATGGCAATATGTTCATTAAAATTAAATATAATATTTATTTTATATGTGTTGTGCATGCACAAGTTAATTCAATGTACTTACAGTAACTGACTAACTAAAATTTGCTTAATATATTTTATAAACAATTAAAATTTACAATTAACCTATTGGTAATACACAAGTATTTTTGTCTATCTATATTTTCAAGAGAAACGTGTTGGTACATCAATCGCTTTTTAATGTATACAAAGATATATCGCTGCCGTATCTTGTCAAAAGAATCTTTGATGAAAGTACTTACGACAGCAACTTTAGGTAACTGATAATAAAGAAATATTTAATATAGAAAGTATTTATTAAAGTTATTGATACTTTTTCTTAGCGTGAATATGTAGTTCGCAAAATATGAGAATGTAACGATATAAATATATCTATTAGAATTTTAATCTTCTATTTTTTGGATTTTTATTAAAATTTCTTTGGAAGCTCCTAACTTATGCCAATATCATTTGTTATAGCTTTGATTAATTTTTTTAATTATGAAAATCATTAGAATGTACTAATTTTATGTCGACTACTAAATTTTATATACATATTTAATAAATGAAATAGTTGCATATAATAGGTTCATAGTCGAGTTAATCAATAGGAAATGTTTAGTAAGTACTGGAATCAATTCATGATTTTAAAATGTGAGACGAATCTACTGTTTGTTCTTGTTCTTCAAGTCTTGGTAGAAATATATTCATTATTTCGCAGTGTACACAAGAATATGAAAATTATAATATGATAATTAATTTGAAAATACTGTGGAGCCCTACTATTCGGGCCCCCTGTATTTGCGAATTTGTTTTTACTGCCATTTCCCCTAAAGTTTTGGTATTTCCCTTGTTCATTTATTTCTTTAAAAGTTCACAAACCGTAGTTGGTTCTTATACGCAATATGCATGTGTGTATATCTATTTGTGTCGATTACATACATATAGCTCTCGCATTATAAGTTGTTGAAGGGTGGGAGTGAGTTCGCGCAGATAGAGAAAGGGTGGATTGCGTATCATTTCATATCATTGTTATGCAGTAACTGAATCAGACAGGTGGGTGGTACGTTTCCTAAATACCTACGTTTACGGCACATCCCCACCTACATACCTAACTTATTAGTTTACGTACATGCATACCTATTATTTTTGGACCCCGATATTCGCGAATTCAATGTTCGCGGTGTTTTCGTGGGCAACCCACACGAATAGCAGGGGTTTACTGTATAATGGACAAAATTGTATTTGGGAGTATTTTATTTTACCGTCATGAATATTGTGAGTTACATATACTATCTATTTTCTATCTGAAAGATAAGATTTTAAAAAGTTATTTGAAACACCTCGTATACCTAACATATAAATTGAGAGTTTTGATAATAAAATAAAACGATCCACACTATCAACTGCTTTACTCAAATCTACGATCTTCAGTGTCGATAGAATCAAGTCCGTATATTGAAAAGAAGCAGTTTCGATGGACTTGATTTTTATTACGTGCGCTACAGGTGTCGCCTACTGGGCAGAGGTTTTTCGTGGTGAACTGTGTCCAGTATTCTGGACGCCTTTGCTAGTACATTAAAACGAAAGTATTAAAATCGTGGACTATACTGAAAGTCTACGATGTATCTGTAGAGAATGTACCTACTTTGTAAAAATTAGCCCAAAAATTTCCGGGCTTACTGCTAGTGCTAGCCACATGTGAAATATAGGTAGAAAATGTTTTGAATAGAGGTAACTGTGCTAATTCAGTTTGGTTATGTTTTTGGTATGTAGATATCGATTACATGATGGGCATAGTATTCTTTAAGGAGTGAAATACGAATAGGGGGCATTGCATGTGCATTTGTTAGTACACTCATTTCTTGCTGAAGTCGCATTTCTTGTGATAGTAAGAACAATGAGTGCATCTTAGCAGTTAGAAATTTCTGGGTAGTCTATACTACTTTGTTGCACAAATAAAGGTTTCTGTGTTACGGTTAGCCTTAGTACGTGGAATACAAAGGCAAGAAGTCAAGTCTTTTTCCAATGATGAAAGATTACTAATAGCCGCGAAAAAAATCAAAAATTAACAGATAAACAGAGGTCAACACAAACACACAAAAATGTAGCAAAACACACAGCATTCCATATAGGATAAACAAACGTAACACACAAACACACAACTACACATAATAACACAAAACATACACAACCCCGGGTAATGAAATTGGAGTGGAAATGGAGGCAACTCCGACCACCGAACAAAATCAAGAGGACTCATATAAAAAAAAAACCATGCGCCACATAATAGAACGCAAGTTTTCGTTTTCAGTCAACAGATAGCAATGTTAAAAAATAATTTAATGTTATTTAATTTATTTGTATTATATTGATAATATACTTAGCAGTGTATCATGTTTATTTATAAATAATATTAAAAAAAAATTAAATAATAATTTGTTAAAATATACTAATTCGCAAATGAATTTTTTTTCTTATAAAATTTGTAATTATGAATTTTTATTTGTGAAACTATACATCGATGCGAAAAAATATATTCCGGGACTTTCCCGAAAGTTCCAACTCGTGGTCTCGTATCTCGTATATGAAAAATAGTATACCATAAAAGTGTAAACAAAGACAGTATCATTGAAGCGAATATTCATTCAAGACAAATATGTTATTGTATTGTCAGTCATGAAATTGAATTTGTCAATCGTTGATAAATTTGTTAGAATGAATAGATATTTATATTTATCGGAAAATACTAATACTTAAAGCAAACAAATAAGGTGTAGTGTTTTGTTATAGGAATGTATAATATCTAGAGAACGGACACGCTTCCCACATGACGCAAAGCCCAGTGCAGTACTGGCGAAAGGCTGTATTTCTAAAATATTTAATTTTATTTATATAATTGGAAAACGAACGGGTGGTGATCTATAAAATTACGAAATACATATTTATTTGTTGAAAAGTTGTATTTATAAAGTTTTTAATTTTATTTATATAATTGGAAAACATACGGGTGGTGATCTATCTATCTAAAATTACGAAATACATATTTATTAATTAATTTTATTTATATAATTGGAAAACAAACGGGTGGTGATCTATAAAATTACGAAATACATATGTATTTGTTGAAAAGTTGTATTTTTAACGTTTTTAATTTTATTTCTATAATTGGAACATTTTTATTTGTTCATTTTGTCGTTCAAGTTGAGTAAAGGAGTATTAATATTGACTAGCAATAGTTTCTCAAGGTTTTCTTCTGTCAATTTTGTTCTCTTTGAATTAAGTACATCCTTATAAATAGAAAAAGGAATGTACATGCTATTTCTCTTACGAAATACGATAAACTTATTTATTTTATCTACGTACACGACACCACTGAAAACACTATATTCTCCGAATACAATAGCTGGGTTGTCCATTGTTATCGCTGCGAGACCAGGTGGCCGAGTAAGTCAAACAAATACTTCATTGAATTACGCCGGGATGTACTGAGCGACGTTATACACAATTCCAATTGCCGATTGCGTTTTATGGAAATTGCATCCGTTCTCTAAATAATATCCATTTCTTCCTGCATATTGATTATGCAGCTGATGCTTTCGTAATATGCTCATATTTGTATTTCTACTATTATCGTGATGTTATAATACAGATACCAAAATCTCACGTAATATTTCCATCAGCCTTTTATTAACAATAAACAAGTAAAGTACAACTTCGTAGGTCGACAAACGCTCCAGTCTTTATTATCATTGTATTATACATGAACTATAGGCTTAGTTTTTCGTAGAAATTGAAGTACGTGTCTGTTCCTTTGTAAAATTATAATAAGGGCGGGGGTTAATTTTATTCTGGCATTTTTGAAAATGCAGAGATCAGTTTTGCGACAGCATTTAGCTAATTACAATCTAAAATAAGCAACATTGAAACGTATTTTGGAATTGTGAATATCCGTAGGTAATAAAAAAAAGGAAGTATAGTTTAATTACAACTAATAACTCAAAGAAAAGTGATACTCGACATTTAATAACAAAGTTAAAGATAATTATGTCCGGAAATAAGTGCCATTATCTAAATTGCCAGAAGAAAAGACGTAATACCGATAATGTACCTTTATTTTCATTTCCAACAAAGGAGCCAGAACGCACACAACAATGGATTTTAAGTTCAGGTAGATATGAATCTTGTATTTCGAAATGTTTAAATAACGAAAATAATCGTGATACTTAAAATGTTAAACTGTCTCATAGAGTAAATATCATAACGTACAGATTTACAGAATATATAATTTCATTTCAATAATTTTCAATTTTTCGACTTGTGTATTCTTATTTCCGATTTGGGTTCCTTAATTTAATTCTTTGCATTTTCTATTTGCGATATTTTAATTAATTGTTTTCATTTTTTTCGTAAACCTGTTTTGTCTTGTACTTAGTTTTTTTTTAATCCCTAAAATAAGTGAATTCTTTAATGACTTGAACTTTCTATAACGTATTCAGAGTGGCTTATTTTTCATTGTCCAGCTTTTATCTACTGTAACATTACTATAGTATAAAAAGTAAATTGTCTATAATGTGGGATTTACATTTTTTCCATATCTCACTTATTTTTCAGAAAAGATTTAACTTTGCTCTTTTTTGAATGGAACAACTTTATATATTTATAGAATCGGATTGTAGATAAGCTTCTATTTACGCTGGTGTATCACAAGTACCTTTTTATTTTAAATTATTCTAAATATTTAAATAAATTGGTACTATCACCACACGACTTTCTCATATGTAAGTATGTAGTTCCTCCGATCTGTATTTGGAAAATTTATTATAGAACGGTTGTTCCAAAGAAATTTTCGAACTCTTTTGTACTCCTTTTGAAAATAATGTTATGCAAAAGTTGTTCTAGGAAATTCTATAAACAGTACAATGGAGGTCGGAAATCAATTAGAAACAACTGTCAAAATGCGGACTGGAGGAACTACATACGTATACGGAAGTGACCACACCAATTTATTGAATAACATAAAATAATTAAATTTTTTTAAATATAAGGAATATTTTGGAAGTAAAATGATAATTGTGATACTATATGACATAGAGGTTTTCACCTTCTGGTATCGATATATAGTGCAGTTTTAACAACGTACGTGGTGATGTTCACTTTGTTCCCGTTGCCAGTTCGAACCGGGTCGCACTGTTGCAAACAAATAAGGTGTAGTGTTTTGTTATAGGAATGTATAATATCTAGAGAACGGACACGCTTCCCACATGACGCAAAGCCCAGTGCAGTACTGGCGAAAGGCTGTATTTCTAAAATATTTAATTTTATTTATATAATTGGAAAACGAACGGGTGGTGATCTATAAAATTACGAAATACATATTTATTTGTTGAAAAGTTGTATTTATAAAGTTTTTAATTTTATTTATATAATTGGAAAACATACGGGTGGTGATCTATCTATCTAAAATTACGAAATACATATGTATTTGTTGAAAAGTTGTATTTTTAACGTTTTTAATTTTATTTCTATAATTGGAACATTTTTATTTGTTCATTTTGTCGTTCAAGTTGAGTAAAGGAGTATTAATATTGACTAGCAATAGTTTCTCAAGGTTTTCTTCTGTCAATTTTGTTCTCTTTGAATTAAGTACATCCTTATAAATAGAAAAAGGAATGTACATGCTATTTCTCTTACGAAATACGATAAACTTATTTATTTTATCTACGTACACGACACCACTGAAAACACTATATTCTCCGAATACAATAGCTGGGTTGTCCATTGTTATCGCTGCGAGACCAGGTGGCCGAGTAAGTCAAACAAATACTTCATTGAATTACGCCGGGATGTACTGAGCGACGTTATACACAATTCCAATTGCCGATTGCGTTTTATGGAAATTGCATCCGTTCTCTAAATAATATCCATTTCTTCCTGCATATTGATTATGCAGCTGATGCTTTCGTAATATGCTCATATTTGTATTTCTACTATTATCGTGATGTTATAATACAGATACCAAAATCTCACGTAATATTTCCATCAGCCTTTTATTAACAATAAACAAGTAAAGTACAACTTCGTAGGTCGACAAACGCTCCAGTCTTTATTATCATTGTATTATACATGAACTATAGGCTTAGTTTTTCGTAGAAATTGAAGTACGTGTCTGTTCCTTTGTAAAATTATAATAAGGGCGGGGGTTAATTTTATTCTGGCATTTTTGAAAATGCAGAGATCAGTTTTGCGACAGCATTTAGCTAATTACAATCTAAAATAAGCAACATTGAAACGTATTTTGGAATTGTGAATATCCGTAGGTAATAAAAAAAAGGAAGTATAGTTTAATTACAACTAATAACTCAAAGAAAAGTGATACTCGACATTTAATAACAAAGTTAAAGATAATTATGTCCGGAAATAAGTGCCATTATCTAAATTGCCAGAAGAAAAGACGTAATACCGATAATGTACCTTTATTTTCATTTCCAACAAAGGAGCCAGAACGCACACAACAATGGATTTTAAGTTCAGGTAGATATGAATCTTGTATTTCGAAATGTTTAAATAACGAAAATAATCGTGATACTTAAAATGTTAAACTGTCTCATAGAGTAAATATCATAACGTACAGATTTACAGAATATATAATTTCATTTCAATAATTTTCAATTTTTCGACTTGTGTATTCTTATTTCCGATTTGGGTTCCTTAATTTAATTCTTTGCATTTTCTATTTGCGATATTTTAATTAATTGTTTTCATTTTTTTCGTAAACCTGTTTTGTCTTGTACTTAGTTTTTTTTTAATCCCTAAAATAAGTGAATTCTTTAATGACTTGAACTTTCTATAACGTATTCAGAGTGGCTTATTTTTCATTGTCCAGCTTTTATCTACTGTAACATTACTATAGTATAAAAAGTAAATTGTCTATAATGTGGGATTTACATTTTTTCCATATCTCACTTATTTTTCAGAAAAGATTTAACTTTGCTCTTTTTTGAATGGAACAACTTTATATATTTATAGAATCGGATTGTAGATAAGCTTCTATTTACGCTGGTGTATCACAAGTACCTTTTTATTTTAAATTATTCTAAATATTTAAATAAATTGGTACTATCACCACACGACTTTCTCATATGTAAGTATGTAGTTCCTCCGATCTGTATTTGGAAAATTTATTATAGAACGGTTGTTCCAAAGAAATTTTCGAACTCTTTTGTACTCCTTTTGAAAATAATGTTATGCAAAAGTTGTTCTAGGAAATTCTATAAACAGTACAATGGAGGTCGGAAATCAATTAGAAACAACTGTCAAAATGCGGACTGGAGGAACTACATACGTATACGGAAGTGACCACACCAATTTATTGAATAACATAAAATAATTAAATTTTTTTAAATATAAGGAATATTTTGGAAGTAAAATGATAATTGTGATACTATATGACATAGAGGTTTTCACCTTCTGGTATCGATATATAGTGCAGTTTTAACAACGTACGTGGTGATGTTCACTTTGTTCCCGTTGCCAGTTCGAACCGGGTCGCACTGTTGCAAACAAATAAGGTGTAGTGTTTTGTTATAGGAATGTATAATATCTAGAGAACGGACACGCTTCCCACATGACGCAAAGCCCAGTGCAGTACTGGCGAAAGGCTGTATTTCTAAAATATTTAATTTTATTTATATAATTGGAAAACGAACGGGTGGTGATCTATAAAATTACGAAATACATATTTATTTGTTGAAAAGTTGTATTTATAAAGTTTTTAATTTTATTTATATAATTGGAAAACATACGGGTGGTGATCTATCTATCTAAAATTACGAAATACATATTTATTAATTAATTTTATTTATATAATTGGAAAACAAACGGGTGGTGATCTATAAAATTACGAAATACATATGTATTTGTTGAAAAGTTGTATTTTTAACGTTTTTAATTTTATTTCTATAATTGGAACATTTTTATTTGTTCATTTTGTCGTTCAAGTTGAGTAAAGGAGTATTAATATTGACTAGCAATAGTTTCTCAAGGTTTTCTTCTGTCAATTTTGTTCTCTTTGAATTAAGTACATCCTTATAAATAGAAAAAGGAATGTACATGCTATTTCTCTTACGAAATACGATAAACTTATTTATTTTATCTACGTACACGACACCACTGAAAACACTATATTCTCCGAATACAATAGCTGGGTTGTCCATTGTTATCGCTGCGAGACCAGGTGGCCGAGTAAGTCAAACAAATACTTCATTGAATTACGCCGGGATGTACTGAGCGACGTTATACACAATTCCAATTGCCGATTGCGTTTTATGGAAATTGCATCCGTTCTCTAAATAATATCCATTTCTTCCTGCATATTGATTATGCAGCTGATGCTTTCGTAATATGCTCATATTTGTATTTCTACTATTATCGTGATGTTATAATACAGATACCAAAATCTCACGTAATATTTCCATCAGCCTTTTATTAACAATAAACAAGTAAAGTACAACTTCGTAGGTCGACAAACGCTCCAGTCTTTATTATCATTGTATTATACATGAACTATAGGCTTAGTTTTTCGTAGAAATTGAAGTACGTGTCTGTTCCTTTGTAAAATTATAATAAGGGCGGGGGTTAATTTTATTCTGGCATTTTTGAAAATGCAGAGATCAGTTTTGCGACAGCATTTAGCTAATTACAATCTAAAATAAGCAACATTGAAACGTATTTTGGAATTGTGAATATCCGTAGGTAATAAAAAAAAGGAAGTATAGTTTAATTACAACTAATAACTCAAAGAAAAGTGATACTCGACATTTAATAACAAAGTTAAAGATAATTATGTCCGGAAATAAGTGCCATTATCTAAATTGCCAGAAGAAAAGACGTAATACCGATAATGTACCTTTATTTTCATTTCCAACAAAGGAGCCAGAACGCACACAACAATGGATTTTAAGTTCAGGTAGATATGAATCTTGTATTTCGAAATGTTTAAATAACGAAAATAATCGTGATACTTAAAATGTTAAACTGTCTCATAGAGTAAATATCATAACGTACAGATTTACAGAATATATAATTTCATTTCAATAATTTTCAATTTTTCGACTTGTGTATTCTTATTTCCGATTTGGGTTCCTTAATTTAATTCTTTGCATTTTCTATTTGCGATATTTTAATTAATTGTTTTCATTTTTTTCGTAAACCTGTTTTGTCTTGTACTTAGTTTTTTTTTAATCCCTAAAATAAGTGAATTCTTTAATGACTTGAACTTTCTATAACGTATTCAGAGTGGCTTATTTTTCATTGTCCAGCTTTTATCTACTGTAACATTACTATAGTATAAAAAGTAAATTGTCTATAATGTGGGATTTACATTTTTTCCATATCTCACTTATTTTTCAGAAAAGATTTAACTTTGCTCTTTTTTGAATGGAACAACTTTATATATTTATAGAATCGGATTGTAGATAAGCTTCTATTTACGCTGGTGTATCACAAGTACCTTTTTATTTTAAATTATTCTAAATATTTAAATAAATTGGTACTATCACCACACGACTTTCTCATATGTAAGTATGTAGTTCCTCCGATCTGTATTTGGAAAATTTATTATAGAACGGTTGTTCCAAAGAAATTTTCGAACTCTTTTGTACTCCTTTTGAAAATAATGTTATGCAAAAGTTGTTCTAGGAAATTCTATAAACAGTACAATGGAGGTCGGAAATCAATTAGAAACAACTGTCAAAATGCGGACTGGAGGAACTACATACGTATACGGAAGTGACCACACCAATTTATTGAATAACATAAAATAATTAAATTTTTTTAAATATAAGGAATATTTTGGAAGTAAAATGATAATTGTGATACTATATGACATAGAGGTTTTCACCTTCTGGTATCGATATATAGTGCAGTTTTAACAACGTACGTGGTGATGTTCACTTTGTTCCCGTTGCCAGTTCGAACCGGGTCGCACTGTTGACTACAATGCGAACTAAAAGTATAGTGTCCCTCTTGCTTGGTGATGCAGGAACAACATCCAAATATTTTAGTTTGTGCTTTGTTGAACAGTTCCAACCGGTTCGAACTGTCAACGGGAACAAACCTATTCTCTTTTCTGGAAATTGTACGCCCTGTATGATACAGGCAGTTTAAAATTTTATTGCATGTATAATAGACAGATAAACGTAGGTCATTCTTCTGGCCTATAAACATATTGTTGTGTTTTTTTCCCCGAAGAATTATATTGAACTAACAGTGTATTTATGACATTTATTTAAAATGTACTTTGATTTTATATTGTATATTTAAATGTTTATATTTTGGGATTTTTGTTTTGCCCGGAACTGTATATTTATTACTGCATCGGAAGTTGTTCCGACTTGCGGCATTATTTTGAAATGGAGGTGTCCGATGTTTGCCGGTTTAAAGACAGAGATATCAGGTGTGTTGAAGTATACGTTTGGGGGTAAAAAACTTCATTTTTTACTTCTTGGATATTTGATTTAAGAATGGTTTAGTTTGTTTGTTTGATCTGATTTGTATTTAAATTTCATTTACGTGTTTTTTAACGAGTGGTGGTGATCTCGTTTATACATTTTATTTAGATTATGCTTGATATCTCTCGTACTAGTGTTTTTTCAGTAAAAAGTGTTGCGATCGTAAGTACTTTTTTATGTTTGATTTATATAAATTATATTCCGCTATAAATGTTGATATTTGTGCTTGTTTGTAATTTAGATTTATTTCTATATTATCTTATAATATAGATAGCTAAGAAAATTACCATATTTTTTGTATGAGGGAGTTTTTTTTTTCAAGTTATTCTAGAACATTTTATTCAGGATTTTGGAGGGGAGATTTTTGTACTTGTGTTAAGTTCGCACAAGTAAAGTAAATTACGAGGTGACGTTTAGTCTATTTACGTTTGAAGTTAGGGGTTATATTTTAGGTTTGAAATTTGAGAGTTTTCTTAATTATCTATTAGTTTTAATTATTGCTCGCGAGTCACAGGAGGGTTTTGTCTGTGTGCGTGTTATTTATCACACAGACTGTTTCCTCCAAGCTACTGTTAATCTTGCTTTAGCTCTCTTTTCATTCTGAAAAGGGTTTTTCTTTTTTTTATTTTTAATAAAACTGGTTATGTATAAATGTGTTCTTTCTTTGACCTTATTCTAATGCTACTTTGAATTTTATTTTTCTCACTTCCTTGCTCATGCGAGAGTAAGCCCTGAAGAAAGAAGTTTCTTGCTAGAAGATTTTACGATTGAACTAGTCCGGACATTTGTTGAGCTGACCTAATAAGCAAAGGCACAGTACACAGCACCTTTTATGGCGCAACCAACTTGAGACGAACAAAGAAGAAATAAAAATTCATGGCAGTCCTTTTATGGTGAAACCCAACGTAAAGCGAACATAGAAGAGGCAGAAATAAAATACAAATTAAAATATAACAAAATTTGTAAAGATGGATTGTGTGTCGAAGGCAGAACAAAGCATAGGTAACAATAGTGCCATGCATGAAGAAAGACCCTTCGGAGGAGACAGGGATAAGATGATCCTGGACATGATAGCACAATTACAGGCGACAATGGATAGAATATTAAAAAAACAAATGGAATCTGAAATAATACAAAAGGAAATACAACTAACTCAAAAGGATATGGAAATAAAAATAGAAAAGATAGATGGTAATCAAGATAGAGAAATAATGGATACATTACAAGTAGTACAAATGAGGAAACAATTAAATGAAGAAATAGGACAAATTAGAAAAGAGATGGAGGAAGTAATTAAAGTGAGTTTGGAGGAAGTGCCTGATGCAGAGAATAAGCTGCAGAAGACAGAAATTTGTCTACAAGACGTTAACCAGGGAGGACATAGTACCGGACGATGTGAACTCCAGAGAGGAATTCGAGGACAGGTCCACTAGTCACCCTGGGAAAAAAGTAAAAAGGGGGTAAGAAAATAATTTTTAAATAAATTAGATATTTATGATAAGGGAAAAAGAGAGTCTTATATAATTACGAGACACTCTAATTTAAAATATTCTATAAAGGGAAATAATGAGGTATACAGGTGTCTAAATTGAGAAGACATCTTAATTTAAAAATTAGTCAGGCAGTTCCTACTTATAAAAATAACAATATGCAGAGAAATAAAAGTTATAGGGCCTCTCCAAACAGAGCTTATTATAATAATTCAAGTATTGATGTTATTAAACAAAGTATTTTAAAAATTGAAAATCACAAAGGTACTAGATACAAAAGTACTAGACCTAATTTTAATCACAAAGGTACTAGATACAAAAGTACTAGACCTAATTTCAATAAACAGATTAAGGTAAAGAAAAAGAAATCAGAACTTGGTTACAGTCAGGAATTTTAGATAGGCCCAACAAAATGTTGTTGTATACTATTAAAAAAAAATTGATTGTGCGAGGAAAAAGGATTTGCCTTAAGATAATTAAATTAGGAATGTGGAATTTGTTTTGCTGGATGATTAAAAAAGCATTAAGAAAAAGGAAATGGATTTGGTCTCATTGATTTATTGAAGGAAATAGTGATGTATTTATGGAAAATTAATAATATTTAATATTTATAAGAAGAAAATGTTCCAAATAGGAAGAAAATTAAAATTTGAAAGAAAGAAATTGTTTGAGAATTTATATATTGTATTCGAAAGTATGTTTATATATTTATATAATTATATGCATTGAGAAAATGTAAATTAATAAATGATAAAAATTGGTAACAGTAAATAATACTGTATGGTAAAGTTTGATGGAATTGATTGGCAATTGAGTCATGGAATTGTTCGATGGTATGGTTATGGGAATTTGTTTAGTAAGAAAATTGTAATAATACTGCATAATTATATGTAATTAATGAAGAAGTTTGTCAAAGCAATTATATATATGCTAAAAAGAAGAAGTTTGTTAAAGCAAATAAAAATATGCTAATCAGAAGAAGTTTGTAACACTAATTATGGTGATAGAAAAATTTGTAACTCTGTGTAATAGAGAAAATTATGTAAAGCAATGGAAATTGGTTATGAGAAGGTTTATTTATGGGAAATTATGAATTTGTTTAGAATGAAGAAGATGGAAGTTATAAAAGTTATGATTAATTAAGAAGATGTATTAAAATTAAATATAATTAAAAGAAGTATTTATGGGAAATGTTTATAAGAAAATGTATGATGATGATTTATTAAGAAGTTTAACTGAAATTAAAAATAATTATAAGAAGATTTATGGTAAGAAGATTGTTTTTATGCAAAATGGTTGTAAGAAAATGTTAGATGATAATATGGTAGTTGATTAATGATTATGATAATGGTTGTGAGTAAGAAGATTTTACAAATTATGTATTTTTTTTATGATATCCATGGAGTGACGCATGTCCAGGAGATCGAGGAAGAGCTCGACTATTCGACGAGGCTGTTGCTCCGGAGTGGTTCTTTCGTCTGTGATGCATGGCAACAAACCTATTGCAGAATGTCACAAGTCAAAATGACATAAGCTATAAAAATGTCAAAAGCTAAAATGACGTGAGCTTATTTATGGAAAATGTCTAAAGTTAATACATAAGACAGTATTAAAAATTCTTGAAAATGGAAAGTTAATATTTTATGAGAAAAATGAAAAGTAAATGAAAATTTGAAACCGTTCGCTTCACCATTACTGCTGTTCAGCGAGGATGATCCCGTTTGACGTCATGCAACATGTGACTGCGGGGAAAATTTACATGTTCATCGAAACAGCGTCATATGTTTCGATGAAATGTCTCTTAAAGATTGTATCGAATATAATAAATCCTTTGACTTTATAGAAGGCTTCGAAGATTATGGATTTTTAGGCAGAACAAAACGAAGAGCACGTTACGCGCTCGTGTTTGTAGCAAGAGGGTTGTTTTGCCGCTGGAAACTTTCTTTAGTATATTTTGTAAGTCACTCTGGCTTACCTGCAAAACATCTTGTATCAGTAGTAGAACATACTATTATAAACTGTTTTGACAGCGGTTTAAATCCTGTTGCTGTAGTGTGCGATCAAGGAACATCTAATCAGAGCGGATTTAAGAAACTCGGTGTCACAGAAGCACGCCCATTCTTTCATATTGGGAAAAACCGTATTATTGCGTTATTCGATGTCCCACATCTGATAAAGAATTTTCGAAACAACTTATTAAAAAGTAATTTTGTAATGGACGAGCAAACAATCAGTTTTGGAGATATTAAAAGATGCTATGAAATAGACCAATTCCAAACTTGCAAAGCAATGCCAAAATTAACTTCAAAACACATATATCCGAAAGGTTTTCAGAAAATGTCGGTGAAGCTAGCAACTCAACTTTTTAGCCATACTGTCGCCAGTTGTATTAAAACGTGTGTGGCAACCGGTGATCTATCTTCTACTACTGCTCTATCTACCGCTAATTTTGTTTAAAAAATAAATGACCTTTTTGACTGCTTAAATAGCAGTGTGTTTCACTATAGAAATCCGTACAAATGCAGCTTACATGTAAAACACCCCATAGTAAAAACTACATTGGAAGACAGTCTTTCATATTTTGAGACATTAAAAAAAATAAATTTCAATAAACCACCATCACGACCCAGTTGCTTTTCTGGCCTTCTGCAAACTATACGCGGAGTTTTACTTATATACGATACAGCATGTAACAATAATCCGGAAACGTATATCCTAACTAGAAAATTAAATCAGGATATAATAGAAAACTTATTTTCCATATTTCGGCAGAGGGGAGGGTATAATCCAAATCCGACGGTTCGCATGTTTCGGACAACATTTAGAGCATTCGCAATAAATGTATTACTTGCTCCTGTTGAAACCGGCAACTGCGAGCATTCGGCAGGTGTAAGTGAAGAATTGAATATCCAGCAAGCGGACGGAAGTATGATACCATCGACTTCTCAAACTTCTGGATCTGAACATTCTTCCTTTAACACTTCTTCTGATATTATGTCTGACGGTGACTTATACTTGGCATATAATGATATTAATACTGACAATAGAATAACTTTAAAGATTGCAGCATAAATTACTTTGCCGGATATTTAGCACAGTGGTTATTCAAAAATACTAAATGTTATGCATGTTATAACACTAACATAGACATATCATCCACATTAAATAAGAGGGAGGAGTTGCTTATTTTATACAAATTATATGCAACTGCTTTCCAACACCCGACGTTATTTGCACCGACACCACTACTTACCAGAGCCATTAATATAGCAACAGCAGTTTTAAAGAAGTATTTTGATCTTATAAAACACAAAAAATGTTTAAGAAAAAGACTTGTGAAAAAAATAGTAAAAATACTTGGGACTACGCAGTTTCTTGTAGAGTGCAAAGCTCATAAAATAGAATTGCTTGAACACTGTGTTACATGCTTAATATTTAAACAGTGTCAAATTGATTCGGTTTATGGGGGGTCTAACGAGAAAAAGCTAGATATAGTAAAACATTTATAATCGTTAGACATACATAAACTGTATTAAATTTGAATATTCTTTTTTTGTTTTTATTTTACATGTGAAAATATTTTTCATGATTTATAAGTACAGGTAGTTGTATTATTAAAATTTTACTTTAGTTTATGTTATAATAATGGAGTAAATATATTTAAATTTCTACATTCATTTCGTTTTATTGTTTTTCTATTCAATAAATTTTAAAAAAAAATTGAAATCTCGTTTGTTTGTTCACTGTGCATGTCGAATACTGCAAAAATTATTTACTAATGATTTGCTGAAATCTAAACTTTAATTTATATAATAATAAATTATTAAATTAAAAATAAATAATTATGTATGTATGTTTATAATATATGCATATTTAGAATGATTTGATATTGTAAATATTTTTAAGCTACTTATATACATATCTTATATCTACAAATTCTATTACATTTTCCTATAAATTCTCGATAAATACAATTGAACAACTGTATCGCACATATACGTGTATATGTGCGACACATCTAATAATAATGAACAAATACATATATTCATTACATACACACACGATAACTGTGGAGTAGCGATTTGGGGATTCCCAAAGCAATCTATTATTTGAGAGGATATTATGTGTCACTGACACACAAGTTACTCTTTCAGAGACGGCGCCACGGGTCAATGTATGTTGGTTTTGAACTTGAATTCGGTAAGGTGCAATTTTTTAATTTTGGATAACTTCGATATGTATGCGACACCTACTGGCGACTCCTGTAATTATTGTGATGCTCTGTGGACTTGGACGATCTGTTTATACATAATCAATGACCTAGTTCTATATTAATATTTGCTGACCCAAGCGACTTCGTTTGACAGCTAATACCGAATATTTTTACTGTGTCAGTTCTCTTAATGTTTATGTTTTGATGTAAGCTATTTTGAAATACAACACTAATTGTAGCGCCACTGTCAACTAGAAACGTACGCTTTTTATTATTATATCGTATATGAATGAAATTGAGGCCGCAGAGATTAAAAATATAAGGTGCTACTTCCGTTTTTAGTTGACAGTCTTCTGAAAAAACTGAGATTCGCTTCTTCCTTCGTTGTCGAAGATGGCTGTTGCTACCCCTAAAAACGTGTAGGCAGCAAAACCCCAGTTGGAATTAGGACGAGTGCTAATTCCGCCCCTGTTCTCAAAGGCCCTTCGAATAACTTGCCGGCCAGCTCAGTTAATAAATAAAGCGGAAGCGTCGTGGGCCAACACAACGCAAGATCTTAATTGGGCACCACTACGTTTGGTCTGGCAAGTATCTAGGCAAACGTAGAACACCCTCGGCCTTAAGAACACTTAAAAGGGGTGTTCGACTTCTAAGTAACAACCCAAACACTTTTGCTCTTTAGGGTATTAAGGCAAACAAACGCAAACTCGGATGTAACAGTAAGAGTAACAAATAAATTTATTGAACAGTCAAATGATTAACTAATAAGGTTACAAACAAATCTAGCGCAAAACAATTGATTAAAGAAATTGTAAAGAAAAGTAATTCCAAAGATTGTACTGAAATTGTCAAGATAATCACTTAAACATTAAAGAAAAACAAAGTATGTTAAGAATTTGGATCTAGCGTCAGTAGATCATCAAAGCTTTGAAGTTCTTTACATTACTTACGCATCACCCAGTATTAAATCTTCAGCAGTAATTAAAAAGGTAAAGTAAAACTAAAGTGACGTAAACTAATTCTAAGGAAATCACAAATTAAGTGAATCAAACTATTCAGGGCACAGCCCGTATATACATACTTAAAATAAATATCAGTTGAGTAATATTCAAAAAAAAAATAAACACTAGGAGGTGTTTTAGATTATATAAGTGGCAATAGAGACATTGGTTCTCTGACAGGAATAAAATTAATTTTATCAAGAGTAACTTAATGAAAACATAAAACGTTACCCAAGTATGAGAAAAGTAAAACTAGGTTCAAAATTATATAATTAGAGCGTTTAAGCCACTTGGATTAATTAAAAGAAAATATAAATTAAATTTAACGTAAGCATATAACTAATCAAAATTAAGTCAATAAATTAGATGAAATTACAAAAGTATTCGGAATAAATTTACTTTAAAGTAGTTTTTCTGTTTTCGTCAAAATGGCGTCTCGAACCATGCAGCACGTGGTTGCACACAAATTGATTTATATAATAGAATAAAACTATTAAAACCAAAAATTACGGGATTTTCGTCGTGAATCTGGATAATGCGTCAATTTAAAATTTACCACACTACCTTGCGAGAATTCATAAGCAGTGGCCTCCAGAACGTGGTTACCGGAGTCCCGGAAAACGTGGATGTCGGAACTCTTACTGCCGGTATGCTGTCTGCGTCTGGATTTCCCGCGCAGAAGTTAATTGGCAATCTTCCCCTGAGCCGAAAACTACAGCCCTAAATTAAGGAAAAAGAAATCGAATAAACGGAAATTCAAACGACACAAAAGAAAAACGGAGTACGTTGCTGTGCAAAAAAAATTACAGCCGTCTCCAAGTTTAAAACTCACCTGAAGCACGAGGTCGAATAAAACTTACACAAATGAATAATTAATGCAAGTAAGTCAAGTATGAACAAAGCCTGCCTATGCAGAAAATTTAAACTGTAAAAAAAAAAAAACTTGACTTAGGTTTCGAACTTCTGAGTACTTCAGAGCTTGCACGATAAAGATAGCACCTCTACCTTCGGCTGTACGACATTTATAGGAGAAGGTAAACTGCGTCATAGTCACAAAAACCTCATTCAAACGGAAAATGTCAAAAATAAGGAAATCATAAATCAAAAACCCAGACAACAACAGGGTGTGAATACAGAAGCTAATAAACTGAAATTCGGGAATAAAATCGCAACAAAGAAAAAGGAAATTGACCAATTTGAATTACAGAAAAATGCAAAGCAAACTAAAACGGAAGTAATCCTATATGCCGCATAGATGGCGTACAAAGCCAATGACAGGGAAATTCCAAAATAAAACTTAAAATAAAGGTTAAACAATCAAACAAATCGCCCAGAAAGAATTACCAAAATTCCATAATTAAAATAATGACTCGTTCAGTAAGTAATAATCGTTTAAAAGAAACGAAACTCGCATAAAGCATAATAAAAAAAAACCATGAGTACGCATAAATCACACAAAGAGGCGACTGCGCAGAGAAGGCAGAAAATTACTCCGGAACATTAAGGATATACGGTCATCCAAAACATTTAAACATAAGAAACTTTTATAATAATAACGAAGTTTGAAGAAGCCTAAATGGTTCGATAATTAGGGAATATGACAAATAAAATGTAAATAAGTGGAAGGACAAAGTTTGAAAAGGCTACGAAGGTTTAAAGTAAACAAATAAAGTAATAACACGTTCAAAAATTACCAAAAGGTCTCAGAAACAATTTTCTGGGCGTAACACTGTACCTGAAGTTGCTAAAAATATTTTATTATTTCCGACACGATTATCACGTCTCGAGAATTTCTTTTTATTGTCATAGTTGCGACTATTACCGGACTGGAAGTTCTTTTGTCTATAACCGCGATTTTGAGGTGTATACCTTCTATAACGATTGTCCCTAGAGTGTGAACTCGTATGAGGCGGTTTTCTTGAGAAATGAAGAACATGGTTATTACTATTAGGATTGATTAACTGTTCATTTGCAGCTTCTGTATGAGGCGGTTTTCTTGAGAAATGAAGAACATGGTTATTACTATTAGGATTGATTAACTGTTCATTTGCAGCTTCTTGAATGGCTGCGGATAGTGTGTCAGGGTTACGAGTCTTTAAAAGGATTCTAATGTCCGTGTCGCGTAAACCATTCGTAAATATGTTGACCGCGATTTTTTCGTTGACCTCGCGAATTTTGTCGACTAATGTGTCGTCACTGCCCGCTTGTGCTATCGTTAAATTAGAAAGCAATTCTTCGATTGTTTCCCCGCATTCTTTTATAGATTTAGAGCCTTGTCTCGCGTTATGTAATTGCGTAGTTAGCGCGGTAATTGATTTTTTCGTTACGAAATGCTCTTTTAGATCCGTTATTAAGCCGGCATTGTAAGTGTATGTTTTTTTCGTAATCTTAATTTTGCTTTCGGTGATAAGCGAGTTTTTAAAATGTAATTTGTTAAGTTTTTCTTCCCCGCGTCATCTAACAAGGAATCGTACAATTCAATCGAATCTATTAATTGTAGCGTTACTTCTTCTTTACCGTTCATAACAGGTAACAAACTTGCGGCAGTACGTAAATCAAACTTTACGGCCATATTGTTAGACTCTATACTTATGCTACTTAATCTATTATTTAGAATCTCCAAAGCTTCATTTAAATTAATATTTATAGATTTAATGCAATTTTTGGTAGATTCTATGATAACTGAGCTATGTGACAAGCTATTGAAACTGTCTTTGAGCTCTTTTAACTTATTTTTGAAACTGTCTATGTGTACGAGTTTGCGCTCGGTTACAGTTCTGTCACTTCTAGCACTGGAATTGTCTTTTCTTAAATTTGTACGAAATACCTATATTTCTTCTTGAAGGTGCAGAAACGGTTCCGGGGCAGACATGTGGGTGACTTAGACCTTCTGGCTTCGGCTGAATTCCCTTTGAACCTGAGCTGAGAGGGCCTTCGTCATTCTTCGGTTTACGTGCCTGTAAACTCCGTAGCAGCAGCAGATCACCATAAGGACGACTCCCGCAAATGCCAGTATGGCGAGGATGTCGACCGTGCCCACGCTGTTTGTAACGTTCGCGTTGTTGGCTGCTATGACGACTTCTTCTTTTGTTGCGTAGTTCCCCATGTTTACCGGCTTACCATATGTTCGATGATTCGTTCCAGTTTCCACTTAATTTATACACAGTCTTAAGTGGCTGGCAGGATCGCCATGTGATGTCACCTGACCCCGGAGGTCACATTGTTGCCTTTACACCGGAGGTTTAACAGTATGATAAATAATAGACTGGCTAACGATTAAATAACGACATATAATAAAGATAATAACAATGATAACAATAACAATCACTACATTGTAATAAAGAGCCACTAGTCTTGCAGGGACTCTAACTCTCTGACTCTGTCTATCGAGACCTCGGAGTGTCTCGTTATATATTAGAGTGTGTCCCCTTAGTCTAGTGACCTGGTTACAAGATAAACACAATGTGGTGAAAGATCATAACTCACCGAGGCCGTATTGTCGAAAGAGGTGTTTTGTAAATACATGACCTGGTTTAGTTATCGCAACCGCGACGACTGACGATTGTCTCCGATACCGATTGACTGGACATTTTGCATTCAGGCTAGCTGCGGCCGTTACAGTTTGAAAGCGTACAATAAAATTAATGTATAATGGCTCTTTATACATCCCCACTATACACCCACTGAAAAGCTTCAGTTAGTAAAATGGTTTTATGCTGGCAAGTGTGCAATGGAGTGCATGAATTTGTTTGCGCTGACTTTTGCAGACCGTTCTGTACCTTGCAGACAAACAATTTATAATATTATAAATAAATTTGAAACTTGTTTCTGTCTCAATAACTGTACGGAATGCAAACCAAGAGAGGTATCACCACAAAAAATTGAGGAAAGAGAACGGCGGGATGTATTAATTTGTAGTATTGTGGAAATTGATAATACGAGATCTACTAGAAGTGCTGCCGAGGAATTGGGTACAAGTAACACAACTATTTCACGTATTTGGAAACGTAATGGTTTAAAATGTTTCAAATATTCGAAAACTCAAGAAATATTTCCCGGGCTTCGGAAAATCAACACCGGCATTTTGCAAATCACTCAAAAACTAAACGTTTGGGCAGATATTGTAGGCGACCATTCTATAGGCCCTCTATTTTATTGATGGTATATTAAATGCCGACAAGTATTCGAATTACTGCAAAATCAAATACTTCCAGCCATTCAAGACATTGGAATAAATCAGGAAATCGCTTGGTTTCAACATGATGGCTGAAAGCACATAATGCAGTGAGGGTAAAGGAATTTCTAGGAAATACTTCTCCTGACCGTCTTATTACTGGAACAGGAAACATTAAATGGCCTCCGCGATTTCCTGATCTATCTCCAAATGATTTCTTTTTGTGGGAATATCTAAAAAATATTGTTTATACTCATGAAGCTGGTAGAGCAGAAAATATAGTTGCCTTGAGAGAAAAAATAACTGAGGCTGCGAATTCATTAACTGCCGACATGTTAGCAAATGTAAGAGCTAATTTCTACGACCGCCTAGGACAATGTCTTGCTGTGCAAGGAGGGATTTTTGAACCTCTTGTATAATTTATCATAATTTTTAGAATCCTTTTTTATTTATTTTATTAGGATTATTCTTTAATTTTATTAGAATTACGCTTTTGTTTATGCGACGCACCGCAGCTTAAAAATTTCCTGCATCTACTGAAAGAAATAAGGAAAGCAAATCCCTTGCAATTCGTAAATGTTATTTTAGAACGCATTACAAGTACCTATGTCGATGGTCAAATGATTACTGCTAACTTGTATTTGCGAAACAATCGGAGACAATCGTTGCCGGCCGTCGCGGTCTTCGCCGGCATTGGATCGGCTTTTCCATATACATATACATCGTATGTACTCATACGTATTCCCTATGCCTAATGATATTTGACACATGCGGTATAGATCGACTACTCTGAAAAAAAACAAAACCTTTATATCGACTAGTTTATGTTTTGTTATACTTTCTTCAAAAACTTTTGTGACAGTCCTTGTATTAAGGAAACGATCAAAATATTTTTCAAATTTGACATTAGTTACATGATATATAGCTAGAGCTTGGCAGGACGCGTGTGTAGACGTCACGTTTAATGGGAACTGACGGTGCGTTGTCGATATACAATGCCTACACTAGTTTTTTGATTTGATGATTTAGTATTGAATAATAAACGCACCTCTATAATGGTGGTATTTAATTAGATATGTCTGCAATGCCAAGCTCTGTACACTGCCCGACATATTAAACCCGTACACTAACAGATTATCAATGTAAACCAGGCTTAGCAAATTTAGAAAGTTAAAAATGAATTCTAATCCTTTTCGTCAACGAATATTTTCAATTGAAGTTCTTGTAAAAATTAGGTCGATTATTGAAATTGAATGCCGTTTTCGGCAATAATGTTCGATGATGTCCTTTGCATTTTACAATTAAAAAGTTGTTTGCAAACCGGTGTACAAGTGGATTTGTGTTACGGAAAACGAACAGAAGCTTTTCAAATCAGTGTGTATAGTTGATAATGAACAGCTGAAGAAACGGGCTTGTTACGTCCATGTAGATTTAATTTGTATTTTAGTTTTATTTAAGTATAATCAAATAGATTTAGTTGCATTATAGGTTGTAATTTTATACTATTTGTAAATGCTAAGCGTCTAGAAAGGTCTTGGAGTTTCCCAAATATTTAATTTGTTAATTTCGTAAGTAGTCAGGTATTACATTGCTTAGGCATTGTCTTGTTTCCTACGGTCACAAAACTCTTCACTTAATGCAGGTAGAATCCTTTTTGTAAATTTATTCATTTGCAGATGTAAATCTATATAATAGCATAAGTTTTATTGTTATATTTCATTTCTTGTATTTATTATCTTGGATGTTACAATGTATTCATATTTTTACGATAATGTTTAGAGATTACGGCTTATTGCATTTTTCCTGTATTCTTCGAAGACTGTTCCCTATTTCTAGCCCACTTGCTGTTTATTGTAATTTACGTACTCGGTATATTGCCATACAATATCTGTAACTATTGTATTGTTTGTATTTATGTTATTTGGCAGTATTATAATTAAGGGTTCATGTGCATATTGTTTATTTTAATCCATTTATAACGTTGGTAAACTGCATCATATACCTTTCCTTGAAGTACTCGCCGCTATCGCGGCTCGTTCTCTAAACTGATCTCGTGCGGCAAAATGGTGCCTTATGAAACTTGTCTTTTAATATACTATTTTGGCATTAATTCATTCACTTTTGGATAACTGTCTATTCTCCTTCCTACAAGATGAAATGCAATTTCGGAAAAGTGAAATTGTTTTAGTAACTTACCAATTTGAACTTCTCATCGGTATTTTCTATAGTTTCTACTATCGATTTCACGTTTGTCTTCTGCAATATTGTACTGCATTAAAAAAGAAGCAAGGAAGCCTAATCGCTTTTTAAGGTGCGCACTAATACATTCAAGACAATTTTTTTGCATCCGTTGTTTCATCGACAGTCAGCCACATTTTTTTAACTCTGCTTTTATTAGATACGTAATCGTGTTTTTCACTTGCGGTAAATTATACCGTAATTGTCTTCTTGTTCGTAATTAACATTCTTGAATATACTTACTCCAAAACTTTCGAAACTCATTGTCTACCGCACCTTGTTTAACATATCATATAGACTTCCAATATGGTATTTGATGGTTAATAATTAATGTTTGCAAGCAAAAATATCATAAGGTAAAATGTTAATCTTGCAAACAACACATTTAATAATAGTACTAGTATATTCTAATATAGGAAATCGGTTAATAAATTTATTCGCACTCGTCGCATTTAACAAACTACATCGTCGAGGAAGCATGTTTACATCTAACACGTCGATTAATACTAACGCGATCGAGGTATGGATACATACCTCAGGTATGTATAGCTTTCGGATAAAATCGGTTTATTAATAATGCATATATAGTCTAAAAAATAGCAAATACTTGGAAGGTAATTATATTAAAAAAACAATGAAACTTTGTCTAATATCATAAAATATATTTAATTTACTTTGGGATTAATTTGGGGTTTAAGGCATTGCTAGCCGAAATTGTGAATAAAGAACTCGTTAAAACAAATTTGTAAATTAACATACATCAGGTAATTAAATAAACCTTCCTCTCTCTACTTCAATTCTTTTCTTAAACCTAATTTTTTCATCTATCTTTATATCACACTTCTGGACAATATAGGGGATTTACATAAGCAGATTTATATTTTCACGGACAACCAGGCTGCATTAGGAACATTGAGAATCCCTCATATAAAGTCCACGTTATCATGGGAATGTCGAGAATTGATCCAGCAAAATGTAGTAATACTACTGTTTCCCGGGACGTTGAAAATTTATAGGAAATGAAAAGGTCAATTAGCTTGCCAAAGTTGCATAAACATTACAATACATTGGCCCTGAATCTGTACTGGTAGTGCCTAAATGCACTATCCCGACGCGTATAGGTAGATGATCCAAAACTGAACACAATTCGTATTGAAAGAAAACAACACAATACATATTGAAAGAATAGACTCAAACACGAACACAGCAAAGGCTTTATTGGTGTAATTGATAATATTGGTGGCAGGTGTAATATTGTGCAATAAGGCACCAGAAATAGTAAATCATAACTTGATGAATGTAAAGTATTAAAATATATAATTTTTTTTTTGCATTAAAACACTCGAAATGCACTCTCACTTGAGCAGTTGACATTATAAATAATTTACAATAACACTTATTTTTATACTAATTGTGCTGTTACAACAATTCCAATGTCTGTGTTTCTGATTTCTAGCAGCATATATAATTTAACAAAATGAAAACATTATATGTAAAGTCTTTATTATTATTATTATTTTATAAATATTGGAGACTATGATTAAGCAAAAACTTTAAAAAAGGTGTAAAATCTTTTACCACATTAAGAATCGTATCCTATATATGTATTTCGACAACTAAGTTGTCATCTTCCAAATGGGAAGAAATAACAGTTTTGAACATGGGTGCCATAAAGCAAACATACAAACGTGAAACACTTTACTGTGCTCATGATCAAAACTGTTGCTTCTTCCTACTGAAGATGACAACTTAGTTGTCGAAATTCATATATGGGATATGAATATTAATGTAATAAGAGGTTCCATATCTTAAAAAAAATGTAAACAAATTTAAATAAATAGTACATTTAAAATAATACAAATATCGTATGATCAAAAAGTCTTTGGATCGCTATTGCCGTGGAATTTACGAGATATCTATGAAATTATTTATTTCAATTAGTTTTGACATTGACTTGACAACTTAAGTCAGCTGGCTATAAAATATACATAAAATGCAACTAATTACCATAACCTAAAATCTATTTTATTTGTGACTTATGTGTACTTCAAACTACAGAAGCAAGTAATTATATAGATGGTTTTTACACTTCATGGCTATCGCGATCCAAAGACTTTTTGATCATATGTTAGATTGAATGGATCAAAGTAAATGCTTTATTGCTTAAGTATGTTTTAACATCTTTTTGATATAAAGTCAATAATAGTATAATTAAAATAATATAAATGAAAATTCTAAAATCTTAGATATATTAGGTAAATTTTTATAAAAATATAGTTTAAAAGACTACGTCATATTTAAGAGTTACTGAATAGCGTCTCTCCAAACGTTTTGTAATTCATTAAAATTTAATAGACAAAAATAAATATATTAGACAAAATTTATATACAGAATAAAAAAATGGTTTGTTTTAAAATTTAGAATAGATATTACCTTAGATCAAATGAAGATGGTAAAGCTTGTTTCATGTTATATGGTAATATATGTAATACTGCTTGTCAATAGGTGTTAGTTAGTTTTGCCCGATTTTCTTTTAGTTATTAATTAACTAACCAGACATTATACTGAAAATTATTAAGCTAACTACAATAAATTAATTTCTATACAAACAGAAATAATTTACTAAATAAATTAAAAAAAAATACTAAAAGTATAGCAGGCGCCAATTAAGTTGGCGCGAGAAGGGGGTGCGCAGAAGCCGTTTTTAAAAACGTCCACCCCCACTACTCAAGTAATTGTCAGAATACATTTGTCATTGAACATAATGTCTTTGCTAGGGGATCATAAAGTGATACACGTTCAGAGGTTAGAATTATCTGACATTTGATGTAAATCCAAATACAAATCTCCCCACTACTTCTAATCCTGCGCGAACTTACCCCTCCTCGCGCCAACTTAATTGGCGTTTGCTATACTTGCATCACATTGATATTCTTAGACACTAAAACGCACATAAATTTTATTTGACAGGAACATAATTCAATCTAATAAGATTTGTTAATTAATTACTAGTTGGTGCGTTTCTTAAACTTGGGAGTAGGTTAGCTGATGTTGGATTTGGTTTCCTTTGGATGTCCCACACATCTGCCGCATTTCTAAAAGTAGAATTATTAAACATTAGTTAATGTTCAATATATGTAATATTTCGGAATATTGTGTTCGAAATTATTTTCAACTTCAAGTAAAAGCATGTAGAAATAAAGCCTAAATGAAAATTTAAGAAATGACAAGTTACACCCTGTCACAAAAAATATTGTTTATAATAGTTAAAAAAAATGTTACTAAAACTTATTCACCATACATATTCATACATTTCTGAAAATTTTTTAGTAAATTTCATTATCAAATATTTTTAAATTATTGATACATAACGGGTGTTCATTTGAAAAGTCAATCTAGTAGCATGTGATTTACTGAGAACATTTTGAAGTATGTCGTAAATTAAAATTTACTACTTAACCTACGAAGTCGTATATTTTGACAGTTTCATACATACAAATAAATAACAAATGTGATTGACATTATCAAATGCCATTTGGATTTACGTTTACGGAACAACAAACACATACTAATATATATGCGTCTTATTCTATCAAAATTTCAAAGTAACCTAGATTGACTTTTCAAATGAACACACGTTACATGTATTTTCAAAGTATTTTATTATGCAGCAAAGGATTTAATATGCATTTATAAAAATTTGTTAATTCCATGTTCGTATAAGTCAAGGACTCTCTCAGACCCAACCTATAAGCTCCTTTCTTGTTTCTGTAAGAACCAGTCAAAAAAGTACATAAGAATAAATTAGAATACGAGATCCGTTTGAGAGTACTGTGCCTTTTTGTTACAGAACGCTAGGATTATCAAAATCAATTCGTTTTTGATATTTTGATAATTCTGTTAAAGTTATATACAAAATTTCAAATAGATATATGAAATAGTTTTTTGCATGAAAAAAATCATTGAAAAAAGCTAACGAAATCTAAAAAAGCATTGGGAGGATTCTGTCTCTACCCATGGTATAGTTTAAAAGTAATTAGCTGTATTTTATTGTGGCTATATGACCACGGATGATGATGAGTTTCAGATCTTTCGCTTACCGCTAGGAAATAATATTAATAATAATAATATTTATTGCCAACAGTTTACACACCTAATTACAGAAAAAAGCATAAATAAATATACTGAAAAGAAAAAAAACTTAAATATAAACATCAAAATCTATGGAATATTACATCACATATACAAATCTATAAAATATATTTTTATATTAATGAAAACTCACACAAATCAAACAGTTTTAAACATCTAGACTAACTTCTACCATATGAGCAAAAATTATTTAGATAAGGGATGGCCATGGTTGGGAGAATCACTGTCTTTGATAAGTTCAGTTTTTTGTTGACAATTAAATGTCAGTTTTGATTTCAAGTAGCTGTAATTATATTGGTTATGTTAGCTAAAAAAATTGACATTTAAATAATGTCGAATAAAACTTCAAATCGCAACTGATATTTAATTCATGTCAAATAAAAATTCAAATCGAAACTGACATCCAACATCCAACCAACATGTAGAACCAACAGGCTGAACCTATCAATGACAGTGATCCTTCCAACCATGGCCGTCCATCCCTTTTCTAGGTAATTTTTGCTCATATGGTATATTATTGCTAATTAAAGTTGATAAATTCACAAAATTATCATGTATATGATATACATTTGAAATAATGTTTCTGCAGCATATACAAATAGATTTAACTTGTAAATTCGTTCTATTCGTATCACAGTATAGTACCTGCAGCTGTCTAAAATTATATGACTTTTGCACGTTTAGCTAATATTAGACAGTAGCCATGCGCAGTTAATTTCATTACGCAAAAGACAACACAAAAATTTACCACTTAAAATAACACGCCTAGTATTCAACGAAGCGATATTAAATCTGGTAAGCATAGGAAGATGATCAGAACCCCTTGCTAAATATGTAACATCGCTCACAAAGATCATAAATTTTAAAAATCTACGTTGGGCTGATTCTATGTTGTTAATATGTGTTTCATAGATGGGGCACCAACCATACTAGCGATGCATATTCTTAACTTAGACCTAAATAAAGCATAATATAAAACAATTACACATCTAGTATCATTAAAATCTAGGCAATTATTTCGAAAAATAAATTCACACATTTTGCATGCACTAACCACCTAGGTCAATATGTCCGACAAAGGATAACCTAGTATAAAATATTATACCTAGGTCCTTTGCAGATGAGCGCACCGCTGAAGTGGCGTGGTAATTAAATGTAAAAGTTATTTTTTCTTGAATAACTTATAGCTCTGTATTTATTTGAGTAGAGGCATAGATGGCTCTGCTGGCACCAAACACTAATCGCATCTAGATCATTCTGCAATTTTAAACAGTCCTGAGCAGTATCGATTCTGCGAAAGATCTTAAGGTCATCAGTAAAGAGAAGCTTCTTGCAATTAATTATTTTCGTAATATCATTAATAAAAATTTGAAATAGTGCAAGCTACAAATCAGATCTTTGTGGAACACCCGATAGAGGATTAAATATGCATGATCGAACTTCGCGATATTCGACAAACTGCTTCCGGTTAAACAAGTAGGATTTAAATAATTTAATCAGTGCTGGTGATAGGCCAATGGCATCTAGCTTCTCGATAAGGATACAATGGCCAATTTGATCCACAGCCTTTGCAAACTCGGTGTAAATTACTTACATCTACTTGGCCTTGTTTATCTAGAATTTCTGAGACGTATTGTATAAAACATCATAGATTTGTAGTTGTTGAACGTTTAGTCATAAAACCATGCTAAAATAGAGATATAAAGTTTCTTATGGAATTATAAATACGATTACAGATGATCGTGTCAAATACTTTCGCAAAATTGCAAAAAATCGAAATTGCTTCAACACAGGATATATCAGTGAAGTTTTCGATATATCCGAAAACTCTTTAAATATAATTGAACAAGTAGTGAAGTGGTTTAACCGAGGCTTGTGCACAATCTTTCACAACAAAACTGGGCACCTCAAAAAAACTGTTTAGATTTCTGAAGGTGTACCAAAATTTCTTCACAAATATCAGTAATATAAACACCAGAGCTATTAATATTATCTACAGTAAGGTTAAGATAATAACTTTCATTTGATGATATATAAACACTATTAAAATATTCTCTAAGGCTTTCATTAACTGCGGAGAATAAATTAATTCCGTAGAATCTTAATGAATAGTACCCGGTATCCTGGTGCGCTGACTCTAACTACTCAAATTTTATGGGAGTTTCGCGGCATAGTTCATGTGGTACATATTTATTAAAGGGGTGTTTCATATTTTGTACGAATATATTGAGTGTGAAAAATTATAGGCAAGATGGGTGCCATATTTACTGTCGACCAAAAACGAAATAGCGTGACAATTTCAATGCAATGCTTGAATATGTATCGTGCAATCTAAGTGAGTTTTTGTGACGTTGTGTAACTGCGGGTGAAACGCCAGAAACGGATAGTCGAAACAATGGACTTTCGTTGACAAACAAGTACTAAAGAAGGCAAACGTATTTCTATCTCTCGGAAAGATTATAGCTACGTTATTTTGGAATTTGTATGACATAATCTATATCGATTATTTCGAAAAGGGAATATCGATCACAGGACCGTACTATGCTAATTTGAATTTAATGTATATTGAACTATTTCAATGTTGAAAAACGACCATATATGCAGAGTTTAAAAAATGTTACTTTTTGGAAGGCATAAAAAATTAGAATATTCGTTGGTCTAAGCACATAGACATGAAAGGCAATTATGTAGAAAAACACGTTTTTTCCCAACAATTAAATTTCAATTAAAAGTCTCGTTTCCATCAAACGTTTCTTGTAAATGTCATTCTTAAATGTTTTAAATATTTTTATCATTTAATCATTAGAGCATATTGATAACAATGTGCAAATATAATTTGTTTGTAGGTGTTATTTGAAAACAAAATTTATTATGCGTATGTACTTCGGTGGAAAAATGAGTTGAGGTTGAAATTTAGAGTGGCGTGTTAATATTAAGTTTTATGTGAAAATTACCAAATTTGCTATTGAAATGTTGCAATTGATTCTAGTGACATACGGTAGAATGTTACGAAAAAGTCGAGTAAGTTTGAGTGACAAAAGAAATTTAAAGATATAACAAATGAAAACCAATGACGCACGATAACAGAGTGAAATTGACTGAAGATTTGCAGATTAAATAAGAAACTATAGGCTAATTTTCACCAAAGAGGTGGATGAGGAAAATATACTTGTTTCTGATAGTAATTATGGGTGTTTCCAGCATGACGCAGAAACTAAACGTCAGAGCATGCATTGGAAAATTTGCTGGCACATCATGCTTACAGTTTAAGACTATGTTAGCGTGATTTTCCAATCACAAGAGTCTATCAATGATTTATTGAACACAAATAAACAGATTAAAAATGCTGTTTTTATGGCGTGATTTTCTAATCACAAGAGTCTATCAATGATTATTTAACACAAATAAACAGATTAAAAATGCTATTTGGCTTTAGGTGCTGAAGAAACTAAGAGATGTTAGTCGAAGAAATGACTCGAACCATGGCTTGAGAAATTGATATTTCATCTTGATAATGTGCGAAATTACAGTAAACGTACCTTGGGAGAATTTTTTGGTCAAAAACACTGTTACCCGAGTTTTATCTATTCACTTGATTTTTTGCTCTTTCCGATTATAATATAATAAGGAAAGATCCTAAACAATACAATGGTGCCGTTGTTAACACTAAGACCTTCACAGCAGAAATAAATTTGTTATAAATGTATTAATTCATTAAACTATGTAATGCTTACTTTTCACTTACCTTATACATATATCAGGGTAAATTAAAGCTTGCTGCCACAAAACGACAGCTAGTATTATAGACCACGTTCTGAGTGGTCCTAGAATAAAGGCTAGCGTTCCATAGGCTAGCCAAAAGAAGTACGCCATGAATATTTGAAGACTTAATAATATCACAAAGGGTAGATGTAATTTGAGTTTTTTGAAAATGTTGCTTGGTTTTCCAGGTTTTATTATTAAAAATTTATATCTAAAAGTTATAATATATTAAATGTATTAATATTAATTATATATAAACGCTAATTTACTAACCTATGATTTACGCCATTAGCTAATATGAGCGTAAATGGAATTTGGAATGTGATTAGCTGTAAATAGAAAATTGAAAGTTTTTGAAAAAATTACATAACTATTACATTTGAAATTATCTGTGATAATTACATTTTTGTTCGATCGGTATGTGAAAACAAGTAAAATGTTAGAATGTATATGAGTGTTGTGTTTATTTTTCAAAACAAAACAAATTACGAAAGTAATTATTGGCCATCTTGATGTAAGAAAAATTGTTATTTATTAATACTACGTAACAATTTTGAGGAAGTCAAAATTTGTGGTTTATTCTAAAACAGGTTTCGAGTGCTAATAGTTCGAGTGTGGCAGCGTCACTTTAGAATCTTTAGACGAATCTCATATTCAATTTGTGGACGTTTTTGCTATTTTATCCTAGACGATTACATGCTGTATTAGAAGTAATACGTTTATCTGTGGAGTTTATAACTTCGGTCCCTAAGGCCTTCTGGATTCACAGTGACAACAAAAAGATACCTTGGGGCGGCCATTGTGATAATATATTTACTAATTTCTAGCGTTATCGAAAAACAGAAACTAATTTTTTTTTTTTACATAAATTCGTTAGTAATTTGGGTTGAATAAAGAGACGTAGGATGACATAAATGTCTATTTTAGAGAGATTAAATAATTACGAGTGTTGAGATAATTGTGATGGATAATAAAGGAACCTTTAAATTTATGTAAGTATTTTAAAAAGTACCTGTAAAAATCCGTAAGCGTATGTAAAAGATCCTGGTAAAAATATTCCATCAATGTATATACCCCAGGCAAAAATAACGCCGACGTGATCTTCAATAATGTGTCCTATTGACCATGGTCCAAAGCTTAAGTACATCGGATACAGTACCATTGGCCAGAATATTCTGTCAATTGTCGATAATATCCATATTTTTCTTAACCACTGTTTTATACAGCCGCTTCGAAGATTCGGTTTATCTATTTTTTGTGCTAGAAAGGTGTATGATTATAGAAAGACAATGCTGTATGCTGTTTTTGAAAAAATATATACCTTTGACTAGATCATGTAATATCCTACATATAATAAGGGGTAGTATAGATAGCACTAACGTAGTTCCAAACATAGATTTGAACTGAAAGAATCAGCTAGGATATCATAGGATAATATATTGGATACTTACAGTACTTACGACACAACTTGCGTCTGTCATTAAAGCTACTTTTGGCAAAATGCCGAAGGTCATCCCACGAGTGCCATCCATGGAGAATGGTTGTTTAATGAATTTTTGTCTACCGTCTAGATCCTTAGTAAATACCTGTAATATGTTTAATCTTTTAATCTGTTGAGCGAACCCAGAAATGATTCCTGTGCCATAGTATGCAATCTATATCTTGTCTTCGGGAGATGCATAGTGCTAAATGCTTATTAAATCTATTATCAAACGAAATCGATTGCTCAACGATATTAGCCTATATTGACTTCAACGTACATACTTCTAACATTCGCAAAAGCGCTACTTTTAGATTACCCGAGCGAAAACAAATGCACTTTTAAAGTTACCGGTTCATAATATGTGTAGGACTTTTAACGAGATTTATAGTGATGTTTAAATTAGTTCTCGTCTATTTTTAGATGCACAAACATTGTATTTATTTATCATGCTGGTTATATTTATTTTCTTTTTCTATCTTTCTATATACAGTAGTCGACAAATTTTAATTTCTGTTTGCGTATATAGCGTATGCAAAAGATGACTTTGTTATATGCAACAATGCCTAGTTTCAAACAGTGGAGGGAGAAGCAGAGTGGTGGACACACATACACATTTAATATGCCCTATTTCCTAACAAACACTTGACGGGTGTACGACACTTATTTCTCTACGTGCGTATATTAATAGTCGATTTCCACATGCATGTTTTTACATCTCAAGAAAAGACAAACATCATAAAATGGTATTACGCCAGTAGACACCTCAATGTATAGTTGTTTTCAAATTATAAAGATATAACTTTGAACGGCTCTAATGCTTTTATTGCACCACCTTCTGTGATTATAATTATTATACCTGGTCTCCTTATTGAACGGGTACGGTTTACATATTTGCAACGTATGAATCTAGGGGCCGTATTGACTATAAATTAGAGCCCTATAATATAATAATAAAACGCTGTTAATTTCAACTATATAATAAAAAATATCTGTACATTTGGTTTATATACAAAGGAAAAATTACAAATCGTGTGGCAACATGTGTAGTGAATACATATAGATATATAAAGCTAATTTATTTAATACACAATAAAATTTTTATGTGTCACCGCATTTCATAAATCATCTGTGATTGAGTCGTCTTGCAAATCGGTGTCTGGGTCTGAATCGTATTGCAAATTTATAATCAAAGGTGCTACTATTTTGTAGATGCGCATATATTCGTCCTCTTTTGCTATTGCGTGTTTAACAGCATTTTTCCAATTTACAACAGTTATATATTCCACAGCATTTTTTATGTGTGTTACACTGCTTTCACTAAATTTCGGTGTTTGATTTGTTCGTCTTATGGTATTTTTCAGTTGGGCCCATATCAATTCAATAGGATTGAAAATGCAATGGTATGGTGGTAAACGCAAAATTGTATGTCCTGCTGCTTTGGCTCTGTTATCCACATAATAATCCTTTAAATATTCTTTTGTCTTCATCACCTCTATTAATTGGTTTTTTGTATAATGATCCTCAAAATATAAATCATTTGCTTCTAAAAATGTTTTAATATCTTTCTTATTATTACATTTCGTAGGAACTTTGGTTTGCTGTCGAGGATGATACGGAGCGTTGTCCATCACTATCACACTATCTTTTGGTAAATTTGGCAGCAAAGTGTCACAAAACCATTCTTCAAATAAAGATGAGCACATATCTTCATGGTAATCTAAACTTGAGGATTTAACATTTTTAGTAGATAATAGCAGCTGTCCGATCCATCCTTTTTCTGACCCAGCATGAAGAATGATTATTCTCTTTTCTCTCGAAACCGGCGCGTTCAACTGACACATACTTGAACTATCCACCCGACCTTTGCAAATAGTGTCATGGGTGTCATACCACGTCTCGTCTAAATAACATATTAATCGTCCTTCCTGTCTATACCTTCTAATTGCCGTTAAGTATTCATGTCGAAGTTTCTGTAACCTCGGGCTTTCCATAATTGTGCGACGTTTGTCTATAGTGTCAAACTTAAGACCAGCTTTCTTTAGCGTCCGCCACAAGGTTGCTTTAGAAAACTGAATATTTATAGGCTCATCACTGATTCTTTTATGTAAGCAGTCAAGTGTAGATACAACATTTCCTCTGTAGAAGGATTATACTTGCTGCCTAATAGTGTCAATTTCATACTCGTAAATTTTTCTCGGTGCTCCTTTGTCACTTCATTGCTTTCGAGGCCCTGCGTTATTCTTAATTATTTTATATATTGTTTCAAAAGGCACCTTGGTTAATTGCGACGTTCGTTGAATGTTCTGGGTTTGTAGTTCGATATTTTCTTCCAACAGGGTATGATAGACATTGAAAATTATCTGTTTTGCATCTTCTGATATATGCTTTCTCTGTCGTGCTCCAACAGTATTATCACTATCCATATATAATAACTATATATTCAAATTAACAACTGTTGGTACTTATATTATTATTAAATTGTATTTCATCTAAATTGTAATTTAATGACTATTTAACTATATATAATAACTATATATTCAAATTAACAACTGTTGGTACTTATATTATTATTAAATTATTTTTCATCTAAATTGAAGTAATTACAATTTACTTAAATTTTGTCATTACGGACCTTAGTAGTTTGTTAGCGTAAAAGATAATCGTATTGAGGGGCCAGGTAGTTATTGCCGCAGGTGGTGCAATAAAAGCATTAAAGCCGTTCAAAGTTAGATTCTTATAATTTGAAAACAACTATACCTGTACATACCCGATATCCACAAAAATTAAGTGTATAGGCTGGTATTTTAAATAATTCAATTGGCCAGTTCTTTCTATAGGGACATATCAAACAAAAAGTTTACAGAAATCCGCACGAAAGAAAGCATAATATAAATGAATTGCGAGAAAAAATATTGAGAGCATTCTTAACATTAACACCTGACATGGTCAGTAATATCCGCCAAGAATTTTATTATAGGTTGGCATACTGCCAAGAACAATGTGGAGGATTGGATTATTTGAACCTTTAATTTAGAATATTTATTTTTTATTATTATTAATTTATTTTCTTTTCATAAGAGTTACACTTATTTTTTTTACATAATTTAGAATTAATATTTATTTATAAGCTTTGTTGTACATATTGCTATGGATTTTTTCTAAAATAATATTTAAAAATAATTTAAAATAAATGTTCAATTATTGTGAGATAAAGTGTATATTCAAGATGTTTTTAAATGTTATTTAAATGTACGAATATAAAAGCTGTTTTTTTCCGAGGCCAATGTGTTCGAGAGGCCTAGAGATAAATTCTAGGAGACAGCTTTAATATCTCGTTCTAGAAGGCAGCTTGGTGTAATATAATTACACTTATATTATAAGTGTATATATAAGTGTATAAGTATATAAGTGTATTATAAGTAGAGAACGGATGCAATTTCCATAAAACGCAATCGGCAATTGGAATTGTGTATAACATCGCTCAGTACATCCCGGCGTAATTCAATGAAGTATTTGTTTGACTTACTCGGCCACCTGGTCTCGCAGCGATAACAATGGACAACCCAGCTATTGTATTCGGAGAATATAGTGTTTTCAGTGGTGTCGTGTACGTAGATAAAATAAATAAGTTTATCGTATTTCGTTAGAGAAATAGCACGTACATTCCTTTTCTTTTCATTTAAGCAACATCTTCCAATTATTTTCACGTAAGTGTGCATAAAATTTCGTTTATTTGGATCTAGATCTAGAATAGATCTAGGATCTAGAATATTCTTACTTTTTCAGACAATGGAAGAGCGTCGAGAATGGCATCGTGAAACAATGGCGAGTTGGATTGAGGGCCATACTGCTTGTATGTACATTGCCAGTGATTCCGAAATTTATTGTGAAGTGTGTGAAACGTTATTGAAAAATTGCAATAAATCAACCGTAAAACGTCACGTAGGATCGTTAAAGCACGAAAAAAAATTGAACCCGTTGGAATCTGACAATTTTAACGAAGAACTCTGTGAAACTTTTATGGCAGCTAATATTCCATTATTTAAATTGAACAATCCAATTTTGAAGACATTTCTGAAAAAATATACTGGTCGAAATGTTCCTGATGAATCAACTTTACGCAAATATTATGTTTCGAGGTGCTATACGAGAACAGTAGAACGCATTAGAAGCCATCTTTTAAATCAATACATACGGATAAGCGCCGACGAAACGGTGGATATGTTAGGACGCTGTGTGGTAAATGTTGTAGCTGGTGTACTACATCCAACTATTCCCTATAACTCATATGTAATAGCAACAAGTGTTATAAATAGAGTTGATGCGGAAACAGTTGCTGAAACCATTAAGGAGAATATGCAAAAAATGCTTCATTCGGACGCCGCGTACAAAGAAAAAATACTTTTATTTGTCAGTGATAGTGCTGCGTATATGTTAAAAACAGGCAGACTATTGAAGAAAACATATCCTAATATGCTGCATATTACTTGTGTAGCACATGCTCTCCACAGAATCTGTGAATATATCAGAGACACTTTTCCGGAAGTTGATAGACAGCTTTTAAAAAAGTTTTCAGAAAAGCACCATTGAGAGTAGCTCTTTTCAGGGAAAAATTTCCATCTCTGTCACTGCCTCCCACTCCAGTAATAACTAGATGGGGAACATGGCTGGAAGCTACTAGTTATTATGCTGAGAATTTCGATAGTCTAAAACATTTCGTAACACTGCTAAAGGAGGATGCTAGAAGTATTGGTGAGTGCAAGGAGCTCACACAAATCCCAAATTTAAAAAATCAGTTGTACTTTCTTCACGAACACTTTGGAAAATTGCCAAAACTAATCACTTATTTTGAAAATCGAAATCTCAAATTAAATGACGGATTAACCACATTAGATGTGGCTGTTAATAATTTTAAAAGTATTCCAAGTGACTTCGGATATGGCCTTCGGCAAAAATTTGAAGCAATTCTTAATAGAAATCCAGATTTAATTACATTGCAGCAATTATGTATGGAGACAATTCTACAAAATCTAACGGCTAAATATGAAGAAATAAAAGAATATTTCCAGTATGCACCTATAATCAGTTGCGATGTAGAAAGGACGTTTTCTATTTATAAGGATGTACTTAATTCAAAGAGAACAAAATTGACAGAAGAAAACCTTGAGAAACTATTGTTAGTCAATATTAATACTCCTTTACTCAACTTGAACGACAAAATGAACAAATAAAGATGTTTCAATTATAGAAATAAAATCAAAAACGTTAAAAATACAACTTTTCAACAAATACATATGTATTTCGTAATTTTATAGATCACCACCCGTTTGTTTTCCAATTATATAAATAAAATTAATTAATAAATATGTATTTCGTAATTTTAGATAGATAGATCACCACCCGTATGTTTTCCAATTATATAAATAAAATTAAAAACTTTATAAATACAACTTTTCAACAAATAAATATGTATTTCGTAATTTTATAGATCACCACCCGTTCGTTTTCCAATTATATAAATAAAATTAAATATTTTAGAAATACAGCCTTTCGCCAGTACTGCACTGGGCTTTGCGTCATGTGGTAAGCGTGTGCGTTCTCTAATTATAAGTGACGCTATAATTATATTGAATATCGGTTAATTATTTGATTAGTGTTTTTATTGATGTATTAGAGAGTTGTAAAGGTAAATTCTCGTTTGTTAATTGTTGATTAATAATATAAGCACCTTCTTTGTCTCCACATTTTAGTTTTTGTAAGTATTAAGTTTTTTATGATATCATAAAACGTTAATTAAAATTATAAGAATATTTCTATTGTATCCAAGATTGTTATTTAAGAGATTTATTATTAGAAATATAAATAATAAACCTTACTATTAAAATTCTATGTTAAAATTATAGTAATTGAAAAGTTTGTCCGTTTGGATTAAGATTTTTTTGTACATGTTGTTTGCGCATGTGTAGATTTTGATCGTCTATCAGTATTTTTATACAGAGTGTTTTTCTGGGGAGAAATTAAAAATAAACTTTATTATTTTAGATAAGTTTGATCGGAGTAATTAAGAGGAAGTTTCTTCATTCACTTAGCTGTCAATATTACAGTGAATATTTTTACCTCATATATTATTGTAAAATAAAGAATATTTATAATTTATAAAGATAGATTTTTTTCTTTTTTTTTGATACTTGTATTAAATATTCACTTTAAATTTTTATCCTGTGTTTTGTTTTATTTGCCATATCAATATTACTGTTCAAGCTCAATATATAAAATAAGTAAATATTTGTGTGAACTTTTCACTGGTGCCTAACTCATTGTAGAAATAACACGAATTTCCGAATTGGAACCCGAGAAGATAGAAGTCTCATATTTGAAAATCTACCGGCTGAGAAACCTAGTTGGGAAAACTAGTTGTGGATAGTGGCGTGTCCAATTCTCAAACCACTATTCATAGCAATATGTACATCCTCATAAAAGTAATACACCATAAAATACATATTTTTCTGTAAATATTCGTGGCGAATTTTATACGTATTTCTAAGATCTACATTCCTCTGAAGCAATAGCTATAGCTGACTAGCTATAATCTGACTGAACCTTATCGTACAACACTTCATCTAGTTGCATACATTCATTGGCAATCTCGTTATATGTCTTTCTTTATTTTACTCCGTCGCGCTCTTTTCCTCTTCTACTTTCGTAACAGAAATTAAAATTTGTCGATTACGGTATGTATATGATCGATCAATATTCAGTTAATTTGCTATTTTTTATATTATTAAGTACTGTTTATGTACATGTTTTTATGAAATGTAAATCTACACAAAAAATATATACTTTATTATTCTCCTGTTAGTAACAACCGCTGTTGGGCGAATAAAGATTATTATTATTATCATAAAAATGCTTCTTCTAAACTTTTTCATTAACTGCTATTTTTATATTTACATTTAAATTTCATTTCTTATACTGTGTTAGAAGAACAATTTCCTTAAGAAAAAACAATCCACTACCTTTTTTAAAACTATTATGTTTTTAGTAAACTAGTTATTATAGAACTAAGATTAGATAGTTTAGATTTACATCATGAAGTATACAATAGAAGCGAAAACAATGTAGGGTAATTCCACCATAATTTCTAGCAATATTACTCTCAAACTGCGTTTTTTTTATAACAAGAAAGTGACAATATATTTAAATAGAGTAAAGTATTGGTGAACATTTTTATTCATTTATTTTTTGGTTGTATCAACCAAAGCATTAGTCCGTTCCAATAAACTATTTAAATATATGAATTGATAATAGCTGCTGTTATATAGATTGTAGAGAGAAACGCATGTAAGGTTAACACGTATATTAAATAATGGTAAAGTTAATAGACAAAATGTATAATACAGCATAACCTCGAAACGAACGATTGTTCTACGCGCCCTTCGTACACTATTTAATATCTGCCTAACGACACACTTACTTGTGTTGACTCGCTCATCGTACGATCGCACTCCAACACTTTCCCTCGAGGTGTAGACGGCCCAGAAGAAGTACCTATACCCAAAATTGTCAAGCATTTCAGGTGTTTTTGCTTTTCCAGTGCTTTGCTAAACACGTCGCCTGCCATTTCTTTTGTGGGTGTGTATTTCTAGACTGTTATTCTTCAGTGCATCTCTTATTAAGTTATAACGGAAGTCGATGTGTTTCGATCTTCCATGGAATACTGGATTCTCGGCCAATTTTAAAGCTCTCATATTATCATTAAATATGTAGATGGGGGTTAATTCGTTTATGTTCAATTCACCCAGCAATTTCTGTAAATATATAGCTTTTTTCGCCGCTTCTGTCAATCCAATGTACTCGGCCTCAGTCGATGATAGCGCCACGGTTCGTCGCTTCCTAGCTTCCCAATTAATAAGTCATTAAGGATAAAAGCATAACCCGTATAAATTTTCGGTCTTCCGTGCATCCTCCCCAATCGGCGTCTGCGTACCCATTGTCGGACTCATATTTTAATACAACATTGATACTTCCTTTCAACGACTTTAATATTCTCTTGGCCTTATTGCAAACCATAAAAATTATTGAACTGGCTCAAATAACTGACGGTTAACCAATTAGCTCTCTATACGCTACGTCGTTTTCTGGTTTTTAGTTTTTTGTGTTTACTAACTTAAGATTAGCTTCCATTGGAGTTCTGGTAGGCTTGCAGTTGGTCATGCCGTATCGTTTTAATAATTCGTTCACATGCCCAGATTGATGTAAGTGGATCTCGTTGTCATGTTTATTAAATTCGATTCTCAGACAATAGCTTACTTTTCAAGATCTTTTATTTCAAATTTGGGTTCTAGGTAACTTTTCAATTTGATAATATTGCTTTCATTTCTAGAAGCAATTATTATATCGTAGACATAATTAGCTATCAAGGTTAATTCTTCCGCTGGCTTGATATAATATAGACATGGACCCTGATACTATCGGTATGGCGTCGTAATACAGCAACATACTAGCCAGTTTATTCCAGATTATTGAAGACAATAAGTAGGTCAAATTGATCATTGACATTCCATGACGAGCAGCTAGAGAAACCAACAATCTAATCGAACTTTGCCGTGCTACTGGAGCAAAAGTTTGATTAAAATACACTCCTCGTTGTTGTGCAAATCCTTGTGCAACTAAACGAGCTTTTTGCGTTTTCCAAGTTTCCTTCAGCAGTATATTTGTCTCTCAGCACAATGCGACTTCAACAATGGCTTATTTGTGTTTTTCTTCAGTATGGACTTCATCTTTTCTACCATTGCATCAGATCACTCATCCGCATCGAGACCCGAAACTGCTTGTTTTAAAGGAGCTTCTGATGTCAATGCTTAAACATCTGTTTCAATAGAGTTGACTTCCTCCATATTCATCTTGCAATGCTTTCTATGTCTTCCTAGTGATCCTGTTCTTATTATTCCCGGTCTTCCTCAACCTGTTCCAGTAGGTTGTTTACTTCTGGTTTCTACTAAACATGCCTTCAGGAATAAATTCTTCAAGACTATTCCGCACCGATTCATGGTTTTCCAGGAAATGTACATCTCGTGAAATTTCAATTTTTCGCTGACTAGGTACCCAGATTCTGCATCCTTTTGATTCTTCCGCGTAGCACACAAAAATTCCGTCTTTGGCCATTAGTTCAAATTTTCACTTTCCAGGTTCTCTGTTCAAAATGAGGACTCGGCAATCAAATTCCTTAAGATGGTTTATTTTGTTGTTAAAGTAATTGAAGTAAATTAACAAAATGGTGAAGCTTTTAAGTGTTTATATATTTACTTTCCACTGAAAGTACCAAGCTAGATATCAGTATCTAAGTGTATGTAGTGTTAAGATAATTTCTTAGCCGTTTATTAAATATAACAATTGATAAAGTATTGGAGTTTTTCGGCTTTTATATGAAATATTTACAACTACATACTAGATATTTGTATATATATATATATTGTAAAGTTTGTCTTTTCAGGTTCTTAAATAAAACTAACAATAACTTTAGACACACACACTATATTAATATTAAAACGTATAACAATATAAAACTAACTATTAACAACAATAAGTACATTTATGTATTTTATATTTATGTAACTATATTTATGTTTATTTCGCGAGATTCGGGTATCGAATGCCCCATCCCTTCTTCGACGGCTTTTATATTATGGCTTATATGTTCTCGACGAATGTGGAACGCTCCAGATAACACGAGACTAATATGACGCGCGTTGTAGGATGAGTCATCACATTGCCCCCTTCTTAAGAATGAAGTTTCGTCCCGAAACATGTCAAGTTTTGGTTCCTCAACCGATGGCGAAATCGACAGGTAGGGCCTTTGTTACATTGTGACGTCATATCGAAATAACAGTCCACGGTCTTATCTTGCCTGGATGGACAGGAATATTCAAGCCGGTAACTGCATACCAGAATTTCCATACCAGTATGTCGGAAGATTACTTCCAACATGCTCCTTACAATTCTCCAGTCCAGGCGGTCCAATCCACAACCCAATTTTGGAACTGCTAATTTCAGAATGTCTTGCTGTAACATTTGTTCGCGTAAGTGGGCCAACGCCTCCCATAAGGCACGATAGGTTGGCTTCAGGCTCGACAGTTCTTTCGTGACCAAATAAAATATGGGCTGTCCTTCATTTATTATTTGGAGACTCTTCCCAATTGCTGGTCCCTGCTGCCTTAGTTTTCCGATTCTGCCAAATCTCTCTTTAAATTCCCAGGCAATTCCTTTGGCCATTCGTAGATCTCGGGCTACGCAATGAGCAAGCGCGTAGTCTGGCGGCACCGTAAACAAATCTTGCTGTTTCTCGATGGTTACCCCAAATCGAGCTTTTCTCGAACCAGAATATTTTCCCATAAAGTCTTCGAAGGTTAGTTCATGGTATTGGCTATCCAATCGGCGCAAGTCAACGGTTTCGTCATTATTGTCTCCAGAGTATGGGGCTAATCGATTAAAATGTACGACTCTTGGCTTAGTGTGAGGTGTTCGCCTAATGCTGTATATTACATCGTTGATCCGCTTCGACACCTCGTATGGCCCCTCCCAATTCTTTTGAAGTTTTGGAGATAGGCCCCGTCGGCGTTGTGGATGAATGACGCCTTTTTCGAGGAAAATAAAAATTTTTATATTTTATATTCCTTGAAAAAGGCATCATTCGCCGAAACATGTAGTATTGTTTTAAATATATACATTTTTAAGTAAAACCAGACCTTAAAATCGCCAACAAATTGAATTTACTATATATATATATATATATATATATATATATATATGTATATATATATATATATATATATATATATATATATATATGTATATATATATATATATATATATATATATATATATATATATATATATATAGTAAATTCAATCAGTTGGCGATTTAAGATTGGTCATCAACCACGGTTGTTCGATGAGCGTTGGCCGATTTGTCTTCGATTCGGTTGCAATATCGACAGTCTTCTGGACAGGGCCTTCTGGAAAGAGCATCTGCATTTTGATGTTTGAGGCCTGCTCTGTGTTCAATGTCGAAGTCATACTCCTGTAGCCTCTCAATCCATCTAGCTACTTGACCCTCTGGATTCTTAAATTGCAAGAGACACTTTAAGGCGGCGTGATCAGTGCGGATCAGGAACTTCTGTCCATACAGGTACTTGTAAAAGTGCTCAATGGTCTTAATTACTGCCAATAGTTCTCTCCTGGTTACGCAGTAGTTCCTCTCCGGTTTGGACAGGGTCTTGCTGAAGTATCCAATGACTTTTTCTTGTCCATCTTGGATTTGAGAGAGCACGCCACCAATCCCGACGTTACTGGCATCCGTATCCAAAACAAACCTCCCAGATAGCAGTGGATAGTTTAAAACAGGTGCACTGATCAACGTACATTTTAACAACTCAAAGGCCGCTTGGCATTCGTTGTTCCAAATGAATGCTCGATTTTCTGTCAGGCGAGTAAGTGGTTTTGCAATGTTGGAGAATCCAGGAACGTAGCGTCGATAATATGTGCATAATCCAAAAAGCTTCTTAGCTGATGTTTGTCTTTGGGTACCGGCCATTTTTCCACAGCTTTTACTTTTTCGGGATCCACAGCAACTCCCTTTCTGGAAACCACATGTCCAAGGTAATTTACCTCCTTGCGGAAAAGGTGACACTTCTTTGGACTTAATCTCAGGTTGGCATCTCGCAACCTCTGGAATACTACTTCCAAATTTTTCATGTGATCTTCAAAGGTCTTCCCTACCACAATCACATCATCGAGATATACCAGGCAGGTGTTCCAAGACAGTCCCCTCAGTACAGTGTCCATGAGTCGCTCAAAAGTAGCTGGGGCGTTACACAGTCCAAATGGCATGACTGTAAACTGCCAGAGTCCTGTACCTAAACTGAAGGCAGTCTTCTCTTTGTCATTGGGATCCATTCCCACTTGCCAATAACCGCTCTTTAAGTCGAGAGTGGAGAACCATTTTGCTCCTGCCAAGGTGTCTAGCGTATCGTCTATTCTTGGGAGAGGATAGCTGTCCTTTTTGGTCACACTATTCAAACGACGATAGTCCACACAGAATCTGGTAGATCCATCCTTCTTCCTGACAAGAACCACTGGTGAAGCCCATGGACTATTCGATGGTTCAATTACTCCTTGGCCTTCCATATCTTGTATAATTTGCTTGGCTTCCTCACGTTTTGCCAGAGGTAACCTTCTTGGTCCTTGTCGAATTGGACTTGCATCGCTGGTATTTATTTTGTGCATTACAATATTGGTTCTTCCTTTCGTACCAGTTTCAGTTTCAAAGACGTCTTCATAATGTTTGATTAAATCCTTAACTTGGCTTTGTTCCTTCTTGCTCAATCCTTGACAGGCGGAGTCGATTATCTTGGACAATTTCTCAGGAACCTGCACGAATCCATTCTTCTTCGCCTCTATGTGATGAACGACGGCCGACATTGGCGAACACCACCCCAGAATAGTACCCTTCTTCAATGAAACAGGGTAATGGTTCACATTCATTACCCTTATCGGTACAGTCTTCTGAGTCTTAACCAGCATTTTGGCAACTACTATTCCTCGGCCCACCTCGTCATCATCAGCCTTTGGTTCCAACATTGTAACATTTCCGTCCAAATAATCACCTTCCATACACGCCGTCAAAAATGTCTCACTTCTTGCATCCAGAACAACATTCTCTGCAGTAATTACTTGTACATTCCCACAATCTTTCCCACGAAGAAACAATTCCTCATTATTTATTTTTAAAGTGCCTTCTTTCATGTTTAACTGGAAGCCGTACGTGTTCATGATATCTAATCCCAAGATTATTTGTTTTTCTATGTCGGCTACAAGAACACGATGTCGGATTGATGTTGGTCCTATGACAAAATTTACATCTACTTCACCTTTCACAGAAGCTGCTTCTCCAGTAGCTGTCCTAAGTCTCCATTTGCTAGAAAATAACTTTTTATTTCTGGGAATTAAATCGGGTCGCACGATGGTTTTCGTCGATCCAGTATCTAGCAAACAAGCATAGGTCTTTCTTTCCATAACAGCGTCCACATACATGCCGTTGGTTTGATGTTGCAGGGATGCGACTTGGCCAGGCGTCCTTGGGGCTTCCTGATGCTGGATCGATGATTGCCCCCGCTCATCGACCCGCTTTAGTTTTCCTGCTGCTCAGACGATGCTTTCTTGGCCACCTTACCACATTTACTCCGAACGTGACCAATCTCTCCACAATTCCAGCATCGCAGTACTCTTTTATTTGATTTGATCTGGTTTAGAACTCTACTAACCACCTGCTCCATGAACTCCTCATTTTCCTGCTTGTCAACAGTGCAGACACGAGCATGGTTCCGAGAGGCTTGTTTTGCAGTCTCAAACTCAAGCGCGTGCGCCAAAGCATCGATCAAGGATTTCGGTCTTGCCAACCTTAATGCTTGCTGCGTATCAATATCCCGGAGACCATCTATGAACGTCTGGACCGCTAGATGTTCCATGAAATTATCTGGCGCCATCGGATATGCAAGTCGAACTAGACGAGCAATATCTGCCTCAAATTCCTGAAGATTCTCGCCTTTCTTCTGTGATCGATTCTTCAGTTGGGTATGGTATACTTGTTCCAAATGCGCATGGCCATATCTCATCTTCAAGCGTTTAATGAGTTGAGAATAATCTTTACGTTCCTCAGGAGGCAATGTCTGCAAAATATCACTAGCATCACCCCTCAATGCTATGACTAAAGCAGTCGCCTTCTCGGCAGAAGACCATGCGTTTGCTTCTGCGGCCGCTTCGAATTGCGTCAGGTAAGTTGCCCATGACGTCTTTCCATCAAAGGTTGGTGGCTTGATTCTGGTCTTTGAAATAGCCACAAGTTCTTCTTTTATTTCGATGGGCCGCGGTATGACTTCTTCGTTGACCTGCTTGGGATCAGAATGACCCGTGGTAGCGGGTAATTTCATCTCAATCATTATTGCCTCTAAAAGTCTAGAATGTTCTCCAATTTTCTCTTCTACAGCTATGAAAACCTCTTCTTTTAACGCTTCTGATTTTTCCGCTAATCGCTGTTCTAGAACTTTCTCCACTTGTTCCAGACTTTTTTCGAAGTTTCTAGAATTTTCTAGTAATTTCTTTTCCAGATTTTTCTCGAGGATTCTAGCGGTTTCTGGGTTTCTTTGTTCCATTTGTTCTAGAGTTTTTGCTAAGTTTCCAGAAGTTTCCAGGTTCTTCTGCTCCATTTGTTGCATTTGAATTTGCGCATTCTCTATTAATCGTTGTTCCATATTCATCAACAGCGAATTCACGTCAGCATCTCCGCCTGGAACTTGAAAGACATAATTCTCTGGATCCTCGCCTTCTTGGATCAACACATTGGGAAGCAGTTGCTGGAGGATCGACTTTTTGCCAGTTGTATCCTCATCCCTCTCTTCTAATTCTCGTTTTAACTCGGACACTTTTAATTCCGTCAGTTTCATTCTGTTGGCCATCACGATATTTAAAATAACGTCTTTCCGCACTGTATATTTATTTAATCGAATACTTAATTAACACTTAATTGTCTACTCAGTTTATTATTTATTAATTAGTCCACACCTGAATACCACTGTAAAGTTTGTCTTTTCGGGTTCTTAAATAAAACTAACAATAACTTTAGACACACACACTATATTAATATTAAAACGTATAACAATATAAAACTAACTATTAACAACAATAAGTACATTTATGTATTTTATATTTATGTAACTATATTTATGTTTATTTCGCGAGATTCGGGTATCGAATGCCCCATCCCTTCTTCGACGGCTTTTATATTATGGCTTATATGTTCTCGACGTATGTGGAACGCTCCAGATAACACGAGACTAATATGACGCGCGTTGTAGGATGAGTCATCAATATATATATATATATATATATATATATATATATATATATATATATATAAAAATATAATTATTTAGTGACCTTGGTATGATATGGTAAATTCAATCAGTTGGCGATTTAAGGTATGGTTTTCTTTAAAGTATATATATTTAAAACAACCCTACATGTTTCGGCAATGATGCCTTTATCAAGGATATAAAACTCAATTATATGACATTTGTATACTGTCATTTATATTTTATATCCTTGATAAAGGCATCATTGCCGAAACATGTAGGGTTGTTTTAAATATATATACTTTAAAGTAAAACCAGATCTTAAATCGCCAACTGATTGAATTTACTATATATATATATATATATATATATACATATATATATATATACATATATATACATATATATATATATATATATATATATATATATATATATATATATAGTAAATTCAATCAGTTGGCGATTTAAGATCTGGTTTTACTTTAAAGTATATATATTTAAAACAACCCTACATGTTTCGGCAATGATGCCTTTATCAAGGATATAAAATATAAATGACAGTATACAAATGTCATATAATTGAGTTTTATATCCTTGATAAAGGCATCATTGCCGAAACATGTAGGGTTGTTTTAAATATATATACTTTAAAGAAAACCATACCTTAAATCGCCAACTGATTGAATTTACCATATCATACCAAGGTCACTAAATAATTATATTTTTATATATATATATATATATATATATATATATATATATATATATATATATATATATATATTGATGACTCATCCTACAACGCGCGTCATATTAGTCTCGTGTTATCTGGAGCGTTCCACATACGTCGAGAACATATAAGCCATAATATAAAAGCCGTCGAAGAAGGGATGGGGCATTCGATACCCGAATCTCGCGAAATAAACATAAATATAGTTACATAAATATAAAATACATAAATGTACTTATTGTTGTTAATAGTTAGTTTTATATTGTTATACGTTTTAATATTAATATAGTGTGTGTGTCTAAAGTTATTGTTAGTTTTATTTAAGAACCCGAAAAGACAAACTTTACAGTGGTATTCAGGTGTGGACTAATTAATAAATAATAAACTGAGTAGACAATTAAGTGTTAATTAAGTATTCGATTAAATAAATATACAGTGCGGAAAGACGTTATTTTAAATATCGTGATGGCCAACAGAATGAAACTGACGGAATTAAAAGTGTCCGAGTTAAAACGAGAATTAGAAGAGAGGGATGAGGATACAACTGGCAAAAAGTCGATCCTCCAGCAACTGCTTCCCAATGTGTTGATCCAAGAAGGCGAGGATCCAGAGAATTATGTCTTTCAAGTTCCAGGCGGAGATGCTGACGTGAATTCGCTGTTGATGAATATGGAACAACGATTAATAGAGAATGCGCAAATTCAAATGCAACAAATGGAGCAGAAGAACCTGGAAACTTCTGGAAACTTAGCAAAAACTCTAGAACAAATGGAACAAAGAAACCCAGAAACCGCTAGAATCCTCGAGAAAAATCTGGAAAATAAATTACTAGAAAATTCTAGAAACTTCGAAAAAAGTCTGGAACAAGTGGAGAAAGTTCTAGAACAGCGATTAGCGGAAAAATCAGAAGCGTTAAAAGAAGAGGTTTTCATAGCTGTAGAAGAGAAAATTGGAGAACATTCTAGACTTTTAGAGGCAATAATGATTGAGATGAAATTACCCGCTACCACGGGTCATTCTGATCCCAAGCAGGTCAACGAAGAAGTCATACCGCGGCCCATCGAAATAAAAGAAGAACTTGTGGCTATTTCAAAGACCAGAATCAAGCCACCAACCTTTGATGGAAAGACGTCATGGGCAACTTACCTGACGCAATTCGAAGCGGCCGCAGAAGCAAACGCATGGTCTTCTGCCGAGAAGGCGACTGCTTTAGTCATAGCATTGAGGGGTGATGCTAGTGATATTTTGCAGACATTGCCTCCTGAGGAACGTAAAGATTATTCTCAACTCATTAAACGCTTGAAGATGAGATATGGCCATGCGCATTTGGAACAAGTATACCATACCCAACTGAAGAATCGATCACAGAAGAAAGGCGAGAATCTTCAGGAATTTGAGGCAGATATTGCTCGTCTAGTTCGACTTGCATATCCGATGGCGCCAGATAATTTCATGGAACATCTAGCGGTCCAGACGTTCATAGATGGTCTCCGGGATATTGATACGCAGCAAGCATTAAGGTTGGCAAGACCGAAATCCTTGATCGATGCTTTGGCGCACGCGCTTGAGTTTGAGACTGCAAAACAAGCCTCTCGGAACCATGCTCGTGTCTGCACTGTTGACAAGCAGGAAAATGAGGAGTTCATGGAGCAGGTGGTTAGTAGAGTTCTAAACCAGATCAAATCAAATAAAAGAGTACTGCGATGCTGGAATTGTGGAGAGATTGGTCACGTTCGGAGTAAATGTGGTAAGGTGGCCAAGAAAGCATCGTCTGAGCAGCAGGAAAACTAAAGCGGGTCGATGAGCGGGGGCAATCATCGATCCAGCATCAGGAAGCCCCAAGGACGCCTGGCCAAGTCGCATCCCTGCAACATCAAACCAACGGCATGTATGTGGACGCTGTTATGGAAAGAAAGACCTATGCTTGTTTGCTAGATACTGGATCGACGAAAACCATCGTGCGACCCGATTTAATTCCCAGAAATAAAAAGTTATTTTCTAGCAAATGGAGACTTAGGACAGCTACTGGAGAAGCAGCTTCTGTGAAAGGTGAAGTAGATGTAAATTTTGTCATAGGACCAACATCAATCCGACATCGTGTTCTTGTAGCCGACATAGAAAAACAAATAATCTTGGGATTAGATATCATGAACACGTACGGCTTCCAGTTAAACATGAAAGAAGGCACTTTAAAAATAAATAATGAGGAATTGTTTCTTCGTGGGAAAGATTGTGGGAATGTACAAGTAATTACTGCAGAGAATGTTGTTCTGGATGCAAGAAGTGAGACATTTTTGACGGCGTGTATGGAAGGTGATTATTTGGACGGAAATGTTACAATGTTGGAACCAAAGGCTGATGATGACGAGGTGGGCCGAGGAATAGTAGTTGCCAAAATGCTGGTTAAGACTCAGAAGACTGTACCGATAAGGGTAATGAATGTGAACCATTACCCTGTTTCATTGAAGAAGGGTACTATTCTGGGGTGGTGTTCGCCAATGTCGGCCGTCGTTCATCGCATAGAGGCGAAGAAGAATGGATTCGTGCAGGTTCCTGAGAAATTGTCCAAGATAATCGACTCCGCCTGTCAAGGATTGAGCAAGAAGGAACAAAGCCAAGTTAAGGATTTAATCAAACATTATGAAGACGTCTTTGAAACTGAAACTGGTACGAAAGGAAGAACCAATATTGTAATGCACAAAATAAATACCAGCGATGCAAGTCCAATTCGACAAGGACCAAGAAGGTTACCTCTGGCAAAACGTGAGGAAGCCAAGCAAATTATACAAGATATGGAAGGCCAAGGAGTAATTGAACCATCGAATAGTCCATGGGCTTCACCAGTGGTTCTTGTCAGGAAGAAGGATGGATCTACCAGATTCTGTGTGGACTATCGTCGTTTGAATAGTGTGACCAAAAAGGACAGCTATCCTCTCCCAAGAATAGACGATACGCTAGACACCTTGGCAGGAGCAAAATGGTTCTCCACTCTCGACTTAAAGAGCGGTTATTGGCAAGTGGGAATGGATCCCAATGACAAAGAGAAGACTGCCTTCAGTTTAGGTACAGGACTCTGGCAGTTTACAGTCATGCCATTTGGACTGTGTAACGCCCCAGCTACTTTTGAGCGACTCATGGACACTGTACTGAGGGGACTGTCTTGGAACACCTGCCTGGTATATCTCGATGATGTGATTGTGGTAGGGAAGACCTTTGAAGATCACATGAAAAATTTGGAAGTAGTATTCCAGAGGTTGCGAGATGCCAACCTGAGATTAAGTCCAAAGAAGTGTCACCTTTTCCGCAAGGAGGTAAATTACCTTGGACATGTGGTTTCCAGAAAAGGAGTTGCTGTGGATTCCGAAAAAGTAAAAGCTGTGGAAAAATGGCCGGTACCCAAAGACAAACATCAGCTAAGAAGCTTTTTGGATTATGCACATATTATCGACGCTACGTTCCTGGATTCTCCAACATTGCAAAACCACTTACTCGCCTGACAGAAAATCGAGCATTCATTTGGAACAACGAATGCCAAGCGGCCTTTGAGTTGTTAAAAGGTACGTTGATCAGTGCACCTGTTTTAAACTATCCACTGCTATCTGGGAGGTTTGTTTTGGATACGGATGCCAGTAACGTCGGGATTGGTGGCGTGCTCTCTCAAATCCAAGATGGACAAGAAAAGGTCATTGGATACTTCAGCAAGACCCTGTCCAAACCGGAGAGGAACTACTGCGTAACCAGGAGAGAACTATTGGCAGTAATTAAGACCATTGAGCACTTTTACAAGTACCTGTATGGACAGAAGTTCCTGATCCGCACTGATCACGCCGCCTTAAAGTGTCTCTTGCAATTTAAGAATCCAGAGGGTCAAGTAGCTAGATGGATTGAGAGGCTACAGGAGTATGACTTCGACATTGAACACAGAGCAGGCCTCAAACATCAAAATGCAGATGCTCTTTCCAGAAGGCCCTGTCCAGAAGACTGTCGATATTGCAACCGAATCGAAGACAAATCGGCCAACGCTCATCGAACAACCGTGGTTGATGACCAATCTTAAATCGCCAACTGATTGAATTTACTATATATATATATATATATATATATATATATATATATATAGTAAATTCAATTTGTTGGCGATTTTAAGGTCTGGTTTTACTTAAAAATGTATATATTTAAAACAATCCTACATGTTTCGGCAAATGATGCCTTTTTCAAGGAATATAAAATATAAAAATTTTTATTTTCCTCGAAAAAGGCGTCATTTGCCGATCCATGTAGGATTGTTTTAAATATATACATTTTGAAGTAAAACCAGACCTTAAATCGCCAACAAATTAAATTTACCATAACATACAAAGGTAACGAAATAATTATCTTTACATATATATATATATATATATATATATATATATATATATATATATATATATATAAGGTTTGTTACAGAAATTATCTTATAATTGTAACTGATTTTGAAATTTTATATATTGCGCTTTTTCTTCTAAAGAATTTTTTAGTTGTTTTTATATATACTATTTACACAAATTTATAGCAACAGTATTGTGATTTACAAATTTTGTAAAGGATGCAAATACAATTATTACCTACTATTTTAACTTGAAAACCAATTTTATAAGAATTTATCTGAATACTTATATTCTAATCAATTTATTTTTCGAAATCTCACTGATATCGTTTCCTTGTAAAAATTATTTTGGAGTTCCTGTTATTTTTAAAAATGATTCTATACACTATATCGATAACTTTTAACATCATAGCATATACCTTAGGTAGTACTAAAAAACAATTAATGAGTAATTATAATATTAAATACAAAACTCTCAAAATCTGGTATCTAATATCACTTTTGATTTTGCGAGCGACTAAAATGTCTTATCAACTTACATGGATGTGATGTAGACCATTAAAGTATAATCGAGGATTCCATTCAGTGACGTATAATGGTCCCTCAACGTGTTCGCAGTTTTTCCACTTTTCACTGTCAATAGCTATTTGCACCTTATCGATTTTCGATATTGAAAATATCATGACTCTGGAATCGTCGTATTTATTGTTTAATTCTATGTGTACATATTAAAATCTTTTACTGACCTTATATGAGTGGAGTTTCTGACGACATCATAATTTTCTTTTTTAGGAATATGAAATAATGAGTGTTTCGGGTTTGTCACTAATATTACAGGCCAATCACGATGCGTTATATCGACAAATGACAATAATCCGTGATCTATTGCCATTAATCGGTATCTGGAAAAATGTTAAATATGATCCTTTGATAAAATTAAATAAGATTAAACATGAATTTTATATAAATGTTTTTCCAATGTATGATATTATGTCCAGTGTATGATATTGGAATATAATTATGTTGAGATTATGACTGCAATTTATGTAAAGAAAAAAAGTCAGTAATTACAACGTTATTAACAAGAACCGTTATAGATAATAAAGCCATATAAATAATAATATTGTATCGTTTTTTTTTCCATTAATAACATTAAACCTCTTAATTCACGTGGAACGATATAGTGTGTTACAGTAATCTAACATAAGAATATGCAGTATATTATACCAAATAGTAAATACAAACGCTGACGAACATAGTACTGATTAGAGAGATTGCCTTACGATTACCCATCCATAGTTATTTTATATTATTCAATTAAAACAATAGTACTTCCTAATTCAATTTGAATAGGCAGAAGTTATATTGTAATTGTTAAAACGTAAATAACTACAGTCTGATAGCACTTTAGACAACAGTACATATTCTTATAAGACCATATTTATCTCTCTCTGATAGTTATAGAATTAACCTGAATAACTCTCTCGTTTACTGTGTGCAATGTTATCTGATTTTGTTATACAATTTGAATTGAATGAAATTACTTGCATCATTCATATATTTCTTTTTTATCAGAATAATTGAGGCAGCAAGGGGCGTACCGATGAGCCTGTAGAAAGGCGAAATACGTATCTACGTCTCTGGGGAGAGATATGTTCGGACACATTTACAAAAAAACAAAAAATATTAATAGTGAACCTGTATTTGTGTTCTTCACACCAGATTTTTAATAATATTTTATATTATTAAAAATACCTTTGTATTATACAAAACTGGTGGGGTTCACCTACTCATGTATGTTTCAATTATTCTGATACATTACACATGCGGTTAGTCCGTAGTATGAGTGAAGACACAAACAAAATGCAGTTTCTAGAGGGATGACTGTGCCACCTTTGGAAGGGCGTCGTTACTTCACATTGGTTATGTGGACGGGGCGAGGTACTTCGGCTGTCTGACAACAGGCAGCCCTGAATTTACTTCTACACTCGGTCTGGATAATTTCTGTGATGTGGGGATGTGGTTCTTTTTTGTGAATGTGTCTGAAGATATTCTTTCTCCGGCAGGGGCGTACCGATGAGCCTGTATAAAGGTGAAATACATATCTACGTCTCTGGGGAGAGATATGTTCGGACACGTTCACAAAAATATTAATAGTGAACCTGTATTTTTGTGTTCTTCACACCAGTATTTTAATAATATTTTATATTATTAAAAATACCTTTGTATTATATTTGTTTTTTGTTGTGATTAGTCATTATTTGTTGGGTTTTTTTCATTTTTTGTCTTCTTGTATTTTATTTTAGTTTCCTTTTCTTTGTATTATCAGTCACAAGGTGGAAAAATTATCCACATCCGCGAAGCAACTAACAAAATGGTTAAGATATCTAACTAGATCTAAATTTAGTAATATATGGCCACAGTTAATTGATAAGCAACTAACTGTAAGCTAAAAAGAGATCTTTCGTACTTGGTACCCCAAGAGAAATATTGATTTTATTAAGTACAAACTTTGCAATAAAAACAAGATATTGCAATGGGATTTGGTCAAACAATTTTATGGTTACTTCGTACGCTTAATTCTATAGAAATGGTATTGAATCAAAGAAAACATTATGAATACCACCAAAGTGTGGATAGAGCATATGATCATGTTTTATGTGAATATTGGATTATGTTAAGAATGTAAAAGAAGGTATATGTTTAATTAACATATTTTTGTAATGAGTGATTATTGTATTATACCGAGTGTCCAAGACAATGCATGAAAAATGGAAAGATGTAATTTTATAGAATATGAATCCAAAATACTTTCTCAAAATTCCTTATTGTAAGCGATAAAAAAATGACTAAGATATTTACAAAATTTTTGTCACGCCATTTGTTTGCAATAGCGGATTTGCATATCCATATTCATATTTTATATTTGTTACTTTTCGTAACAAAAATAACATTCATGTAATACACATGAAATAGCTGATTTAGGTCAGTTCTAAAACTTTATAAACAGCTGTAAATATATTGAGGTTACTGACCCTAGTATACAACAATGTCGTAGTATCTATAACATCGACACCTATTACGCATGTAAACATACGCTGTATCGTGTGGAACTTCAATAGAGGTATTTATACACATTCTGAATATTTTCGATTTATAGGTGGCACATAATATAATTTTCATGGTGTTTTTAATTTTGGGGTTCGCGTCGCAATTGACTCACAATATTTTTGGTTGATATTCTATATAATTACATCTTTCCATTTTTCATACGTTGTCTTTTTATTTAAAGGAAACCGGTACATCTCATATATACATATTTATATTTTAGGAAGAAATGTGACAAGTAGGAAGATAATATGCAGTAACTAATAATAACAGATAATAACAGCAATAATTAATTAAAAGATTTAAGATTTGAAAAAATGTTAATACTTTGAATTCCAATTTATAATACATTTAGTAAAAGATGTATTGTGTAAGTAAATTTTGCCTGAATTATGAATTAATGTATTAACGCCTTCTAGAATTTTATCAAGTAAATGTTTAATTCTTTTTTCTTGCTGGTCAAAATAAAAAAGAAACTAAATATATTTTATATATGGTATAACTGCTTTCCTTATCTTATGATCGTTAAAATCGTTATCTTATAATCTTTAAATCTTTCGAACGTTTTGAAACGAAATCAAGTTTCACAAGCTTATTATATTGCATTTGGGGCTATATTTTATTCAAATACCTTCCACGACAAAATGTGGCATCGTTGTAGGGTACTGTCGTAAACATAAGCGTTGATTCATAAGCTCACGCTTTTATGTACTGAATGGACAGAAATAATGAAGATTCTCGGTCAATACATCTAGCTGTTCTCTTGAAATGTGTAGATGTGAGGTAGAACAAAAGACTTCAATATTTAATGGTACCGTGGGATAGAAGACATTTGTGGCTAATGCGCGTTAAAGATTTCAAAACAGTTTTCTTTCGCAAGTGAGTGAAAGTAAATCGTGCAATTATGAGTAAACTTGGACAAACGAATGGATATGCGGTGATTTTATCAGAAAGCGTGCATACATACCTGAGGTATGTATGTATCACTCGATCGCGTTTAGTATCAACTGAGCTTCTTCGGCCCAGTTTGTTAAGTGCGAGGAATGTGAATAAATTCATTAACCGATTCCGTACGTTAGAATATAAATACTGGTATTATTATTAAATGTATTGTGTGCAAAATTAGCATTTCATCGTACGATGTTTCTTCTTGTAAACAACATGTTAATGGCGACACCTGTTACATACGAAACATGAAATAACATATTGGAAATTTCTATATGATTATTATTATGTTAAGTGAATCCAACATTCCACAAAATGTGGTATATAATGAAGAGTTTCGAGTAAATATATTCCAGAATTTAAAATAGAAATAAAACTACGGTTCAAATCTTCACTTTTTAATATTTAATCGTAACACGACAATTGTTTCGCCAGCAACAATTGTTGCCTGGGGGCGCAGCAGCCCCCACTATAAAAATTTAAATAGGGAATATAGGTCTTGTGACCACTCATTCAAAAGGTCTTTTAATTCTCTTTACGGCAACATGTATCGTAAAGTAATTTTTTTATCAGTAAGGTAAAAGTGTATTACACTGCTCAACTTTTGAACTGGTACACTTACAAGAACATATATAAATAACAATTTACTACTTTTTGAGCAACACTTTCTTGCTTAATTGATGGTATATAGTTGTGGGAAACATTTTTAAGGCGAAGAATTAAAGAATAAAACTTAAATAACGAATTTCAAATGTTTTAATAGAAAAATAACAAAATCTTCATTTTAATATTACAGAAAAGTTTGCTTTGGAAAGAAAAGATAATACTTAAAGATTAATAATGTGTGGGACCTCCTCTGGCTCTTATGACAGTCTGGCAACGTCTTGGCATTCTGGAAATCAAATTCCGAATGTAATGCTGAGGAATATTTTACCATTCTTCCAAAGCGGCACTTCGGAGCTGATGGTGATTGTTTGGATGCACTCCTCGTGATCTTATCAACCTCTTCAGGTAATCCCATACGTTCTCTATGGGATTAAGTTCTGGAGAGTTCGCTGGTCAATCCATGTGCGTAATATTGTTCTCTTTAAAAAATGCATTGATTTGTCTTCTTCTATGAGGACGCGCGTTATCATCAACAAACACAAAACCATCGCCTATTTCATTAGTAAATGGCAACACTCCAGGTTGTAATACCTCATTAAGATACCTGACACTATTCATTGTAGCATTTTCAAGCATATCCAATTCAGTACGACGAGTCGCAGAAATACCTCCCTAAACAGTAATTAAACCACCTCCATAAGCTTGATGGTAAGTCACGTTGTTCTCAATGTTTCTCCAAACTCTAACTCTTCCATCTGATCTATGGAGGCACACTCAGGTGTCGTCACTAAATAAACAACGACCCCAATCTTCAACATTCCAATTTTCATGTTGATGTGCCCACTCGAGCCTTTTTCTTTTGTGGGCTCTGGTCAACAATGGGCATTTTTTAGAAGATCTGGACCTTAAATTTACCCCATGGAGCCTTCTTCTTACTGTTTGAATGGATACTTGAGTACCTGTTGCATGCAATAACTGGATTTGGAGTGTTCTTGCAGTAGAAAATCTCTTCCTTCGACACTGAACTGTAATAAAACGGTCCTGCCTGACTGTTGTACTGCGATTTCGCCATTCGCCGTGTCTATGTTTGACAGATCTAGTATCATTAAAACGCATTCGAACTCTTCTGATCACATTGTGGCTCACATTGAAATGGGCAGCAACAGTTCTTAGCGATGCACCAATCATAAGCATTCCCATAGCTTGGCTCATCTTTTCAATACTTAAACGCCTTAAGGGCATCTCTAAAATGCAATCAACCACTCTGCATTAAAACTTATTCGAGAAATTAGCAAAAATTGTCTGAAAACTTGATAAAAGTATAAGCGAGCTCAGTACCTGCACTAATGACAGATAATAACAACAAACAACAATGGAGTCGCAAATGTCATTCGATAGACATTTGCTTGCATTCCCAAACACAGCCCTGGTCATATAGGAAGTCATGCCTAACGCCTACGAAGGATTGTTTACTTTTACTGCATGCTATATAAGTGTACCAGTTCAAAAGTTGAGCAGTGTATTTGCAACCTGTGTAATAAAACACGACTAAAGTAATAAATAGTACAATCTCGTTTCAAATACTCTAGTGGCATTTCGCAATTTTTTGTGGTAACCAGGATAACGCATACTTGTTTTTATCACATTGAACACAGAAACTTATTTTGTATGACATTAGTTTACGTTTGCATTGTTTAGTGAAATGTTCTTTAGTGGAGTTTACTTTTAGTTTAATCGTGAATTCACAATTAATAAATAATAGTCTATTCTGTCCAAGAATGAATGGAATTAGTGACTATGTATTATGAGAATGGGAGGTGTGCAAGATCTACAGCTCGCTTATTCAACGAAAATCATGCAGGCCAGAATGTGCGACACAAGTACGTACTGGAATTAATCAAAAAATTTACGGAAACGGGCTCTGTACAGTTGCGGCCGCTACAAACTAAGACATCGACTTTTGACACATACTGTCAAATTAAAAATCGACTTTTATCCGGTATGGTTATGTTAGTGTCAGTTTATTGTAAGTCAGAAGCGTACACAATTTTTAAAATGCCTCAATTAATTGAACTGCAAAAGTCGATAATTAGAACTAGGCTAAAGGACAACATGAGCATTAGGCACATCGCAAATGAAATAAATGTTGATAAAAACACGATGAAAGTCAATGATATATTGCCCATGCCTTTTAAATAATTAATACCTCTTGCCACCTACTTACTTTGCTTTTACAGATTTAATATTCTCATTTTGCCGTGGTTTTTGAGAGCTTCCATATTGAAAAATACAGATTTCATCAAGAAACACAAGCTGGAATGCATTTTCATTTTAAAAACGCATATATTGTTGCAAAAACGTTATTTGTATTTAAATTTTTTCATTTTTCAAATTTTTTATTTTATACGCCACTGACATTCTTTCAGTTAGGTGACATTTTATAAACTTCAATATTAAGACCATTTTACTAAACCAACATTTATTATTTGTCAAACTGTCTCAGTTTGTAAGGGCCGCAACTGTACATAACAAAAAACAACATTTTCATCGGGTTGTAAATAATGAAGATATCAAGTCTTAGGTCAGGTCGCAGTGCTTGGAAATATGACGTCGATACGACAGGTATCTCAAGCATCAAGAGTAAGCTGTTAATCAGTTTGGAGAATACATAAATCGTTCAAATTTCATCCCTATAAAATTACACTTGTTCACGAATTGAATGAGGATGATTTTGACAGGAGGTTGGAATTTTGTAAAGTAATGACCGAGCGCATCAACAATAATCGAAACTTTTTGTATAATACCTGCTTTTCGGACGAATTATCTTTTTCATTGAATGGTGCAGAATTGAATGGTGCAGAACAACTGCAGATATTGGAGTGACACCAAGCCCATTTGACGCGGGAAACACATACACAATGGCCACAGAAACTTAATGTATGGGCTGGTATCTTTGGCGATCATCTCATAGGACCCCTACTCATTGACAGGACTTTAACCGATCAAATGTATTTGAACATGCTGGACGATACAATCAACAATCGTCTGTCTGGATCATCACTTTCGGGGTCGTTGGGTTGGTCGAAGGGGGCCTATAGAATGCCAGATAATCTGATCTTACACCATCTTAACTCTAAGGTGTATGCCATGCGTTCAGCTCCCTTACAAGAGTTACACCAAAAAATTGTTGAAGAGTGTCAACGAATAACTCCAGAAATGTTACGAAATGTCAGGTAAGCATTTTAAGCAAGATTGTACTATTGTATGGAGGTTAATGGTCATAATTTTGAAAATTTAATAAAATAAAATTCAAGCCATTTTACTCTAGTCGTGTTTTATTACGCAGTTCTAAATAATGCAGTTTTTGCTTACTGATAAATAAATGACTTTTTAATGCATGTTGCCGTAAAGAGAATTAAAAGACCTTTTGAATGAGTGGTCACAAGACCCATCCTTCCTATTTAAATTTTTACGGTGGGGACTGCTGCGCCCCCAGTAATGATTTTAAATCGTCAGGCTCGACATTAGAAGTTGCCCTATTTGATATGAAAATTGACAGGTTTCATAATTTTATGTAAATCACAGCAGGTAAAGAGTTATTTGAGATAGCTCGTTTCAATTGAAATGCCCTGTATATTAAAAAGTATAGAAAAAAGCTTTCAAACGATGTATAATTTATTCGAACCGTTTGCCTTCTGCGTTCATAGAGCGTTACAAACAACCCGGTCATTAAACTATCGATTTTCTACTTTTTCTAGCAATATTTTTGCTGCAGCTTCAAGTTTACTTCGTTTTAGAGACTCCCAGCCATACCTTCAAGAACATCTCATAATTAATAGTCGATACTTCAGGTGATAGCAGCATTAACAAACCCAGAAACATTGTTTTCAGCTGTTTTTGGTTTGCGGGATGTTGAAACGCCCATTTCTTCCTCGTAAACAAGAAGTCTCTGAGTTTCCAACGCAGTTTCTTGGTATATTCGGACCAATGTTTTCATCCCAATTTCGCAAAAATGAATGGGAGAAACACCTGCGTAGGAAACACCGCACCAAACCATTACGATCTTCCCGACCTCTAGAGAACTTCTAGAATACATTTTATAATTCTATTAGATATTATTTCCTAAATGGCAAGACGAGAAAAACAAACAATGATACAATATACGAAAAATTCGTTATAAGAGCTGAAATGTGTCGTGCACTGTCTCCCAGTTTCGGTAATGATTGCGACGCGGTTATAACATGTGATGGGTTGGGGTGCCCGATAATGGTTGAGAAACTTTTATAACAATATCTTAGATACTGGAGACATCCCTAACATTTTCCGGAAAGCAAAAATTCTAGCAATATTAAAATCTGGTAAGGCTCTGGAAGATCCTGGAAGCTGCGGACCAATAGCTCTTTTATTTGCTTGCTATAAACTTCTAGAACGGCTTATCTACAATAGAACAGCGCCCACCGTCGACGAGATATTTAATAAGCAGCAAGTCGATTTCAAAACGGGAAGAAACTGTTGTGACTAAGTCTTGGCGTTAACAACGCACATTGAAGCAGGGTTTCAGAAAAGCCTGAAAACATCCGCTGCTTTTATTGATCTCTCAGTGCTTACGAATGAAGAATGAAATGACTTTTAAATTCCAAAAAATCATCCCATGTACTAAATTAAGCAAACTTATCCAGAATATGCTGAGCAACCGCCGAATCGTAGTCTCGCTAAACAATCGAACTAGTGATGTCAAAACCTTGAAAATTCCTCAAGGATCAGTTCTGCCTCGAGAATTACAATTTGCTGACGATCTGCAAGTATTAGACGAATATTATAAGAACTGGCGCTTACAACCAAACTCTTCAAAATCCGAATCATGTGCCTTTCATTTATGTAACAAGGAGGTGAATGTTGAATTTAGTGGTAGTCGGACCAACCACAACCCCAACTCTAAATATCTGGGCGTAACGTCCATGACATTCAAGTAGCACCTCTACAAAACTAGTCAAAATGTGAAGACCTGCAATAAAATATTATATAAACTTCCCAACAATTCATGGGGAGCGAATGGAAAGACCTTGCGTGCACTAGCCTGCTCTCCTGCTGAATACTGTGTTGCTATCTGGTATCGAAGCTCTCACACCAAGCTAATAGATATTCAACTTAACTATGCATGCCTGGATATGGAAGTTCAGCACCCCCATCAATGTGAATGATTGCTGGATAGCCCTCTTCGAACAACGCCCCTAATTGAGGAACAGATTTAATTTCTAATCCTTCAGAACCTCTGCCGGGCGTAACCCCCTTCCATGTAGGCAAACCTGTACAAATGAAAACTAGCAGATACTAATCTCTGCGACTGCGGAAATGAGGAAAAAACTATGGCCCACATACTAAACGACTGTTCAAAGAGAAGTTCCCCTGGTAGCATCCACGAGCTGAGCAAAGCAACTCCTGTAGCACTAGACTGGTTGAAGAATTTAGACATTAGTGTATAAATTAGTTTTATGACCTTTTTTTGTCATAAAAGTGATTTAAGCACTAATATCAAATTTTCGATTTCGCTTCGAATACGATATAAATAAATTTGTTAATTTAATCCCAAGATGACCATAATCTATTCAAGATTTTCTTTATACAAGCTTGGCAGTACGAAAATAATTAAATCATTCTTGTGTCGTTACGCCAAAAAGTACTATGAATCACCTTATGTGTTCATAAGCGGCTTTGTTTATGTGATTCTGCGTTACTTATTTTCTCTTTTTGCATTTTGCGGATTCATTAATTCTTTTCAGAGGTATTGTAAAGCTTATTACTGTTTTCTATGGTCAATTAAAAACCTTTTCCGTTCCTATTTCTCTTAAAATCCATACATTTTTAGAAATACAACATATAATACAATTTGCTTTTCTTCTATGGTTGACTAATAAATTATCTGGGTAAACATATTTCAGTATACCAACTAATTATGTTGGTTGCATATATGGTTGTAAATAGTGTTCACTGAACGAACGATTACCAAACAAATACGACATATTATCTATCCCCGGCGATACGTCAGTGCTGTTATTAAATTATATGACTCATAATTTCGTACAATTGTGCCACATTGATAGTATTTATAATTTTAAATATAAATAATATTTAATTATACCAGGCATAATTACTTTTTAATCAATATTTTAAAAGAAATAATAATAATTTCTGCTCTAGCATTCCCTAATAGCTTAAAGCTAATTATAGGCGCATTAGGTATTGGGTATGAGTTATTATTAGGCCCGTGCCCGTGGGCCTATTTAAGATATTTGGCTGTTCGCATTCACCATAAACGAGACTCAATCCCGAGGCATCGATAAGCCAGTGACTTACCACTGCACTATCGGTCGGCTATATAATTAAGCTTTTGACCTATGAATGAAAAAAATGTTTCTGTGACCCTATTATTTATTAATATTACTGCACTCAAAGTTTCAAGTATTTGTCTGGTTTAGTAGAAGACTTGTTGCGGTATGCAATATTTTTAATGACCAGTAAACTTTTTGTGGTAAGTTTGGAACTAGCTTTTCTTTTATTTAATTTTTATTAGTTTCAATGATCAGTTCTCTGTAGTAGTCTTTCATATTAAATAATACATTTTAAATACAGTGTGAAGAAAAAACTGAAATGTTTCAAACATTAAATGTCTTGTGGTATTATTCTATAGCAGCGATGCACATACCGCGGCCCATGGGCCGCATGCGGCCCACTGTCGATATTTATGCGGCCCGCCAACGAATTTGAAAAACTACAAAAATAGGTAAAAATCCATTCAAATCAATATTTCTTAAATTTTTATTTTATTCTAACTTTTGTAATTGTTAGTAAGATATGTATCTTTAAGTACCTACTACTTTCTTGTTCAGGTTTACTACGTAGGACAGGTATGCTCCTCGTCGTTCCAAGCATATTGTTACGAGACTAGAAATCTGTCGAACCAACTAGATTACTCGAAGATTCGCGAAACACGTCGGTATTATCCCCGAACAATGTGGTGGGTTCTCGATGTTAGGTAACTCGTATAAATACAACGCATCGCCCGCTATCGGGGCAGTTAAGTTTTAACTACGGACAAGCGAACGTTATATTGTTTGAATTGTAATCTGTGAAGAATACATATTTCGTCGTTCGAACTTGGCATCTACCTACGTAACAATATAATATCAATTTTGATATGGATAAACCAGGCCCCAGTAAAAAACGTAGTCGTAAGGTTGAAGATGAAAATCGACAGTTTCAATATATTTGGACCGAAAAATACTTTTTTATTTCATCGCATAACAAAAGTGTCTGTTTAATATGCAAGAGTAGTGTTTCTATTCCGAAGGAATATAATGTGAAAAGGCATTATGGAACCCAACATCATACTTTTAATTAACCAAATTAACCGGCAAAAATCGAACGCAAAAAATTTCCACTTTACAAAGGGAACTAATAGGCCAGCAAGCTAAGTTTACAAAACCAATTCAAGATGCTGGAAGTTAGCTTTGAAATATCTTGAATAATAGCGAAAACTTGTCGGCCTTTTAAAGATGGTGAGTTTGTTACGCAGTGTTTAGATATCGCCGCAAAAAAATGTGTCCGAAAGATGCAAAGAGGTTTGAGAAAATTCAACTAAATCGGATGACTGTTCAAAGAAGACTTACCACATTAGCAGCTAATATAGAAGAGCAATTAGCTACGAAATCGGAAAGTTTTGAGTATTTTTCTATAACACTCGACGAATATACAGAATAAGTTCCACTGCTCAACTCTTAATATTTTTACGAGGTGTAAGGCAAAATTTTGAAGTGAGTGAAGAACTGATTAGTATGAGTTCTTTGACAAGTCAAACAAAGGGGAGTCACATGCTCAAACCTCTTCTGGAAAAATGTTCTATAATGGATTTGGATTTAACGAAATTATCTGGAATTACAACTGACGGAGCACCTTCAATGGTTGGGAGTAAATCTGGGATAATAACTATGTTAAAAGAGTATTTACAAACTAAAAACATAGATACTAATTAATGCAGTTTCATTGCATTATACATCAAGAGGCCCTCTGTTCAAAATTATTGGGATTTGAAAATGTGATGAAAGTTGTAGTACGTACTGTAAACTTTATAAAATCACGAGGTCTCAATCACCGACAATTCACACAATTTCTCGAGGATATTGAAAGGGAATATGGTGATCTCCTGTTTTACACTGAAGTAAGGTGGCTAAGTCGTGGGTTGTCACTAGAGCGGTTTCTTAACTTGATTGAAGAAATCAAAATATTTCTGGCGGAAAAGAAAAAGGACGTCTCCGAACTCGACAATCCTGATTAGCTGTGTGACTTAGCGTTTCTTGTAGACATCATAAATCACTTGAATGTCTTAAATACGCGACTGCAAGGCAAAGATCAATTGATTTCGCAGTTATACTCTCATGTTTCGTCCTTTCAATGCAAATTGAGTCTTTTCAGGACACAAATCAATTCAGCCAATTACAGCCATTTTCCGAACTACAAAAAAATTATGGAGAAATTCAATAAAACTGATGTCAATTTCGCTTATGTTGAAAAAATTGATATTTTAATACAAACATTTCATGATCGTTTTCTAGACTTCAAAAAAGTTAAACCTCTATTAGACATTTTCAGCAATCCTTTCAACATTTCAGCCGAAAATGCACCGGAATCAATACAGCTGGAATTGATAGACATGCAAAATGATGATAATTTACGAAACAAGTTTAATGAAGGTAATTTACTCAACTTTTACCGTTGCGTTGACAAAACCGCTTATAAAGAGTTGCGAATAAATGCATTGAAATGCGCAAGCAGCTTATTTGGATCGACGTATATTTGGGAGCAAACGTTTTCAGTGATGAAACTTAACAAAACAAAAAATCCAAACCGTCTGGCAAATGAAAATCTGGAAGCAATTTTACGTGTGGCGACAAGTAATGTGGAGTCAAACATAAACAAAATTGTTACGCCAATGCAATTTCATGCATCAAAATAATAAAACATGAAATATTACATCGTAATGATTAGATTACATTACGATTACATAATTACAACAAACATTTTTGAATGTTCTTTTATTTTTATCATTTGTAGTAATTCATACTATTTAAAAATAAAAATATTTGTGTTAATAAGTATTCTTTGTAGTGGCCCGTCCTTGGCTTATAATTTTCCCGAGTGGCCCCTGTTCCCTATAAGTCTGTGCATCCCTATTCTATAGTCTGTTTTTAAACTACGAGGAGCATTTTAAATTAATTGCGCTAAAATCCACATGTGTGATTGGTTGTTTATAATGATAGTCAGATAGGTTTATACTGCTGGAAGGTACAATAAATTGCGTTTTAACGTATCGACGTCAAACGTTTGTAAAATTTCTTCTGATGAATACTATATAACATAATAAAAATTAAAAAAATACATCCTCCTAATTTAAAAATAAGGTATATGTATTAATTATCTATAATTTTTTTACTATTGAATAATTTCTTGAAAACGTATCACATCACTCACAACTTCTAACCACAACTAAGCACTAGATTTGTCCATATGAATATTGTGAAATCTATAATATGTATAGTTGTTTTTTATTATTATTTTAATTATAAGAATATAACTTTGAACGGCTCTAATGCTTTTATTGCAGCACCTGCGGCAATAACTACCTGGCCGCTCAATACGATTTTCTTTTACCCAAACAAACTGCTAAGGTCCGTAATGACAAAATTTAAGTAAATTGTAATTACTTCAATTTAGATGAAATATAAATGAATAATAATACAAGTACCAACAGTTGTTAATTTGAATATATAGTTATTATATATAGTTAATTAGTTATTAAATTATAATTTAGATGGAATACAATTTATAATACAGGGTGCGGCATAGGAATCAAGTGTTTTTGAAATGATAATAAAATTATTAGTTTTTACTCTAAAAAAAATTTATTGGTAGTACAACATAGCTAATAATAAAGCATTTTGAAATATTCAAGTACGGAAAATTACATCTGGCATATGATGTCCGTTTTCATTGATACACTGGTTATATATATATGGTTATATTTTCTTTCTAACTTACTTGTCAAATAAATGTAATAGATATATTGTATCTCTGGAACTAACTTAATATATTTTATGTTACATATTGTGTTTTTGATTATATTTACCTTAATTATTAATGTGATGTACATTGATCTGTTTGAATAATGTAATGCATTAATTGTTAATAATAGTTACTATCTAACTTAATATTATTATCTATACTGAGAATATTATTAATTTTGAATGAATGTAGTAGTAACAGTAATGTAGTAGTAATGTAATTTAAAACACAAATTAATTTCTTATTTAATAGTGAACCCTCTAATACGAAACAAAGAAAAATAATAGAAGCAAATTTTAAGCAGATACTAAACGTGACCAACATTTAAAAAAAAAATGTTGGCGCTAAATTCAAACTATCCTCAATCATTTACAATCGCACTGTATATAGTTATTATATATGAATAGTGATAATACTGTTGGAGCACGACAGAGAAAGCATATATCAGAAGATGCAAAACAGATAATTTTCAATGTCTATCATACCCTGATGGAAGAAAATAACGAACTACAAACCCAGAACATTCAACGAACGTCGCAATTAACCAAGGTGCCTTTTGGAACAATATATAAAATAATTAAGAATAACTCAGGGCCTCGAAAGCAAAGAAGTGACAAAGAGCACCGAGAAAAATTGAAGAGTATGAAATTGATACTATTAGGCAGCAAGTATACTCCTTCTACAGAGGAAATGTTGTATCTACACTTGACTGCTTACATAAAAGAATCAGTGATGAGCCTATAAATATTCATTGTTCTAAAGCAACCTTGTGGCGGTCGCTAAAGAAAGCTGGTTTTAAGTTTGGCACTATAGACAAACGTCGCACAATTATGGAAAGCCCGAGGTTACAGAAACTTCGATATGAATACTTAACGGCAATTAGAAGGTATAGACAGGAAGGACAATTAATATGTTATTTAGACGAGACGTGGTATGACACCCATGACACAATTTGCAAAGGTTGGGTGGATAGTTCAAGTATGTGTCAGTTGGACGCGCCGGTTTCGAGAGGGAAGAGAATAATCATTCTTCATGCTGGGTCAGAAAAAGGATGGATCGGACAGCCGCTATTATCTGCTAAAAATGTTAAATCCTCAAGTTTAGATTACCATGAAGATATGACCTCATCTTTATTTGAAGAATGGTTTTGTGACACTTTGCTGCCAAATTTACCAAAAGATAGTGTGATAGTGATGGACAACGCTCCGTATCATTCTCGACAGCAAACCAAAGTTCCAACAAAATGTAATAATAAGAAAGATATTAAAACATTTTTAGAAGCAAATGATTTATATTTTGAGGATCATTATACAAAAAACCAATTAATAGAGGTGATGAAGACAAAAGAATATTTAAAGGATTATTATGTGGATAACAGAGCCAAAGAAGCAGGACATACAATTTTGCGTTTACCACCATACCATCGCATTTTCAATCCCATTGAATTGATATGGCCCCAACTGAAAAATACCATAAGGCGAACAAATAAAACACCGAAATTTAGTAAAAGCAGTGTAACACACACACACATAAAAAATGCTATGGAACATATAACTGCTGTAAATTGGAAAAATGCCGTTAAACACGCAATAGCAAAAGAGGGCGAATATATGCGCATCTACAAAATAGTAGCACCTTTGATTATAAATTTGCAATACGATTCAGACACAGACACCGATTTGCAAGACGACTCAATCACAGATGATTTATGAAATGCGGTGACACATAAAAATTTTATTGTGTATTACAAATAAATTAGCTTTATATATCTATATGTATTCACTACACATGTTGCCACACGATTTGTAATTTTTTCTTTGTATATAAACCCAATGTACAGATATTTTTTATTATATACTTGAAATTAACAGCGTTTTATTATTATATTATAGGGCCCTAATTTATAGTCAATACGGCCCCTAGATTCATACGTTGCAAATATGTAAACCGTACCCGTTCAATAAGGAGACCAGGTATAATAATTATCATCACAGAAGGTGGTGCAATAAATGCATTAGAGCCGTTCAAAGTTATATTCTTATAATTTGAAAACAACTATATTTTACGTACTACTTGCTTGTCTATTACGCGTGTCAATTTCACAACAAACAGCTATCATTATGCAACCAACTATACAAGTTAAGAAAATTTCGTAGAAGATCTGAAGCCATAGTAACTGAACCCCTCCTGTAACTTTAAAGTATTAATCTAAAATCTTATGGAAATATAGATTATTTAGGTTTAGTGTATGAGTCTGTCAGTTAACACAAATTAATTATTTTACTAAAAGTTTACTGCAAAACTCTAGGGATGGTATACCAATTTTTCAATGTGAAACTTAGATCTTTCATTTATAAATTATGTTATTTTAACACAAAACCACATTTATTATGGGTAATGAAAACGTGTAAAATGTCAATGCCTTACTTTCTATTATCTTTCCAATCTCCTAATTCCAATTCTAAAAATCCGTCCTTTTGCATAGTGTACATATTGGGCACTAATCCACCTAAAGTATGCAAATGTCCACAAACGTACACTAAACCCTGATCTAATTGTCCAATAATCGATTTCACTCCTTTGCCTTCCGTTGCAACTATACAAGACGTCGGAAAATGTCCAAACCATACTGTGTAATTACTGCCACTCGTTTTGACAAAATTGGTTATCTTTTGTAATTCATTTATTTCTTGTTTATCAATCATACCTACAAAGTTAAAGGGTCGTCTAGGACCTGGTTCTAAACAAGCATCGATACCAATAAAGGAGTAGATTTCTTCTGATTTTTTTATTTGATACATATAAGATCGAGGGTGAGCTTTGCCTTGAATTGAGTAGTTTGGAAAGAAGTTTTCTTTGGAGTCTACATTAATTACGTTAAAGTTATCTAAAATGAACATTAGGAATTAATACTTAATTTGTAATTGATATTTATTTATTTAAAATTTTTTAACAAGTTATGTAATAAATAATACTATTTCTATCACTAATCCATGTTATATAAACTATTTGACATAAGAGCGTTATTTTGCATAAAGCAAAGGAGAGAGAAAGTTTGGAGAAGATGTTAATCAACATTGATAAAGCTTCACAAAAACAGGACTTTAAATAAATCAAGACGAAGAAAAATATATGAAAGTAAATAGTAGGTGGAGAGGAAAAAAAAAGAAAAGAATATGGATTTGAGGAAGTGGGAATCCTTAAATATTTAGTAAGTAATATTATAAATACAAAACATGAAAAATAAGAAAATGAACAAAAGTTAAAGGTAAAATATCCTTACCACAATATAACTTAAAATCTTGTATACATTTTCGACAACGAAGTTATCATTATCAACAACGCTTTACACTCGGAGACCTAGCGTTATATTGTAACAGCAACCATACACTTTGCATAAGAAGAACAGCAACCATACACTTTACATAAGCAAAGCACATCGCTTATCACCGACGTATTAATTCGTTGCTCAAACCTGGGAAAGAGCCTAACGACACAAAGAACTCTCGACCTATCTTTTTCCTGTGTCACACTTCCAAGTTGTTGGAACGAAGGATTCTGAATAGAATCGCCGACTTTAGGAACAGTAAGCTTGTACCAGAGCAAGTGGGGTTCAGGCCAGGAACAAAAACAAATACATCAGTGGCGTTGCCTTTATTGATCTTACATTAGCATATGATCCGCCAATCACAGAAAACTGCGGGAGAAAACACATAATCTGATGAGGGACTTTAGGCTCTTCTCGCCTATTGAGATTCTCTTGCAAAACAGAACGTTTTACGACACACTGCAAGGCAGAGAGAGCAGATGGAAGCGAAAGAAAAATGGATTACCGCAGGGCAAGGTACTGGCACCTATGCTTTACAATATTTGATGATCACCTTCTTTCTGCCCATACAAAGAAGTACATCTACGCTGAAGATACCGCGGTGGCATCACAAGAAGACCTTGTGTTATATTGTAGCAGTAACCATCTCAAGCCTGATCCCAACAAAACGCAAGTATGCGCATTTCATCTGCGAAATAGGGAAGCAGGGCAAGTCTTAAACATTACAAGGCAAGGCCAAAAAGTCGAACGCTGTCCAGAGCCCAAATATCTCGGTATAATATTGGATAGCTATCTTATCTTAAAAAAAACATGTGTTCAGGTAAAAGGAAATGCCTCAGACCCACCCCAGTCGAAAAGCTGTACCCTATTCTCCGAAACGCCCCTCCATACATCATGAGAGAGGTGACTGCAGCCAATGGAAAAAAAATACAAGAAACTTACACCCGCCACCTACTATATGGCTACCAACCTCTGAGACAAAGGTTAAAATTACGCAATAGTTTTTGGCAAACCATGGCGGCCATAGAATACACCCTAGAATCTAATTGCCTCAGGAGATAGAAAGTGGAAATACCTAAGCCTATTGTAAACCTAAAAGATGATCTAGTAGCTTTATATGATCTGCCATGTGGCGAATGGAAAACATTAAACCGACCAAAAACGGAGAATGCTGGAGGATGATGGATACGCTTCTTGTGATTGCGGTGTATTTCGGGACACAGCTTCTCTTTGTTCAATGTCCCAATATTAAAGAGATGTGTAGTACACAGGCAGACTTGATTCTGGCCAATATTGAGGCGACTACAGTTGCTATATTTTGGAAATTTATAATTTGATTCGGACATAGAAAGTAAGTATAAGTAAGGATTAATAAAGCATAAAAGACTAAAGTGTATTGTCACATAGAAAGAATAGAGGAAGAATCAGTAGTAAAAATGATGTGAAAGAGATGGGATAAGTTAGAAGTTCAAAGTTGATGGAAGAACAGACTATTGAAGATTCGGAAAATATGAGGATCATTAAGTAGATGGAGACTGAGAATGAAGAAATAGGCAGAATGACGAATAATAACAGACCAGATAAAGAAAAACAACAACATAAATAGAAAACAGAGGACGGGAAGTGGTCTGATCTACCATCACATTAAGAGGTCAACGAGCTCTGCGAGAATGATTGATGTGATTAATGATAACCTATACACATAAAAATAAAATTTAAAAATAAAATATTGTGAATGAAAATAGAATATCAAAATTGAAGTAAAAATAACAAGTTTTGAATATAGTCAATATTTAAAGCTTCTGGCAATAATTAATTTATTCTAAATACTAAATTGGGATGATTGAATTAACTAAATTTTATAAAGTAATATATGTAATCGAAAATTATCTAAACATAAGCATTGAAACAAAGTTATCGTGAAATATGTTAGATCTCAGAATCTATTTAGAAATAATTAAATAGTAATTTCTAAAACAGCTTTATAAGTTACCAACAAAGGTGATATTAAGTCAGGAATATTATTTTCTTTTGTTTAAAAATATGAATGCAATAAAGTTTGGTTTAATTTATATGATTTTTATACTACAAAGAAGCAGATTGCACAACAATACAATAGAATTACATAATCACTATGCAAATTTACTACTGCATTTTGTTTTATACTTATTCAAGTGAAATAGGTTTTTCTATTGTATGTATAAAAATAAACACACATTCAATGTTTTTTACATAATTTTAATATGTAATATTTTTTTTCTAAATAATGCAATCTTACCATGATTTCCTCGGATATCTAACCACAATGTCTTTTCCTCAATATTACATTCCTTTAAAACACTTCTGTAATGCTGCCATTCTTCAAGCACTTGTTTTGAACCAATATTATCACTAGTCTTTGCATCTGTCAAATCTCCTGAAGCTAACACTAAACTGGGTTTATATACATCGATAGTTTGATCACAAAATTCTTTGAATTCCGTTATACGTGAAGGGTCACGAAAAATACTTATATGTATGTCTGAAATCTACATGACAATAAACGCAAAGACAAGCACTAGTAATTTAGTCTAAAATTACATACCTGTAGAAACCAAATTAGGTGATTTGATGTATCGGTCATGGGTATGATTCTGTTCTTACTTAAAGTATCATCATTGCTTAAATTATTTGATAGTTCTTCACTCAGCAAATTAGTTATATTAGCCAGAAATACGGAAGATAAGATCATGGATACAAGTAAAACAATCGCAGTTTTTGTGAATCTCATTTCGTCACTCTGTGGTGAGCACTAATTTTGATGATCATGATTGGCACCTTCTTCACGAATGACTTCGGAATCTTGTTACATTTAATTTCAGTTTGTTTTTGACATTCAATCTCTTTGTTTTTTTCTACAAAAAGTGTTATTGACACTTCAACTTTAAAAATGTCATTATTCTGTATATAAACCAAAATTAAAAACAGAGCGATTAATAACCTTGATATGAGTTCACTATGACATAAAAGATGGCACATTAGTATGTATTAGGGATGAGCGATATTTCGCTACCGGTGATTTAATCGCCGTTATTGAAAAATCGCTGATAGCAACAGTTGACTAAAATCGCAAATAACGGCGATTGACAGAAACAGCGATTTTTTAGAATATGCGAAATGGCGTCAACTACAACACAGCTACTCGCTTTCCATCGCGTTCAGTAAAATAGAGCGAAATAGCGAAATGCCACGTATTTTATTTCAAGCGTTCTCGACGCTATTTGCACGCCCCTCACCCAATGAAGCAGAATTACAGTTTTCCATAATATTTTACAGGTTCCAATACTTCCAATGCAAGGAAAGGTATAGTAGAAATCTTTTTTTGCATTGTGGAATTTGGTGCAATTTTAAAAAGTACTTTTGCCCAACTAGGGGATTCACTTATTATACCCATATATAAAAGCGCTGCAGGCAATATTTTTGTTATTTTCAATCGTGATTCAAGTGATAGTTTCGGTGCCAATTTTTAAAAAATGTCGCAATTAAAAAAGCGGAAAACAAGCGCATATGCGAAATAAACATTCAACAGTATCTCTTCCAACAAGTGCAACAAAACTGGTAAGTTTTATGAAATAAATAATTTCCAATAAGTTTAAAGTTTTTTTTTTTATTGTGCCTATTTGTTTTGTCAGCAAAGTGTGTATTTGCACTATTTGCATATATTTAATTTTTATTTTTGTCATTTACAGCCTGCAAGCGAACGAAAAATTTCAACAAAAATTGAAGTCGGAGAGAGTTCGCAAGCGCACGAAGATGCTAATCAACAAGACGATGCTATTCCGGGTACTTCCCAAAGTCCTCAGATGTCCCAGCAGCCATCCACATCTCGAAGGGTTGGTCAAAGTCATCAACAAAAAATTACAGGTTTTCTCCCAAAAAAAATTACGCAAAAAGCAAAGCAGGGTATTGATAATAAATTAAATTTACTGTTTATTTTGGATTATCAACCCTTTCGAATAGTAGAAGATACCGGCTTTAAACAATTTGTTTCTGCTTTAAATCCTTCATACGAGTTACCCAGTAGGCACACTGTGTCTAAAACTGCTATTCCCGCGATGTATGAAGAATGTCTTAATAAAATGAAAGAAATTGTTGAAACAGGTAGAAAGTTTTGTATTACGACAGACTGTTGGACATCGGTCAACACGATTAGTTATATTGGTGTTACGGCACATTTTTTAAATAATAACTTTGAGTTATATTCTATTTTATTGGAGTGTTCTGCAATAAATGTCTCCCATACCTCAGAAAATTTAGCGATAGAACTGCGTAGAATTGCAGAGGATTGGGGAATAGAAAAAATATCTTGCTCGCTGTATCTGATAATGCATATAACATTCAAAATGCCATCTCCACACAATTAAATTGGAAACATTTCGGCTGTTTTGCTCATACCATAAATTTAATTGTTAAAGACAGTTTAAAAAATAATAATGTGCAGGAGTTAATCGGTAAAATCAAAGTTATTGTCACCCATTTTCGCAGAAGTTATACTGCTAATGAAAAATTGATAACATTTCAACGTCAAAACAATTTAAATGGAACACCTTTAAAATTAATTAACGATGTCCCAACTCGTTGGAACTCAACTTACTATATGCTGCAGAGATTTACAAAATTAGAAACTGCGGTTAAGAGTTCAATTGCTTTAATTGATAAGGATCTCCCTATTTTAAGTTCATCCGAATGGCAATTAGCTAAAGACTTATGTAGTATATTAAAACCGTTTGAAAACGCTACAAAAACCATCAGCGGTGAATTCTATTGCACAGCATCTTTAGTTATTCCAATTACTAATGGTCTAGTTGATGTTTACACTAATTTACTGCAAAAAGATTTCCTACCGCTTATAAAAGAAATTATTGCAGCTTGTCGCAACGGTATAAATGAGCGCTTGGAAAATGTAGAAAGAAGTAATACGTTAAGCGTATCGACATTTTTAGATCCAAGATTTAAAAATTTAGCGTTTTCTAATCCCTCTTTTGCCGACAATGCGAGAAAAAATGTCCAAGAAGCACTTGGACAAAAACTTTTGCCACAGTTACATAAGGTTAATGTTGATAGAGCAGATGATAATGCTAAGGATGATGAATGTTCAATATGGGGTTCCTTTGATCGAAGTGTTGCAGTTGCTCGACCTCGTGGAACCGTCACAAGCCGCGCAATTATTGAAATTCAAAGATACATGGAGGAAGATATTATTCCACGATGTTCTGATCCTCTAAAGTGGTGGCAGGAACATAAATTTCATTTTTCTAATCTATCTACAATTGCACAAGAAAAACTATGTGCCCTAGCTTCTTCAGTTTCTTGTGAAAGGTTGTTTTCTAAAGCTGGTCAGGTCCTGAATGAACGTAGAACACGATTAAGTGACAGGAAAACTCAAATGTTATTATTTTTAAATGCTAATTACAAATATAGCAAATAAATGTCTTTTATAGGTGGCAACTATTTTTTAAATGCCAAAAATTTCTTTGTTTCTTTAATATATTATATTTAATTTAATTTTTTTGTTTTTATAAAATGTATTACTAATATGTATTTTATTTTGTTTTTATTTCATTTTATATTTTGTTAAAATAAAACATTAATTGATTGAAATACATGTTATTATTTCTTCGTGCCAAAAAAATGGACTCCAATCCATATAGTTAACAAAGAGAAGGTGTATTTAAAGAAGTAAGTGTTTTACTTTATTTTTTCAAAATAAAATCAAGTTTCCTAGTCAGCAGCTCCAGTTTTACAGTTTATGATGTACAATAGGAGGCAGGCAAGTAGTGAAATGTAATGAAATTAATATGCAGCAGCAAAATGAATCACGCGAGAGCATAGCCGCGAAATGATGAAAACGTATTGGCCTAGTGCGAAAAGTCGCGATCGCGATAACGCTTTTAAATCGCCGTTATTTAAAAATCGCGATCGCCGATAACGGCGTTATGCAAATATCGCTGTTTGGCTCGACCCTAGTATGTATTTTAGTTGTATAGTTGTTTCTTTGTAATCTTAAGAAGAATAAAGTCAAATTAAATTTAACTAAGATATTTTTTTAATTGTATAACTAATTTTATTTTTATGTACCTAATGTCAATAATTTTGTTCGTAAATGAATTATGAACTTGTAAGATTCAAATTTGTTCTAAAAATTTTACAGATAGAATAAGAAAAATGTTCATGTCGTCTAACAAAGTTAGATACCTATATGTAGGTAGTAAGCATATTTTTTAATATAACTGAGCCAATATTATGATTAAGAAATATTTTGTTTAAATAAACCGACAAAACATTGACAGCAGTGAATATTCACTAATGCCCACAAAAAGGTCCACGAAAGAAGTGGTCAAATTAACAGTGATGTAATTCTAGTGATAAAAAGGGCAGTCATCGGTCACTTGACAGACCGCCGTTAATGAAGTGTCAACTCAATAATTTAAATTGTTGTAGAAATATAATTAGTTAGAATGTTCAATACATATAATCCAAATAAAGATTTTCCTAGAGCAACTTTCACGAATTGCTAGATTGCAAACTGTTCTAAAGATACCATCAACTTTTAAATTAACTCCGTTGAAAGACAAAAAGGTTGTGGAAGGAAAAAAATAAAGGCGAAAAAAAGTAATTGAAGAGTTTAAGAAAAAATCAAAATCTTTCTGACCGTAATGTCGCATACGAATTAGGTGCATCAATAAGAGATATAAACGATTACGATTCTCAAAAGTATCTGTAGTTCCAAATCGTGATTTAACAAAAGAGCAATTGTGTAAAACGCGTAAATGTAAATTAATTGCGTTGTGATGGACGATGAAACATCTCTAAAAGCCGATTTTAAACAATCACCAGGTTTTATGTTGCATATCAACGAGCCCATATTTATGATAAATGTAAAACTAAATTTAAACTAAAGGATTTGATAAATTTGCAGTAAAATTTATTATATGGCAGGCAATTTGCTCTTGTGGCCTAAAAAAGCAAGATATTTGTTACTATCGGTATAATTGATCAGCAAGTATACATTAGTGTTGGAAGAACCGTTTCTTATCATTGACAAATTATTATGGTTCACTGACGATTTGGCCCATAGCAGAAGCCTAACGAATGAAAATGTTGTAAACGAAGTACAGATGTTGATGAGAGGTATCAAAAGAAAAGTTAAAACTAAAATAAAGTTGTATCTAGTCTTTCGTTTCACTTCTTGATGCCCACATTTTTTGTGGAAATTAGTTGTGTCTGCTATTGTCTGAGAGATTGAATGAATGTTCAGATTCTATGATACGAATTGCGATCAACTGGTACAAAAAGATTGAAACTTACACTCGCCTGCAGACAGGAAATCAGTTGGAAAAGCAAATTTGAGGCAGAAGGCTTCTCTGCTCGTACCATTTGAAGATATCTTGTAGAATCTGGCTTGAGTAGTTTGGCTTAAAAAAACCATCTGTGGGTATTGAAATAGCTATCACGATCACCCAACTTGTGATGCATTAAATATTTTAAAGCAGAAATTGTTACAAAAAATGTTTAACACAAAGGATATTTAAAGCATGGAATGAAATTACTCCTCACCAATGGGCAGCACCATAGTGTATAGCACAGATAAAAATGGGTGTGATTATAAAACCCATGAAGGAACTATACAATATAAATATTTTGTAATAAATTGATATTGCAAGTTGTGCTACTTCCGCCAGTAATTAATATTTATCAATTTTTTTGGAGAATTCTGTTATAGAGTGAGTTTGTAATCGATGCGTTTTGAAAAACATGAGATAAACAAATATCATGGGTTAAAAAAATATAAATAGTTCTTATTGGATTAGTATGTTAACTAAATATTAGAGAGTAGTTTATCCAGTGTATTGATATAATCCAGTGTATTGATATAATATTAAACAAATGTCACATTTAATTTGAATTTTATTCATTACACTTTTTACGATATGCTTATTAATAGAGAGGTTCATCCCATCGGCGTAACATCCTATGAGCGAAATGTGCTCAAGATTGTCCAGCGGAGACTGACAAAATATATACAAGTATACGCGCGCCTGTGCGATGTTACTCGAATGAACCTCTCTACTTATTAATAGGGACTGGACACAAGAGGCCGATGACTCATCGCCCACGAGCGTATTATTGAAAATTTGTATTTTCAAAGAGTTTTTAATTTTATTTATATAATTGGAAAACAAATGGGCGGCGATATATAAAATACGAAAGACTTTTTTTGTTCATTTTGTAGTTCAAGTTGAGTAAAGGAGTATTAATATTAATTAGCAATACTTTCTCAAGGTTCTCTTGTGCAAAATTTGTTCCCTTTGAATGCAATACCTCCTCGTATATAGAAAACGTCCTTTCTACGTCGCAACTGGTTATAGGTGTATATTGGAAATATTATTTTATTTCAGCGTATTTAGCAGTTAGATTTTGAAGCATTGTCCCCATACACAATTGCCGCAATGTTAGTAACTCTGGATTTCTATTAAAAACTGCGTCTAACTTTTGCCGAAAGCCACATCCGAAGTCACTTGGAATATTTTTCAAATTTTTTATAGACACATCTAATGTGGTTAATCCATCATTTAATTTAAGATTTTGATTTTCAAAATAAGTGATTAGTTTTGTAAAATTTCCAAAGTGTTCCTGAAGAAAGTACAACTGATTTTTTAAATTTGGAATTTGTATTAGTTCCCTGCACTCAGAAATACTTCGAGCATCGTTATTTAAAAATGTAACGAAATTTTGTAAACTATCGAAATTCGCTGAATAAAAGGTAGTAGCTTCCAACCATGTTCCCTATCTAGTTATTACTGGAGAGGAAGGCAATGACAAAGATGGAAGTTTTTCCCTGTAAAGAGCTACTCTCAATGGTGCTTTTCTGAAAACTTTTTTAAAAGCGGATACAAGTATATCGATTTCCGGAAAGATGTCTGATATATTCATAGATTCTGTGGAGAACATGAGCAACACAAGTAATATGCAGTATATTAGGATATGTTTCCTTTAATAGTCTGCCTGCGTTTACCATATATGCAGCACTGTCACTGACAAATAAAAGTATTTTTTCTTTGTATCTGTCGTCCGATTGAAGCGTTTTTTGCATATTCTTGTAAATGGTTTAACTACTGTTTCCGCATCAACTGTATTTATAACTTTTGTTGCTATTACAGATGTGTTATATGGAATATTAGTTAGTTGTAGTACACCAGCTACAACATTTACCACACAGTGTCCTAATTTATCGACAGTTTCGTCAGCACTTATCCACAGGTACTGATTTGAAAGATGGCTACTGCTTTCGTGGAGCACTTAGGAACATAATATTTGCGTAAGGTGGATTCATCAGGAAAATTTCGACCAGTATATTTTTGGAGAAATGTTTTGAAGGTGGAATTGTTAAGTTTATTTAATGGAATATTGGCCGCCATAAAAGTTTCACAGAGTTACAATTTCTGTGCATGTGTTTGCTATGCTAAGTGGCGTTTTACGTGCGATTTCTTGGAATTTTTTAACAATATTTTACAGACTTTGCAATAAATTTTGGAATCATTGGCAATGGACATACAATTAGTATGCCCCTTAATCCAACTCGCCATTATTTATTTCACCATGCCATTTCTCGACGTTGTTTCATATCATATCTGAAAAAGTAACTTAAACAAAGTTCTAGATTTAAATAAATGAAAATTAAAAATTTATGCGTAAATTATTGAAACTTAACGAAATTAACTGGATACTTACGTCAAAATAATTGGGAGATGTAGATTCGATAAAACGGTATTAAATAAGATCTATTACAAGAATTACGAAGTATGTAATTAACAGTTAAAACAATAAGAAAAAGAAACTAACTCACCGTACTTTATTTATCTTAGGAAATATAAACTAATACATAAAATAAATTATAAAAACTCCTCACGCTTTTATCTACGCCCATGAAGAAAGGAATTTCACTGTAATTATTGAAGTAATTGCGTCACAATTCAACGAAAAAATACTGATTTGCAGTTAACCGAATGAATAGTGCTATTCAATAATTGCGTGCTGTACTTAGTGATGTTATAGACTATGTACTATGGCAATCGTAATTTCGGCCTGATGCGTCCGCTCTCTACTTATTAAACTATATTCTTCCTAAATCGAATTCAGATTTTTTTTTGCTTCATGGCTTGATATCGAAATATGTACCTATATGAACTTCTCGGTCTCGATTTCTTTCGTTCAATTTGTGATAATAGTAATTTGCAATTTTCAGTTTATTAATTCTAAATTCAAATGATTTTATTTCATGAAACTTTTCACTAATTTGTTTCTTTCGCGTTTTGTTAGAAATTTAGAAAATGTTTTTAAGAAATTGTAAACATTAGTTTTAAACAGTAGCGGCTGGTGCTGAAGGGCACAAGGGCACGTGCCCACCCAACCACCAAGATAAACACACAAAAAAATGCGCATGTAATTCAGTGCATTATTGTATTTTATTATTTTTACGTATTTTTATAACGATGGTAGCCAAGTTTCCTTCCGTACCACAGACACTAGCACATAAACGCTCAAAACTATGTTCCTGGGCACGATTTCAGATGTACCTATTCCGAATATGGATCGGCTGGTCCAGCTTATCTTTACCATATATTTTTATATGTTGTTTTAGGGCAGAGACTCGCTCGACTCCACTTAATGTCTTGCGTTTATTGTGATTGCATTGTTTTCGTTGCGTACTGTATGTGTTTATTATTAATGATGGAAATTAATAGTGTGCAAAATCTTTTAAAAAACCCGCTATCATTTGAGGTAAAACTTTTAATGATGGAAATTAATAGTGTGCAAAATCTTTTAAAAAACCCGCTATCATTTGAGGTAAAACTTTTAATTAAGAAGAAAGGAAGGCCTATCCCTGAACTTCAAGTTTAGTTGTTGAAGTGTAGTTTATACTTCAACAAGTAAAACTCGAACTTACAATAGAGAATTCAATAAAAATATATATGAAAAATATGAGCGGATTTGCGGATGTTCACTAACAAATAAACTTTGTTTTAGCTGCTTAATTTTTAAGAAAGAGATTAGTGCGTGGAATAGACAAGGGTTGAATGATTTAAAGCATATCGCAGACAGGGCAAAGAAACACGAAAATTCCGTTTATTACATGAATGCATGCGTGGATTTTAGTGTTCTAGGCAAAGTGAACACACGTGAATAGTTAGACAGTGCTTATTTGCGACATAAAATTAAGTACAACGTAGATGTGGAAAAAATCGTCATATTTTGCGCCGGTTAATTATGAGTATAAAATTTTGCGGAGCTTTTGAATTGGTGTTACGAGGCCATGATGAGACATTGACGTCGGAAAATCCAGGTATTTATGTAGGCTTAATAATCTTTGCAGCTGAATTAGACGCTGTGCTTACAATACATATGAAAGGTTCACAAGTGTTTAAAGGCGCCTCAAAAACTATTCAGAACGAATTGTTAGATGCAATGTGGCAAATTTACAAGCAGGAAATATTAAAAGAAGCCATAGACGTCTTTTCCAGCATGAAAAACAGGAGAATGGATTTTATGTACAAAAAATAGGTAAGTTTTTTTTGTGCCCACCCTCTTTCATAACTCACGACCCGCCACTGGTTTTAAAACATGCAGAAATTATGCTTTCTTTATTTTCAGAGAATAATTATCGTTTCTTTTAAATTTATTCATTATAAATAAAGAAGGTAGCTGTAAAGTAGGCGAGTTGATTAGATAATCAGCAATTAACTAGAGAGCATGCATTAAAAGACACCTAATCGACACATTCGTAATTTTTAAATTAAAACTAAAAAAGTATCCTTTTCGTGTAACTATAAAATATTTTAATATAATGTATAGAATCCACGGTTGGCTCTTGGTGAAACATAATGAATAATTTACTAAAGAAAACACTCGGTATGTTTTGTTTCACAAAATATATTTAATTTAATCTCTAACATATGTTTCGCCTTTTCAGGCATTATCAAAGAGTTATTTTTAGAAACTAAATTAGAAAGTACACTTCCACCACTATTTATGACTTTTTAAGGGACTTTATTATGGGATCAATGGTCGGAGTGTTGACAAAATCCAGCTGTGCGTTTGTTACATGTCTATTAAGGTTTATTGCTTTTTTAATTTCCAATATTTCGAGGAGGTCTAGTCTCTTTCCTTTATTGCAAGTATGTAACAGTTTAAAATTACTGGTATTGAACAAGTGTGTCTTTTCAATGCAGTGTTCGGAGAAACCGGTATTCATTTTTCCATAAAGAATAGAACTTCTATGCTCTTTGATCCGTTCTTTTATTGAGCGTCCTGATTGGCCGATATATATCGCATCACAATCACTGCATCTTAATTCGTACACACCTGACTTATCACACAATTCTGTTATTTCTTTATTATTAACTAAAATATTTCCTAGATTTACTTTATTCACTTGGATAGGGTTAAATGTTATCCAAGTGAATAAAGTAAATCTAGGAAATATTTTAGTTAATAATAAAGAAAAAAACAGAATTGTGTGATAAGTCAGGTGTGTACGAATTAAGGTGCAGTGATTGTGATGCGATATATATCGGCCAATCAGGACGCTCAATAAAAGAACGGATCAAAGAGCATAGAAGTTCTATTCTTTATGGAAAAATGAATACCGGTTTCTCCGAACACTGCATTGAAAAGACACACTTGTTCAATACCAGTAATTTTAAACTGTTACATACTTGCAATAAAGGAAAGAGACTAGACCTCCTCGAAATATTAGAAATTAAAAAAGCAATAAACCTTAATAGACATGTAACAAACGCACAGCTGGATTTTGTCAACATTCCGACCATTGATGCCATAATAAAGTCCCTTAAAAAGTCATAAATAGTGGTGGAAGTGTACTTTCTAATTTAGTTTTTAAAAATAACTCTTTGATAATGCCTGAAAAGGCGAAACATATGTTAGAGATTAAATTAAATATATTTTGTGAAACAAAACATACCGAGTGTTTTCTTTAGTAAATTATAAAATATTTTGATAAAGTTTGGAAAGTGCCAAAGGTGAAATTAAGAATTAAGAATGGGCTGAAATCCGAAACCCGCGAAATAATTTTTAAAGATTGTTATAAAAAATAATTTTAAAATCAAAAGTCTAAAATTTCATAGTTAAAGTTCACTGCAGTCCCATAATTTTATGATACCATACGTCCAAATCGGCTTAGAATAGCTTTATGCAGTAACATCATATTTTCTAATGATAATGCGATTCTTTCTTTTAATTTCAAGTTTTTACTTGAATAGAAGCGTTGATAAAAGTTTTTTGGTGCTCTTTATTGATTCGCATGTGACGACATTATTTCTGTATTGTCAAGCAGAAGTAGAAATAATGTAAAGCCGGTGACTGGAACATTTGCGATAAATAAGCCGGAAATTATAGGACGATAAGTTCGTACAGAGTTCTCAAATTTAACTTGTTAGTGGTGATTTTCATTTAAGTAAAATTTTTATATGAGGAATATTTGGTGAGGTAGTTTTCTTTTTATTTTATATAATATACCTTAAAAGTTCTTCCTTGGAAACTGTGACTAAGTGAAAATTTAAAGAAAGGTATAAACCCTTTACCACATTAATATTCGTATCCTATTCGTGGCCGCTGAGGTATCCGAGATACTTCGTGTGTCAATTCAAGGACTAATTTTAAGCAACAATTATTCTATTCACTTTTCCCGAATTCCTAACGTTTCTTGAAATATTGGGTTTTGAAGTTGTCAGGTCGTATAGATAGATGCTAAAAAAATGTTGATTGTCGGTTCCTTAATTGTCATCATTGATAGTTGTTTTTTTTAATTGCGTCATTTATGTTAAAATCATGCCTAAAATTTATTCAAATGCGAGCGGACATGATATTCGTGTATGGATATTGCAACGGTAGTACCACCGCCTCAGTTAGGGAATATCAACAACGATACCCAAACCGCCGTCTTCCAGACAAGTAAACGTTCACTAGAATCTGCGAGAAGTGCGTTCCCTAGACCGACTTGTGAAAGAGAACTTATGCGAAGAAACAATGCTGCAGAAGTGCTTGAGGTTATTGAAAATGATCCTGGTGTTAGTAAGAGAAGAATTTCTGTGCTTACTGGACAAACTACGACGGTTGTGCAAAACATTTTGTGAGAAAACGGACTGCATCTCTATCATTACCAACCTGTACAAGAACTTCTCCCCACGGATCTTACTTAAAAAGGTTCGTCTTTGCGAATGGTGGACCAATCATCTGGATACTCTTTTAAGAACCCTTTTCTGTCACGAAGCTACATTTACAAGAGATGGAATCAACAATTTCCACAACAAACATGTGTGGGCAATCGAAAATCCGCATGCTTTTCGAGAAACCTATTTCCAGAGAAGATTCTATGTAAATATTCCTCCTCAAATCAGAAGGACGATGGTGTTTTTACGTGATGATGCTCCGGCTCATTATGGAAGAGGTATTTAATTTCTTCAATAAACAGTATTCAAATCGATGTATAGGTTGCGGTGGTACCATTGCTTGGTTACCGCGGTCTCCGAATCTCAACCCACTACATTTCTTCATGTGTGGACATGTGAAGACACTTACCTATTCAATGGGAAAGCCTAATAATAGTGATGAACTCATCCAGAAGATTCATGCAGCGTTTTATGAGGTGAACGAGAACTGAGAGCGAGAGCTCCGACGGAGGATTGAGTTATGCATTGCACAAGGCGGTGGTCACATTAAGCATCTTTAATAATTGCACTGTAATTACGCTTTTATTAAAATAAACAACATTTTTTCCTAAGCCCTCTAGAAATTTACTTCAGCTTCAAAGTACGATATTTCAAGAACCGTTAGGAATTCGGTAAAAGTGAATTTTTGCTCTTTGAAAATTTTTGAGATATATATTATGTGTCTTACTTTTTCTTCTATATTTTTGTCAAATATTGTTTGAATAGAAATTTGCACTATACTGTGTTTTTACGTTATTCACAGCTACTTCGCGTTATGTATTTTGTATAAGGAGCGTACTATCGGGTAGTTGTCTTGAATAAAATAATATTAATTTGCGGTTTAGATTTGATCAAAAATTTATTCACATTTTTTCATAAATAGTAAAATAACTATTTGGTAAAAAATATTTATCTAAAAATTATAATTTAAATCTAATTAAAACTATAAACACTTAGTATTTGATAATATTAATTTATCTATAGTAATATTAAATGCTTTATTGATTTTCTGTTTCGGATATACTGTGTTGTAGTAAGAGCTCGATATGTTTTGCAAGTTTATTACAGCTAATAAATACCATAATGCACAATAACATCAATATAAATCAATTTTCACTTTTGTTGTAATAATGAGGACTGGCACTGTATACTTTTATACATATTCACACACGTACACATAGACATATTATGGGAACAAATGCAGTGGGACAGCAGAAGCAGCAGTGCAGTGCTCTGTCAGTCCGGCTGGCCTGCTGGCTGCAATTAACATTCCTCAACAGTTGCCATCAGCTATGTTTTAGAACAAAGATATCTGTGGATATTGTGTCTTCGCTGGCATTCATTTGTTCCCGGCGGCTATCACTTATTTCACAGCCCTCTAGATAGGCACTTCTTTCGTCTCTTTTCTCACATAACCGAAGAGAAGAGTGGATGGCTAAAAACGGAAAAAAAATAATAAAAAAAGCACACATTGTTGTGGAGAGAGTGGGTAGTTAATTGTTCGGTTTTATGGAAATTCGCAAAATTATAGAAAGCAAAAAAGGATTCTCGCTTGTATAAGAGTAAAACATATATACCAAATCAGCTAAGTGATTAGGTTATATATTCCGTGCAATTTCTTATCGTGAAGATTGTGTTTATGAAATTTTGTGCAAGGGAAGCATGTTGTGTACAAGCGGATAATTTTAAAAATCTATACATTATTAAGATACGTTTTTATTACGCCGAAAAAATATTTTTCTATTTTGCGTTCGAAATGAACTCATTATGAAACCCAAAACAGTATCGAAATAAGCTTCATTTCGATACGCTTTTTTTCATTTTTCAATGTTGGCGTTGTTTGAATACAGAAATAAATATCATTGCTGTCATTTGATTTTAAGAATTTATGTACATTTGACAGATATGATATATATCCGTATTTTATACAAACAACGTCTGTTGTATACAATTGACAACAACATATATATGTTTCTATGTCACTCATGTTTATATTTTTAAATGAAGCATCAAGTAATGTTAACGAAAATTAGTAAATAATATGTAATATAATATACTTCGCGGATAGCAAGATTTAAATTTGAAAATGTCAAGTATCAATGTGACCAACTGCATGCTTTATATAAAAATTAAACTCTGAACTTGCAAATTAAATAATTCCAATTTAAGCAATTTATTAATGTAAAAAACGCAAAATAGAAAAAATAGTATAAAAAACTCGTTTCATAAGGCCTTTTGCCGCACTCGCTCTTTAGAAAACTCGCCGCAAGCGGCTCGTTTTCTAAACTGATCTCGTGCGGCAAAATGGTGCCTTATGAAACTCGTTTTTTAATATACTATTATTCTATTTTGCGTTCGAAATGAACTCATTATGAAACCCAAAACAGTATCGAAATGAGCTTCATTTCGATACGCTTTTTTTCATTTTTCAATGTTGGCGTTGTTCGAATACAGAAATAAATATCATTGCTGTCATTTGATTTTAAGAATTTATGTACATTTGACAGATATGATATATGTCCGTATTTTACACAAACAACGTATGTTGTCTACAATTGACAACAACATATATATGTTTCTATGTCACTCATGTTTATATTTTTAAATGAAGTATCAAGTAATGTTAACGAAAATTAGTAAATAATATGTAATATAATATACTTCGCGGATAGCAAGATTTAAATTTGAAAATGTCAAGTATCAATGTGACCAACTGCATGCTTTATATAAAAATTAAACTCTGAACTTTCAAATTAAATAATTCCAATTTAAGCAATTTATTAATGTAAAAAACGCAAAATAGAAAAAATAGTATAAAAAACTCGTTTCAAAAGGCCTTTTGCCGCATTCGCTCTTTAGAAAACTCGCCGCTATCGCGGCTCGTTTTCTAAACTGATCTCGTGCGGCAAAATAGTGCCTTATGAAACTTGTTTTTTAATATACTATTATAAGTTTTATTTTAATCTCAATTCTAATGTACAAAGTTGTTGCTTCAATTTTGCATTGTTATGGTTGTCAAAGGCAAAGGCTATTATGTATATTAAACTAGATCACATATTATTACATATTAAACTATAATCAACTGATGTTTGCCAAATTCAATTTCAGAATATGTATAGTTAATTTGCATAAATATATAAACAAAGGGCGAACTATGTACGACAAGCACTTTTTCAGATAATTATGAAATATTATATATGAAATTATAAATTTAATGTTACAATACTATGTACCGAAGTGATAAAAAAATTAGTAAATATATTGGAAGCATTTATTTCGCTTTAATTTCGTAATAATGAATGAAATTTTACTACCTCAAGACATTTTTCGAATATTACTTAAGATACAAGTCAGAATAGATAAATGATATTAATGATATACCTATTAGGAGGCTGGTAACATATATAAATAGATATTTTTCTTTGGATCGCATAAAAATGTAATAGTATAAATTCTAATAATAATCAAAATAAATAATGTCAACATATTGTTTATGATTTCAATAAAGTATCCCTTAGTAAAAAGAAGGAGGTAGAACTAATAAAGGAAATTTTCTGGACATTGAAGAAGACACACAAACAAATAGTTTATCGTCCAAAAGTATAATTGTATTAATTTAGGTGGTTAATTCCAAATTTGTAAAAAATATTCCGAAAATGCAGTTCTTATTTATATTTTCTTTTGTTAATTTAAAAGTATAACATAACGTATCTATCTATATATACAATCTAGACGCATATATAGCAATATATACATGTTGAAACATATCTGTATAAGCCAAATTCGCGTTCGAGACAATCAACGTACGGACACGTATTTCGAGTTGCCTTGCCCTCATGAGGGTACGACGTGAAATATTACCAATGCCCTCAATAAGGTCCCTTTTGAATGGTAGATAGCGTGAGATATTCTGTCATGGGCATCGGTAGCATTTTACTTAGTATGTTGATGAGATAAAGACAACCCGATACACTTGTATGTACGTTGATTATTTTCAATGCAAATTTGTTGTATGCAGATATGTTTCAACATGTACGTATTATCGCATTTTAATTTGAATATTTAAATTGTTCCTTTATAATTTTTGTTTAGGAAAAATTATTTCTAGAGTTTACTTTTTAATAAGGGTTTATTTTTAATAACTTATTGAATTAAAAATTAAATTCAAAGACGGTTATGAATCAGTGGAAGATGAACTTCGACGTAGGCGACCACCAACTACACGGATTGATTCAAAAATTGCAGAAATCAACAACTTGATCCAAAATGATCGTCGGATTGGCATATATCGAATTTCTAACATTGCTAATTTGTCTAATGGTTCCATTCAAAAAATTATTCACGAAGATATAGGGTACCGAAAGGTCATAACAAATAGATTCCAAAAGTGATGACCGATGAACAAAAAGCCAATCGAGTGACAATTTGTCAGCAGTGGGAAAGGCAGCTGCAACATAATTCACAGTTCTTTAAAAATGTGGTTACATGTGACGAGAATTGGTTTTATCATTACGACCCTGAATTAAAGTCTCAAAGTATGCAATGGAAGCACAAAGGCAGTCCAAGAGCGCAGAAGGCGAAAACTGTGAAAAGCGCCGGTAAAGTGACGCACTTAATTTTTTCGATAAATGGGGCATTATTTATGATCACGTGGCACCTAGAGAACATACAGTAGCTGGAGAGTACTATTCTAATGTAGTACCCTAAAGTCAAAACGAAAGAAAAAACGTTTTATCAAGACATCGGTTGGATCCTGCATCACGATAATATTCGAGCCCACAGATCAGCGATCAGCGAGGGGTTCACCCTCTCTACTCACCTGACCTTGCTCAATGTGACTTTCATTTGTATCCTGAAGTCAACAAATAATTGAGCGGTCGAAAATTTGAGTCGAATTTAAAGCTCAATTGGTATACTAAATAGACTCTCAAAAAATGGTTTCTTCGATGTTTATGAGAAGTGGACAAAACAATGGGATAAGTGTATTGCACAGGATGAAGTGTACTTTGAAGGATAGTTGTTGAAATTTTCTAAATAAATGTGTTTACCAGTCTCGTTATTTTCTATTTCCTCGTATATATATACTGCTAGATAATAATAAAATTATTAATCCAGTTATAATTACAAGAGAAGTGTATGTAATTAATAACTAAATTAAAATGTATAATAAAAAATTCTAAGGAACATTCGAGAACTATATCTGTTGGTTGTTCTCGAGGGGTGTCGTTTGTGATCAGTCTGACACAAAAGAAAGGCTTTCTCTTGAAAATATGAATAATATGTCACAAAATGTCCTACGATTTTTTTAACATCTTTAGCTTCGATTTATTTGTAAATAATACAATTTAAAAAGGAGATTAGAAAAATTCTTTATATATGCCAAGTGTAACAGTATTTATACTCTCAAATGGGATATTATAAAAAAAATTATTATTTATTTTATTATAATTTAAACTTCAACGATTAATAATAGGGATACCCTGAATAGCAAAAGATTAAAGTATTGTAATTTCTCTTTATAAAAAAACTAAGCAGTTATCATATATATAAACAAATTAGCCAAAATATTTGAAAAAGACCTAGCAGCTTCGAGAGAAAAAAGAGTTGCATGTCTCTTTTTCATATCACTTGTAAAGTTGGCATTCACTACAGCCTTTTAAAGTCTCAGTCAGTCTTGGAAATTTTAGATAACACAGCTGATTGAATCTCTTGGACATCAGATCCGCTTCCTTTACTCATCGGAGTTTTTGTATTCTCTAATCTTAATCCTTTAACTAAATTTAACTGTTTCGAGAGGAAAGCCTTTTTGCCACTTAGGTTCCATTTTCAGAGTTGCCTGAGCCCTCGCATATAACTGGTGAAGTAGGTCTTGATTATGGTTTTTTTTAGTATGTACGAGGTGGTACCCAAAAGTTCCTATGATCATTCACAACTTTATTCCTAACAGCAATGACAAGTTCTGGTGTAATGTCGGTTTATGGTCGTCCGGAACGTTCATCATCAACTGATGTTCGGCCATTTTTGAAGCTTTTAAACCAGTCAGAAGTTTCTGTTTGACCCAAAGCATGGTCCCCAAATGTTTCCTTTAACATTGTGTGTGTTTGTACGGCAGTCTTAAGGAGTTTAAACAGAACTTGATGCAGATACGCTGTTCGCTCAAATCGAGAATTCAAGAATCGTCGCAAGCACAGGCTGATTAAATAACGAGAAATTGTTCATCGACAAGAACATTTCTACTTACAAGAAAGTCGCTTGGCATACTAACTCACAAGGAATGTAAACAGCTCCACGTAGTGGTGTTTGATTGTAACTACGTCCGTTTTCGCGCATGGTTCAAATTTCGGAAACCTTTGGATACCACATCGTATGTAGTCCTGGTTCTGTTTTGTCAGTTCTTCTACTTTAGTCTTGGAAATTTTAGATAGTTATCTTATCGGATCTCCCTGTTGGACATTAGATCTACTTTCTCTATGGTGTCGCCGCTTACAGCCTTATGGATTTGCTTCGGTATATGACTTTGGTTCATCTTGTCTTCCTAGTTTGATTTATTCATCCTTTGTAGCTTCAGAAGTTCTTACTTTTTATTTTATCTATACAGATTCCACGAGGAGCACATACTCTAACAGTCCATCCAATCAGAGCTCCATTTGACCGGATAAAGCTAAATACAAGAGGCTTTCATATAGTGTTCAAGAAAACGTTAAAGGCCACACTTCACTACGGCCGCGCAACTTTCGGTACTTTAACTTTCACCTTAGTTTAGGTTTAGCGCATACTCACGTAGTAATTGTGAGCTTTGAGAGAATTATATTTTAGAACTAAAACACTTGTAATAAGTATAATAACTGCAGTCGGGGCATTAACAGTCTTCACCAACCATTTGATGAGCGAACGATCTCTAAATGTTTAATATTATTTACGTCATCAAACTGCATTGAATAACTAAGTAGAATTCTTCTACTATCATTAAGTTCTAGCAAAACCAAATAAATATCGCTTATGTTTCTAGCATATATATCTTTGCTGCTCGATCATATAAAGAATTTCTTCCCTCTTCGTAAAAATTTCCGGTAATCTATTGAAGTATTTACTTTTAAAACTTTATCAGTATGTCTCTTGGTAATTTGTTATTCCTGCAATTAAAATTAAAAATTCTATTTTTTGTATACATCGTTGAACTTCTTGTGCTTTCACAAATTTACAAGTTTTGGTAATATTAATTTTGATTGTGATAACAGTTTACATAGAACAGACATGAAATTTAAATTAAAAACAATTTTCATAATAACAAACTTTTTATATTTAACCGAAAGCATTGTATTTATATCTTCTAGATACCCTTTAACATGGGTGCCTTAAAAAGAAAAATAGCAAAATAAAAGAAGTCTTAAGGAAGCCACATGTAAGAAGTTGAAAAAATTATGAATACCAGATAAAATATACAAACTTGCAAAGAGTATAAGCAAAGACATAAATTGCGATAGTTCAGACGAATATAGAAACAACGTAGAATCGAAACTGTTTAAAAAAAAGTTTAAAGGATTAGAAGAGAAAAATTGATCATGGATGTTATGTCGATATGTAAATGAGAATTATTCGAATCAGTAACAGCATGACTATGTAGGTAATGTAATAATAAATAATATAGTAATAATAATAATAATAATAATAAGAATACCCCATACTAATATTAATATACAATAAGAATACATCAACTATAAACGTAAAATTAATAGAAAAACACACCAATAACAACTCTATTCGCCATCACAACCGCAAATAAATAAATACTTCCAGAACTTGGAAGAAGTAAAGAGCAAAATAAAACAATACCAAAATGAGAAATGAGGCTAAATAAAAACATAGACGAAATTAGGAAGGGTATTGGTAGAATTACCTAATATAGGTAACAATTCAAATAAAGTCAGAAAAGATGTAAATAAAATCTCTCACAACACAACGTAAACTGAATACTTGAATGAAATACACGACACAAAAAAAAACAAAAATTAGCAGGAAAATGGAAGCACCTGCTGGGTTAAAAAGGTACAAAGGATAAAATGAAAGAAAGAAGGTAAATAGGCGTTTCAAAATTAATGAAAAACAATTCTATCAATGATTAGTATACCAAGAACAAATTAAAGTGCAACCATCTAATATGGTCCTAACCAGCAGAACACATAGATAACACCCAGTTGATAAAGAACGAAGAAAATAAATGGACCAACTTGACCGAGCAAAAAACGTATACAACCACAGCAAAAAAATTTACACAAATAACAGCAAAAACACATAATTGGAAATGCCTAGATGTTGATCATATCCAAAACTATTGATATAAACAACTTAGTACAACACAAGTACCTAGAGTAACAAATAAGTATACTCTTGAAAAATCACCACAATTTCGTAACTTTCTTAACAGAAGGTGTAATATACATAAAACCCAAAGCAATGGCATAGAAAATCCAACTAGCGCCCTACTACATGCCTACCAGCATTATATAAAATAATTACAGCATTAATAACTGATAAGATTGAGGAACATATCATCACGAATAACATTCTAACAGAAGAACAAAAAGGCTGTAGAAAATACAGTAAATGATGCAATGAACAACTCATAATAAATAGTGGGATTACGAAACAAGCAGAAAAATATCAAAGAATCCTAGAGATGTGTTAGATAGATTACAGAAACGCCTTTGGCATTGTTGCCCACTCTTGGTTACGAAAATACTACAAATATATAAAACAAACAGAAACATTATTTCGGTAATAATGCAGTCATGGAAGACTAAAATTATATTAAAGACAACAACAGATATCGTACTAATAGAGACCATAGATCTTAGACGAGGAATTTTCTAGGGCGACTCGTTTAGTGCACTTTGGTTCTGCTTATGCTTAAATCCATTACCAAATACTCTAAACGACACACATACGATTTCAATATCAAATCAAATAAAACGACAGTACATAAAATAAATCATTTAATGTACATGGATGATATTAAACTTTATACATCCACAATATCACAAAGAAAAGGAATAATGAAAATCACAGAAGAAATAACCTCCGATATTAAGATACACATTGAAAAAGGAAAATGGAAACACCTATTACAAAAGAAACACTAAAATGTTGATATAGACTTTATAGAAGAACGAGACACTTACAAATACCTAGGTTTTTATCAAAATAAAAACATTCTAAAAATCTAACAAGAGCAATTAATACTTTTGCAATGTTCATTTAAACATACTCACTTGGAATAATTCGATAGACCTTAATAATATTTATTACATAACACTCGTACTTATGTACAAATACAGAAAACTACACCCAAACTCTTAGAAAATTAGGGAAAGAAGAATATTTGGTCGTATAGAACTTATAGTAAATACCGTTATCGTGTTGCGGTATACCAACACCGTAACATCAGTCGTGCACGGTGACCGAGTTCATACCCATAGATTCGTGGGTAGAGTAAAATGTTCCCCGGCCATAGGCTGAGAGTGCGAGAGAAAGAAGACATTGGTAGGTCATGAGTTATTATTATATCTGCGCTTGTAGAGCGTAAAAGTAACTTTGTTAGTATTCACCTTTATTAAAAAGTCATTTCAAATAATGAAAATATAGAGGTTCTACTACTAGCACCATCTTCCGGGAAGACTTAGCATTATATTTGAATTCTGCTTTATGAGAAAGTGAAATTTTGTTAATTTCCGACATTTGAAGTTTCAGCGTGTGGTTTATGTGTCTAAATGAATAATCCTAAAATGCATAAACACGGAATTCGTGGCGTAATCAAATATTTATTTTTTAAAGAAGTAAACATATCTGAAATTTTGGTTAATATGCAACAAACTTTGGGTAACAATGCTCCTTCAAAAATCACAATTTGTCGCTGTGTCAGGCAATTTAAACGTTGCTGTAGACACTATCACTGTCACTTACTGCGAAATATATATTTTTTTATTTACAAGGAAGTCTTTAAATAATATTATTTGAATAAAAAATAATTTAACCGATTAATTTAAAAAACTATCGTTATAAAGCTAATATGATATCAAGGAAAAGCTATGCATTATGCTTTTTAAAATCGTAACTTATCTGCCAATTTACAAAATATTTCCAATATTATTAATTTTATTACCTATCAGTTTGTGTTGTCATACATTGATTTTATATCAAAATGAACAAAATCGAATGTAGAACCGTTATAAGTAAGTTCCTTACAAAACAAGGAAAATCTCCAAAAATTATTCTTGATGAAATGTTAGGTGTATACGGAAATAATGAACTAGTCAACTATTTGCGAGTTGTTAAAATTGTTTAAACATGGTCGAGAATCATTGAATGATGATCCCCGCCAGGGTCGCCCTAATAATGTGATCATTTCAGATATTGTTGAAAAAAACAAGTGTTTGGTTTTGGAAGTTGTAAGATTAAAGAAGCGACAATTAGTATGTTTACTAGGCGATTTAAAAACCACAGTCTTTAGAATGACAAAAGCCAGGGCAACGTGGGTTCCGCAAATTTTTTCGCCATTGCAAATGCGTACCTGGGTAGAGACGTGCGAATAAACCTTAGTGCTTTGTGAAAACGATCCAGATTTAATTATCGACCGACTTGTTACTAGAGATGAAACCTGGGCTCATCATTGTGATCCCGAATCGAAACAAAAGTCGATGCAATGGCATGTTAAGAATTCGAGCCACGCCAAGGAGTTTAAAGTCATCCCTTCTGCAGTTAAAATAATTTCACTGTCAAGAAATTTTGTCGATTATCTGAATAAGGATAATTCGGCAAATGGGGAGTATATGATGCATCGACAATACACCATGCACAAGTCAAAACATTCAAAAGCTACCTTACTGATAGTTGCTTTGAATGAATTGAACAGTGACTACCTTTTGTTTTCGAATTTCAAAGAAACACTTAGGGGGACAAAATTTAGGGACGATAACTAATCTATAGCAGCTATAGAGAAACATTTCGCAGAGAAACAAAAAAAATACTTTTACAATGGATTTACAATGTTATTGAAACGGTGTAATATCTGTATTTAAAAGCAAGGACACTATTAAAAATTAAAAGTTTTACTGATGCTCTAGTCATTTGTTTTCATACCTAGTTTCTTGTATTGGAAATCGATACAAGAAAGTAGTTAAGAGAAATTAATAAAATCATGTAGCTTTTTAGTCAAACTTCTAAAGAGCTTTCAAGAACGTAACACAAAATATAAAGTTTATAATATTGACCTACAAACATTAGGAGTAAATGTTAAATGAGAATCAAATGTAATATCGTAGTCCTTCACATTATTAACCATATTGAGAAAATAGAATAGGCAGAATTTATAAAATTAACCTTCTTCGTATAAGAAAAGAAATCGTAGTTACCAACATTTAATTTTAGTTATATAAAATATCAATGCACAAGTATATTTAGGTTTTATTAAAGGTGAATTACATCATGGCTTAATAGATGGTACATTTTCATCTGCATAGCCAAGAACAGGACAACAGGACAATATTTAGATGATAGGTGCAGTGGCGTAGTAAGGTTTGGTAGCATCTGATGCGCGGTTTTAACTTGTCACCCCCATGTCCACCAAAATATAAAAAGAAATTTATTAAGGAAGCAATTTTTTATTCGATTCATTAAGTAAAAAGAGCAAAATGTTAATTATTTTGTAAACGTTTTCTATGAATGCAAGTAAAATACTTTCTTATTAGCCAGTTTAAAGTACATTGTAAGAAATCTTTTTTATAGTGATAGTACCTAGTGCATAACTTTATTATTATAATACAGTTTAAAGATAGTTGTTTACAAGATTCATTCTCTAGGCTCTAATCCAACAAACTGTACTTTAACATAATAACTTAGAATCTCTTCTATTTAATTTTTTGCAATTTTTTGTCACCCCCTTAGAGCTGGTACCCGGTAAGGGTCGCCCCCCTGCACTCGCCTTCCTACGCTTTTGGATCATTACTCGAATATAATAATAATAAAAAAGAGAAAATATTAAAAAGACGAAGGGTCTTTCAAGATAGTCTGAATGGAAAGAATAGAGGAAAGAAAGGAACAGAAATAATTGGCAAGATAAAATAATTATCGTACGAATGGACTGGAAGAAGTGGATTAAAATATGAAGAATAACAGATCCAATGCTTTATGGGCAAACAGAGAATGGGAAACAACAAGAAGAAATAACTAAAACGTATTTTCAAATATATCCTAAAATAACATTGATACACGCTGTATAGTTATAGGAAATTTAAATATAGGGTAAGTTTAATATTACAATACTTCGTAAGATTACTAAAGCAGTTAAAAACTAAAGTTACATCAGAGCTTTTAATAATATTTTTGCCTAAATTTGAATATTTGGATTTACTATTGTTTGTATGTTTCTCTGTATGATCACCGTCTACCTAATTGAGAAGACGTCTGATGAGATTCACCATCAACCACTTGCAATAATCATATAAGAATAAATACTTACTGCAACACGCGGTACACCTAGATTCACGGGTAATAAAACGCAATACCCTTTAGTAGTAGCGATAGGTGAGTTGATTGCAGGAGATGAAATGGAGGAGTATTGAATGTGCGCCGTTCGCTGGCCGTTCTCGAATATCACGTAGGGGACCGAGACGAGGGCGGAGCGGTGAAGCAACCCAGGTGCATAGCTCCGAGGCATGCATTCCGTACAAAACACGCGCTGTTTGCTCATCCTCTCTTCTCGCGATATCTTCTCTTTCTCTCGGCACGAAATTCCCACACTTTCTCAATCAAATCAATTACTGTACACACTGCACATACCTACGTAACCAATATACATATACCTTGACTATATACATCAATACTGTCTGGACCTTTGGACTTGTTTACCATCTTTACAACTAGGTGTAAGAGATGTCTCCGAAGTGTCTAGGTGAATTAATTACACTAAAGAAATCTCCAGTTTTGGCAAAATTTAGCACCGAAAAGAATAAAATGAAAATTTCATTTTTCTGGTATAGCGCAATTAGAGTGTGAAAATATGTTTATGTATAATTTCACGCATACGCTTAATTCATTAGGAAGTATGTGCACGCGATTTGGATTTTCATGAATTGTAATGTATATACTTTTTGAAATTGAATAACTAATTCATTGAGGAGATAAGTGTTGAAACTATATTACGATAATTAATAATACAACGTACGAGCTTCATAAAAGATATAAAGTAGACGCTAAACATGTTTCGCCACATTGTGCCTTGATCAGGTGATGCTAAATATTAGTTATAAAGTATTTATCATCGCTTGATGACGCCACAGTGTGGCGAAATATATGTGGTGTCTACATTATATTTTGTTTGAATCTTAAAGGTTATGTTATTAATTATTTTAGAAGTTAGTTCCACATTGTGAGTAATTGTAAAGATCATAAAGTAATTCCAGTTATTATATGTAACTAGGTCATGCGACTTCTTTTATACACGTTCTTCATACAGCTTAAGAATCGATTAATATGTTGGATTATTTGGTAAAATTACTGAATATGTTACGTATTCAACTATATAATTTATTTTTAGAAATATGTAAGTACTTCCATCTGGTATCATACTTTAAAAATGTTAAAAAAGTTAAAAATGATAAAGTGATCGTGGATAAAGCTTTAATTTTCATAATCTTTCAAAAACATTTCTACCATATTTTATGTACTAGTTCATTCTTGGAAAGGAGTCATCGAATCAACATTTTTTGTGAATGCTACACACTCGTCATTCTACGCCCTAAGATCTTTATCGTTGGAAAACTTTCTCTCTTTCAGTCTGTTCTTGAAATGGGGAAATAACATGAAGTGAAATCTGGGCTGTACTGTGAATATTTCAGCACCTTCAACCCAATTAGTACAAAATAATCGGAGCAGACGTTCAAGCGATGGGCGAAACCACTGTTGTAGTGGAAAACCAGGTGAGTGAACGGATGTATTTGTGTGATTCACAACTCTAGGCAGGTACTCCTCGATGTATCACTTTGCCATGACTGTTTTGGTAAAGAACTTCTTAACAAATTTGAATTTAGGCACAGAGGTATCTTTAGAGAACCAGACTTTGTTCTCTGGCTTGGTGGACACGTCGTAGTCATATAGCTAGGTTTCGTTACCTGTCAAAATGCTGATGAGATACTTAGATCTTAAATTTTTAAAGTTCTGGAACATTTCGCGGCACCATGAAACGCGTCATGCCGTCCACTCTTCGGTTAAGGCGTCGGTACTTAAACGGAGTAAACCTTTCTCACTCGAAGATGTCTCTGGAGAATGCTATGATTTGCTGGTGCATGAATGTCTAGATATTCTTCTATCTCGTGATATCTTACATGCCTATCGGACGCGATTATTTTTCAGGCAGTATTAATGTTGTCTTCGGTAACGAAGGAGGGGATGTTCTGACCTACGAATAATTGAATTGACACAAAATTAGTCAACATCACGAAGGAAAAATTGATTATCTAGCCCTGTACAAATATTTTCAGTGGCTATTGACTTCAAGTAATGCGGTTTGTTCTGGGTTTTTCAAAATGAAAAATTTTTCAGTAAATTATTTAATCAAAATATTATTAAAAATTATGTACAAATTTGATTATTTCGAACACAAAAAGAAAAGTAGATAACCTGCAAATTATAATCTACCCAATTATAATTTTCGATAATGCCTTTATCTATTTAGATTCATCCATATTTTAGTTTTCTAATATAAAATTTGTAGATCAACGTGGGGTCTGCTATTAAGCATGCATTTGGAAGCAGATAGGATGTTATAGGGAAGCATGAACACATATAAATTTCTAATCATAAAAAAATTTCTATGACAATAAAATCAATTGAAACTTATGGGGATTCGGAAAATATATATCCACACGTGAATCAGGTCTTCCAATAAGTAAACGCTGCAAAATATTTGGTTCTCCCTGTTGGTAAGTTTAAGGAAGCAGTTTGGGAAGATAAAGCGAAAATTTTGAAAGTAAATATGGACAGTTGATTGTACTGTGTATCAATTTAAATAATAACTTGTCGACTACTTCGAGTCTCAACAATAATTAGTTTTACGGAGTTCCGATCCTAGGATATGTACCATCGTTCTTATGGATAAAAATTTCAATATAGATTTCATACCATGTGATGTTCGCATATTCAATTTTCTTGATGACACAAGCATAATATAAACTTTTAGGAAGGGTCACTTCAGCAAAATACTTCGAAATGCGTATGATAAAACCAAACATACTCTAACTCAAAAGTCATTCTTAGATCTCTAACGTGGTCTCTTTTATACAGGGACAAAAATTCGAGCTAGGTAAAATTGGAGAGTTGATGTAATGACGATGTCTTTAGAAACCCAATGAAGGGCCGAGGAAAGTGATAAATGAGTTTACAAAATACAGCAACAAACATTTTTTCTTATCAACGTTGTGAATCAAATGGAAACTAAAATATATTACTATTTATAATATTTTTAAATTTTTTATCTTAATTCTTTTCATAATGTCATACAGAATGAAGGCAAAATGATGTGAAGTCAAATAACTATTATCGGTAAAGTTGAATTAATTTTTTTTTCTCTCAAATCAGGTTTTTAAAATCTGGCAAAATTAATATACCATAGTTTACTTTTAAACGAGCTTCAAAATATAAAAACATTCCATGATAATAGGAATGAAAATAACCCTTCTTATTCAATAGAAGAAACTGATGTTAAAATAATAAGGAGCAAGTGCTAACGGCTTAAGCAATTTATCGTTTTTAAATAGGTTTATGATAGAAGTGGTAGCTTAAAGTATGTAAAAATCATAAAGTGACAGTGAATTACGATTCAAAGATTTTAACCTTTTGCCGTCAGTACAGATTAAAATAAACAACTTAATGAAAGATATTAGAAAGTTACTTTTGGTATAAACTTTAAGGCCGAGCTGTAAAGCTTTGATTTCTCAAAGAGAAAAATAAAGTAGTATCCTAAAAATATTGCTATTTTTGGACAGATAAAATGGTTGAATTACAAAATGTTGTGCTTATTTGACCTTATATTATATTGTTTTTATTACTGCATATTCACATTTAGTTAGTTTTCTATATGTAGAACAAACTTAAAATTTTGGCAGATTATAACATACTAGCTAATCCCGACCACGCTTCGCTGTGACTCAATCTGAAATGAAATGAATGAGAAAAGAGATAAATGTATTATAGTAAATATAAATTCACTGGGAAAACAAATCATCCAATTGCGCTGCTGTAGCTATGTGAAGTTAAAGGAAAAAAAATGTTTGTGACAAAAAAATAATTTTTTTAATTGTAAAGCTGATGAATTGATTACATTTTTTGTTTAGTCCATTTACTTATTTAACATCACTTATAAACAATGTAACCCGCTATTTTAATAATGTTCCTGTCACTTGGCTTTTGACACATTGTCGAAATTACTTCAAAAACGTCACCTTTCAAATATCTCAGTGTTATTTAAATTCTTTTAATAAAATTTGTATCGTATATGTTCTCTTTTCTTCGATCCTATCTTGAATAAATACAATAGTGAGTGTATTCTCTTAAATATTTAATCTTCCTTTCTTGTGATCCTTAATTTTTGGATTTTATATCACTTTATGTTTAACTTCTTTCTATAACAGCTTCTCTGTGCCTGTTTCCTATTACTTTTCATTCTCATTGAACTTGTTATTAAATTCCTTCTGCCAATACTATTCTTATTCCAGCTATAATTTTTCGATTGTCAATTTATTACAATCAAAATGAATATGGCCATCGCTATACTACTACATTATATTATAACATTATTTTCTTTAGATTGACATTTTTAAATTCGTTATATCTTTTGAATGGAATGTCCGATTTTAATAATTTAAAAAGTATTTTACTGGTATTGAAATGGTCTTTAATAAAACATCATTTAATAGGATAAGGAATAATACAGAGGTATGGATAATATGGTTTGATTATTGTCGGCACTTTTATTAACTTTGAAAATGTAAAAAAGTTCTTATAGTGGTATAACTACAGTAGTTGGACATATGGTTTCGCGGACTTTTTTGTAGATATTAATACGTTCTATAATACTGTAGAACATTTTTTTGTTCTATCAACAATAGTTTCCGCAGCATACGCGATGGCAGATTTTTTGTGACTAATTTTTTCACACCTTGGGTTACATTAATGCATTTTTTTTGGGGATCCCTTTTTTTTAAATGTAATATAGCCTATGTCACTCAGTGAAAATGCAGCTTTCTAATGGTGAAAGAATTTTTGAAATCGGTCCAATAGTTTTTGTGTGAAAACATTACAAACATACATACAAAAACACAAATGTTTCCTCTTTATAATATTAGTTTAGACATATTAGGAAGAAATTTACACTTGAAAACGAAATATTCCAATGCAACACAGTATCCATATTATATGGTCAAATTAGATTACAACATTGTCTTTTATAAAATAGCTATAGATTAGACGTAAAGAAATAGTGGTATTATACTACGAGAGACATGTAAAGCATATAATCAAGAACTATATATTGAAAACTTTAGATTAAAGACCGGCATTCCCAAGTAAGATTGGGATAATACGAATGATTTAAAAGATTTTATGATTTGCAAAACTTACTCATGTTAATCAAATGCTAATCCCAAAGGTAATATTTTAAACATTGATATTCAGTTGAAAAATATTGTGACGTGTTGAAAATTTGTAAATCTTTCAATGCGATTGGTATCTGATATCCGTTATGATTCTGTATCTCTTTTAATCTAGATAATTATAGATGGCAGCTAGTATCTCGTAAGTTTGCAGAATTTATAAGTGATATGATTGTTGGATTAGCCAAAAAACCTTACCTATGATTTTTTTACATAATCAATTTTATAAAAAGGACATGGGTGCTTGGAATATAATATCTAATATAATTTCATAATCTTCGGGTATATGCTGAAGTAACCTTCAGCATATACCCGTATTCGAGTATTCGAAAGATTATTTATTCGTTTCATCACTAGGCGTGACGAAATATTAGGAAGAGGATTGCTATTTGAGTATCCGGAATAACAAACAAAAACAAGTATTCATTATTGAAAATGGTTTTATTGTTTTTTTTTAATATTTCATCGCTTTTTCCATTCCGAAAGAGGTATATATCTCCAAAACATGCATTTTGAACGCATTCGCTACATCTTCTGGGGTCAATAATCGTTGACTACTTAGTTTATTCTTCACGTATAGAAACAGAAAGAAATCATTAAATGCCAAATCAGGGCTGTATAGCAGATGACCCATTAATTAAAATTAAAGTTTTGACCGCGTAAAATATTGAGTTGTTTGTGTTGATGTTCGCATTGTTACGTTGAGAAATAATATTACGTTGCTGGTTGTTTATTTAAATTTATTCAAAGACTACTGGCAAACAAATGGTTGTGTACCATTCAGAATTTACCGCTTTACGCCCCTTTAGTGGCATTGCAGCCACATATCCATTTTTTACCTAAAAGCAGGCGACCATTAACTACTGTGTGAACACATTTTATTGGTTTTGGTTCATTTTAGAACACACACACACTATCGACTGCGGTTTTCTTTCGAGCTCAGACGAATAAATCCAAGATTGGATACCTGTGTAGATATTATACACGGCATTTGATACACCACGATTGTATTTTTTTGAGCATTTCCTTGCACCGATCGACATGAGACCTTTTTTGTGCGATTGTAATGCGAGATCCAGTACGAACAAATCTTTTTTACGGATAAACGTTCTTACAAAATATTGTGTATGCTTATCATACTGTTGTCCAGGGATGCCTCAATCGCACGGTATGTTACATTATGATCTTGCATTATCAGTTTGTGCCTAGCATGAATGTTTTCTGGTACAACAATCGATTTTGGACAACCTTCTTTAAATTCGTTTGTGAGCGAATGATGGCCACGATTAAACTCACTAAACCGGTGATATATAATGGTTTTAAATGGTTATTTATCGCCAAAGTCGAAAGTGAGTTGATTGGTGCATTGTTGTTGCGATAATCCACGTCGAAAATCATAGAAAATTATCGCACGAACATTTTCACTAGTTAATTCCATTTTTTAACTGAGATGAAATTTTTAAGTCACTGTAAACAACACCAATAGCGTCGTATGATAAAACGTTCTGAGTATATATGCTGTTAAAAATCACAAACTTTAAGATGGATATGTCAGATGGTGCCTTCCGGATACATAAACAGCTACTTTCCTAGTAGAAATATTGACAAGAAGTTTAATTACTTATTTCTTAGCGTGACTTTAATTAAATTTGTAAGGCGATACATAATTTCAAAACAAACGCCTTCCATTCGCGAAATTTCTGGTGGCAGGTAAATGATTTACATAACAACGACCCTTTTAATAGGTACAGTGTATTTTAAATACGTATAATTGTAAATTATCATTTATGTAACCAGTTTTCTTAACAGTGTCATAAATTTAATGATTTTTGTTCTTAGGATTCTATAACATCTAAAACTCTGGCACTGCTTTCCTAATATTTTGGGTGAGGGTCTGAAGTATAATGTATAAGTAATTGTAGGAAGATAGGGTGACCATTTAATTACGATTTCGATTGCACTTTATCTACATAATTTGTATATTGCGAAATGTATTCGTTCTGATTTTTTTTATAAAATTGTGTAAGAATACGGTCCTGTACTTGAAACGGCAAAGATCGCCGTGGAAAGAATATAAATACGTATACATTCAAGATCGACCAGATGTTAAGGGGTTATATGTATAGAACACCTGTCTGACAAGATGAGATCGATCTACGTCACAGACAATATGCAGACATGTTGGGATCGCCTCATTATTAGATTTATTTGTAATTGATTTAATATTATCGATTCCGTATTCAAATCCACCGATGAGATAACGAGGTAAGAATTTTGTCGGTGGGTAGGGCATCTTCAGGTGATAAATCACATCTGGAATGAGGCTCTGTAATTCACATTATTCGGATCAAATAGTATTCTACACCCTACATACTCTACACACTTCATATATAAATGTGTATAATTTAATAGGTTAAAAGTAAATTTGAATTTGAATTTGAATATTGATTGCTTTAGCTTTTTTTTGTGTTTTATGTTTTGAGGAATGAAATAAGGATATCGACTACCATATTTAAAATAGGGCCATCGATATTTTTTTTTTAATATTTAGAAATATGAAACTGAGAAACATTACTTTCGAAGCCAAAATTTTAGTGAAATAAAAGGTATTTATACAAGTCAAAGTCGAAACACTTGTTGGAAAAAATCTATACAGGAAATTGAAAACTTTTACAAAATTTTTTTTTGTTACATTGTCTTAACTCTAAGATACATATCTAGTACATAAACCGGGCCTCACAAACCCAGCTATTAAAACTTATTATAAAATGCGACAACACAAATTTATTGAAATAAAGCTACATTTAAGCGATCATTTCACAAAAAAAAACAATTATAATTATTATATAATAAAATTGTTTTATAGATTACAAAGAATAAGTAGTGCATATTTTTACACTGTGTTCATTACATATATTATTTGCTTCACTTATTTAAGCTGTAGATGGATCAGAGGTATCAATAATTTCTTTCATATACTCCACAATGCTACGTCGTATGTTAGGGTTAGTTAATCTTCTTGCCATATAGGGTATTACCAGTTCCTTTGCTAAATCCTTTAAAAATATTCTGCGTTTGTGAGTGACACAAGCGTGATAATTTGGATATTCTTTGGTAAAAACATTTATTGTTGCCACGCCAATTATATTGAAGAAAAACGTTATAGGCCATCGCTTACTTTGCCTTTTATTTGTGTTTGTGGATACCATTTGATCCATAACATCGACAACCCATTGTTTTATTCTAATAGGAGTGCTTAGTAAAATTACGTATTTGTTCTTCTTAGGTGAATAACTTACCATGCTTACGTTATTTTTTAAGCAAAATAGAGAAAATATCACTAAACGATTTTTCGATTGTTCCATCTCTTTTGGAATATTTCGCTTATTTTGACGTAGCGTATCAACAAGGGAAAATTTTTTCACAAAAAATACTATGCCAATGGAACACGTAAAAAATTGTCAGATTCAAACCAGAATTACTATTTTTTTATAATTCATAGTGGACATTGAACAACGTTTTATATTTGAAAATAAATATGAATAAGTTTAGTCCATTGAGAGGTTCCACTTATATGGACTTGCCACCATCAATAAAGAAAAAGAAGGCTATAATAAGTGTTCAAAATTCTGACAACAAATGTTTCGCTTGGGCCGTTACTTCTGCTTTAAGGGAACCAGAAGGACTTCCGCAAAGAGTTTTATCGTATCCACATTATACATAGCACAGTGGCAGATTTTACTGATATACATTTCCCTGTAAATTTAAAAGATATCCATAAGTTTGAAAAGCACAATAATATATACATTAATGTATATGGTATAGAAGAATGTTTTCAGGATAATGTGAGAGCTCAAGAAATAGTGGGTCCATTGTATTTTACCAAGCGTAGAAGAATTGCTCATATTAATTTATTACTTGTTACCTCGGAAAATGCAAATTCACACTACGTTGGATAAATAATTTCTCGCGACTAGTTGCGCCACAGAAATATTTTTCAGAACATCAAAAATACAAGGTGTTTAATTTTCTTCACATGCGAAGATAAATTAAAAAGACATGAAAATGAGGATTGTAAGCAGGTGAAAGCAGTCTTTCCCGGCACAGAATTAAAAATAAATAAGTACGGAGAGGAATTACCAGAATATGTATTAAAATTATCCTTTTGTGGTTTATGCTGATTTTGAAGCTATATTAAAACCTATTGATATGTCAGAACCGGATCCTTCCAAACCATGTACTGTGAAATGTTTCGAACATGAACAATGCTCTTTTGTTTATAATGTGAGATGTAGTTTTGATGATAATCTGAGAAAATTGCGTTTATATCGAGGACAAAATGCAGTCACATCTTTTATTAGAGAGCTAGAAACTGATGTTACTTTTTTATATACAAATTATTTAAGTAAAGAGGTAGAAATAAAACCTTTAACTGATGAAGGGCGTGATAAATATGAGCACGAGACAGTGTGTCATATTTGTGAAAAAGCAATAACAGTCCCTGAAGAAAAAGTTCGTGACCATGATTATATGACTGGATTGTATCGGAGTGCAGTACATATGGTATGTGATATAAATTATAAAGAGCCCTGATATATACCTATTATCTTTCATAATTTATCTAATTATGATACACATTTGTACCTAAAAGTGCTGGCTGCTAGATGCTATTGCACAAAATAAAGAGAAAACGGATTAGGTTAGTGTTTTACGTTGAAAATTAAATAACATTAAATTAAAATAGCTTAGAATGGTAGGGGGACATTTATGTGATTAATATCTGTATGAATTAATTGGAGACTTAACAAATATTAACAAATTTTAAGTTTAAAATTAGATTAAAGATGATTACAAATTGAGTTAACATTTAACGTTGAAACTTACATAAAATAAAAATAAGAATGGCTAAAATGAACAGGAAAGTTGAATTACAATACAATACGTAAAGGAACAAAGAAGGTCAAATCAAACTCACATTGTTGTTTTTTCTACACGGATACGCATTCATGTGCCACATGTGCTTGGACACCCAGGACCAATTTTCTTAAAACGAACATGCTTGTGCGGATTTTGTTAGTGAACTAATGCTTTAGTTTGCGGGGGTTTAATTTCTGTTTTTTGGAATGAGCATGGTAGTCAGGACCGTATTTAGGGGTATAAGTTAACATTGTTATTTCTAATGGGAGATATATATATATTTTTTTTTTTTTTTCCGTTTTTGTCTTGTGCGTGCAGGGGGGGGGGGGGGTTGATTTTACTATTGTTTTATGAGAGGGTAATAAAGTTTTGAAAGCCCATCGATTTCGTTCCTGTCGTTGATTGTTTTGCTATTTTTGAAAATGTGTATCATTTCTAAGACCTCTCTAGCTTTTGTGTTCTTTTTTTGTGTTATTACTCTGGTGTTTTCAAAATCAAAATTATGTTTTAGTGTCAATTGGTGTTTTTTTAAAGCAGTTTGATTTTTTGCGTATTTGTGACCTTTCAATCTTTCTTGTAGTAACTGTTTTGTTTGGCCTATGTATATTTTGTCACAGTCTTTGCAGGGTATGTTGTATATTGTGTGTGATTGTTTTAGTGTAGGTGTTGAGTCTTTAAGTTTGGTGTGTAGGAATTTTAGGTTTTTACCGCTTTGGTGTGCTATTTTAAAATTAAATGGTTTGAATATGTTGTCTAATTTTTCGGATAATCCAGTTATATAGGGTGTGGGGATATATGTGAATTCATTGGTTTTTATGTTATTGTTTTGGTTGTTTGTTTTGTTATAAATTTTATTGAGTCTAAGTTTTATAATTTTTTGTATGAATTGTGGTGGATAGTTGTTTTCTGACAAAATTGTTTTAACTTTATTTAGTACTGTTGGTCTGAAAATTAGGTTTGTGAGATTTAAGGCTCTGTCTACTAACGCTGTTACTACATTTTTTTTGTGGGCTAGGGGTTGGTTAGAAAAAAAGTTTACATATCTGCCGGAAGCGGTTGGTTTAGTGTACCATTTTGTTTGTATGTTGTTTTTTGTTCTTGTCAGTGTTAGGTCTAGGAAGTTTATGGAGTTGTTTTTTTCTATTTCAATGGTAAACTTTAAATTTGGGTGGAAATTGTTGAAACTATTTTGTATATTGTTTATTTCATTTTCTGGTAGTAACATTATGCAATCATCGACATATCTTTTGAAAAAGGTTGGTTTTGTTTTCAGGGATTTTATAACATTTTCTTCGATGTGCTCTAGTACTAATTGGGCTACTACGCTGGATATAGGTGCTCCCATTGCTAGTCCTTCAATTTGTTTGAAAAATTTGTTGTCGAATTGAAAATATGTGGAAGTTAAAGTTAGTTCTATTGCTTCTAGGAAATCTATTAGTGGTAAGTCTGTGAAATTTTTGATGGAGTCCCATTTTTCTGTGATTACTTTTTTGGCCAGTGTTAAAGGTATATTGGTGTACATTGATTCTACGTCTAGGGAAACTAGTTTTTCGTTGTTTTTTGTTTTTATTGTATCGATATGTTTTTTGAAATCGAAAGTATTTTTAATATAATATTGGTTTTTTCCTATGACATTTGTTAGTGTTTTTGTTAAGAATTTTGATAATTCATAAAACGGGCTTTGTATACATGATACGATTGGTCTTAATGGGACGTTTTATGAATTATCAAAATTCTTAACAAAAACACTAACAAATGTCATAGGAAAAAACCAATATTATATTAAAAATACTTTCGATTTCAAAAAACATATCGATACAATAAAAACAAAAAACAACGAAAAACTAGTTTCCCTAGACGTAGAATCAATGTACACCAATATACCTTTAACACTGGCCAAAAAAGTAATCACAGAAAAATGGGACTCCATCAAAAATTTCACAGACTTACCACTAATAGATTTCCTAGAAGCAATAGAACTAACTTTAACTTCCACATATTTTCAATTCGACAACAAATTTTTCAAACAAATTGAAGGACTAGCAATGGGAGCACCTATATCCAGCGTAGTAGCCCAATTAGTACTAGAGCACATCGAAGAAAATGTTATAAAATCCCTGAAAACAAAACCAACCTTTTTCAAAAGATATGTCGATGATTGCATAATGTTACTACCAGAAAATGAAATAAACAATATACAAAATAGTTTCAACAATTTCCATCCAAATTTAAAGTTTACCATTGAAATAGAAAAAAACAACTCCATAAACTTCCTAGACCTAACACTGACAAGAACAAAAAACAACATACAAACAAAATGGTACACTAAACCAACCGCTTCCGGCAGATATGTAAACTTTTTTTCTAACCAACCCCTAGCCCACAAAAAAAATGTAGTAACAGCGTTAGTAGACAGAGCCTTAAATCTCACAAACCCAATTTTCAGACCAACAGTACTAAATAAAGTTAAAACAATTTTGTCAGAAAACAACTATCCACCACAATTCATACAAAAAATTATAAAACTTAGACTCAATAAAATTTATAACAAAACAAACAACCAAAACAATAACATAAAAACCAATGAATTCACATATATCCCCACACCCTATATAACTGGATTATCCGAAAAATTAGACAACATATTCAAACCATTTAATTTTAAAATAGCACACCAAAGCGGTAAAAACCTAAAATTCCTACACATCAAACTTAAAGACTCAACACCTACACTAAAACAATCACACACAATATACAACATACCCTGCAAAGACTGTGACAAAATATACATAGGCCAAACAAAACAGTTACTACAAGAAAGATTGAAAGGTCACAAATACGCAAAAAATCAAACTGCTTTAAAAAAACACCAATTGACACTAAAACATAATTTTGATTTTGAAAACACCAGAGTAATAACACAAAAAAAGAACACAAAAGCTAGAGAGGTCTTAGAAATGATACACATTTTCAAAAATAGCAAAACAATCAACGACAGGAACGAAATCGATGGGCTTTCAAAACTTTATTACCCTCTCATAAAACAATAGTAAAATCAACCCCCCCCCCCCCCCGCACGCACAAGACAAAAACGGAAAAAACAAAAAAAAAATATATATATATCTCCCATTAGAAATAACAATGTTAACTTATACCCCTAAATACGGTCCTGACTACCATGCTCATTCCAAAAAACAGAAATTAAACCCCCGCAAACTAAAGCATTAGTTCACTAACAAAATCCGCACAAGCATGTTCGTTTTAAGAAAATTGGTCCTGGGTGTCCAAGCACATGTGGCACATGAATGCGTATCCGTGTAGAAAAAACAACAATGTGAGTTTGATTTGACCTTCTTTGTTCCTTTACGTATTGTATTGTAATTCAACTTTCCTGTTCATTTTAGCCATTCTTATTTTTATTTTATGTAAGTTTCAACGTTAAATGTTAACTCAATTTGTAATCATCTTTAATCTAATTTTAAACTTAAAATTTGTTAATATTTGTTAAGTCTCCAATTAATTCATACAGATATTAATCACATAAATGTCCCCCTACCATTCTAAGCTATTTTAATTTAATGTTATTTAATTTTCAACGTAAAACACTAACCTAATCCGTAATTCATTTCTTAATATAATGTTAAATTTAAAATGGTTAATTCAATTGTTATATCACACAAAACAAACACAGTTCTCATGTTCATTGTAATGATTCTTGTTTCCAGATGCTTGAAAAAGACTGAATTGATAAAAGTCGAAACGTCGCAAACAAACATCTAAATTCAATAAAAGGTCGCTAAAACCAACAAAAATCTATTATTTTTAATATTAAAACACGGCCAATAAAATAAAAAAGAAAAACAAAATTCTTTAAACACTAAATATATATATATATATATATATACAATCAGATGTATTATTACTAGCAGATGTATTTGAAAATTTTCGAAACATTTGCCTGCACAATTCTAAATTAGATCTTGCACATTATTTTACTTCTCCAGGATTAAGCTGGGATGCTATGCTGCTTATGACGGGTATAAGTTTGGAATTATTAACAGATGCAGATATGTTTCACTTTTTTAAAAGCGGTATACGTGGAGGTATGAGCATGTATTGCAAAAGAATGGAAAAGGCTAACAACGAATTCTTACCGGATTTGGATTAATTCGAAGCGAAAAAATATATTCTATACTTAGATGCAACGAATTTATATGGTTATGCCATGTCACTCTGTTTACCAGTTAGTGATTTTCAATGGTTAGCAAATGAAGAACTACAGACGATGGATATACAAGCCTTGGAAGACGATGAAGATTATGGTTATGTTTTCGAAGTAGATTTAGAATATCCTGCAAATCTTCACGAACAGCACAATGACTTTCCTTTTTACCCCGAACAGGATATCCCACCTAATTCAAAATATGGGAAATTGATTCCAAACCTTGTCGATAAATCAAATTGCATCATACATTACTTACCTTTCAAACAATGTTTTAATAATGGTTTGATATTACGAGAGATACGCCGAGGAATTAGATTTAAACAAAGTAATTGGTTAAAGAAATATATTGATTAAAACACAAACAAAAAACGAAATGAATCCACCAACGAGTTTTTTAAACAGCTTTATAAATTAATGGTGAATAGTATATTTGGAAAGACGATGGAAAATTTAGAAAATCGAGTAAATATAAAATTGGTTTCACATTGGGAAACTATTCATAAAAGGCTTGGTGCTGTGGCGTATATTGCAAAACCAAATTTTAAATCTTGTAAAATCTTTTGTGACTCTCTTACAGCCATCGAATTAACAAAGGTACGTGTAGATTACGTAAAACATATATATGTAGGATTCACAATTTTGGAACTAGCTAACAGGGTAATGTATAGTTTTTTCTATAGTTTATTAAAACCTTTGTATGATACAGACGCTTCATTATACGCATACAGATTCATTGATTATAAGATTTATAAGTGTGCAAAGTTATAATGTATATAATGATATAATAGAACATTTACATATGTTTGATACATCGAATTTTACTGTCGATAATATTCATGGAATACCTTCTACTTCACCCAGCTTTGGGAAAATGAAGGATGAATACGCTGGCAAAATTATTGATTGTCTTTATGGAACAGGTGCTAAAGATTATTGCCTAAAATTACTTGATATGACTGTAGAAACTGCAAAGGGAATAAAGAAATACGTTATTGATAAAATTTTATCAGTAGGTAACTGTTTATAAAAATGTGGCGGAAGATGATGGAAATATAATGAGAAGAATGTACATATTTCTTTCTGAATTACGCAAAATATATACGTAATTGAGGAATAAAGTTGCTCTCTCATTTAAAGAAGATAAACGATATTTTCTCCCTGATAAAAAAAATACTTTTAATATTACTATAAACTGAATTCAAAATACTTCTAACATTTCTTTGAATAACTGCTACAGGTTTGTGCCTTGTTCCTAGTTCCACATCTTGTTTTTTTAGGGTCTTATTAAAACGTTCCACTATGGAACTTTTTAGATTGTAATAGGTAGTGTAGTGATTAATATTATACTGATCCATAAGCTTCTTGAACTGAGAGTTAAAAAATTCCTTTCCTTGTTCGCTTTGAAGATTCTTCGGAATATTTTTTTCCCAGTTGAGAGTATGGATTACTCGCTGTCTTATTTTTTATTGGAATTGCCCTGGCAAATTTCGGAAATGTGTTTATACATACGAAAATGTATTTGCAATTGTGGTTTTCTTTTGCATACGGTATCATTTCAACTAGATCGATTTGAAATAAGTTCCGCAATTCTTTTATGATGATCCAACGTCGAGTAAATCTCCTCCGAGCTGGTCTATGTATTTCATTTACGACATCTCTCTTAATTGACGACATTTCCTTCGATGACTATTTTCAGAAATACTGCTTCTGTTTTTGACGGTATTGGTTTGGTACCAACGTATTTCAACCAAAACGTTGTTCCATCTGTTAATTCTATCGGTTTCTTGGGGGGATCAAATAGTTCCTTATCAATTTGCAGTGCTGTTAATTTCTCGTTGGAATAGTGGACATTTATAACCTTCCCACGATATAATTTATTCTTATATAAATAAGTATATTTCGAAAATGACATTCTTTCATAAAAACCCATGTGGTTAATGGTACTGTCACTATATATTTGAATAATATACTTCGAAGTTGCAGTTGCACTGGGAGGAGGAATATTTTTTCTATGCATTTGTAATACTTCTTGAAATATTTGAGAAGGTCTGAGACTACGTCGACATCCATTAAATGTCTCTTAAGAATATGCTTATGTATGTGTCGTCCAAATTTATCTAGTGTCATCGTTACCTATCATTGGTGTCGAAATGTAAACTGTCATACAACCAAGACTTTACAGAGTGTACAGAGTATTTAGTGAGACTTTTTTATAATTTTTGACTCTTTCAACTCCTCTATTATTGACAATATCTCGTTTTCCCTGAGTGACCGGCATGCTTCGATGCTACTAGTAGCTTCAATTTATCACAGAGTTCATTCACATCGTCCCAGTACTTATATTCGATTTTACTTTTAGGTACAACCATCTTTTGCATGGATATCTTATTTGACAAACCTAAGCCAGTCTTCGGTCATTAAACAGATAAGATATGGCCGTATAGTACGATCATAATCTCTCAATGATTCTTTAACTTCATCCCTTTCTAGAAGGCTTTTATTCAACGCTTTGTTAGCAATTATCGACTTAGCTGGCCGCGTATTCAATAACGATATGGCATGCGCCATTGATTTATCTAAATCCATACTTCCACTTGTACCCGTTTCGTCTTCTTTACTTTCACATCCTTCCCTTCCTTCTGGCGGTTCTGGCAACAGGTAACCTATGTATTCATCTTCTACGCCACAAGAACGAGCAGAAATAGTGACAATATTTATTGAAAATAATCGTTCCATTATTGCCACTCAGCGGAAATTGCGTCAAAAATATCCTAATCGTCCAGTGCCTCACAAAACCACAATTTATCGTTTACATGCGAATTTTCGACAGTATGGTACAACAGCAGACAGGCCTCGTTCTGGAAGACAACGGACGTCTCGTAACGCTGAAAATGTGGCTCTGGTGCGCGATAGTGTTGCAGAGTCTCCAGAAACATCAATTCGGAGACGTGGTTCCCAGTTACACATGTCTGCACGCACTTTAAGGCGAATTTTGAAAACTGATTTGAAAATGTTCCCGTACAAAATTCAATTAGTCCATAAATTGCTACCGAGAGATCATGATCAACGAGTTGAGTACAGTAATGCAATCCTAAGGCTGTCTGATGAAATTGAAGATTTTTCGTCTAAATTGATAATGAGCGATGAAGCCCATTTTCTTCTCAGTGGTCACGTCAATAAACAGAACAGTCGGTTTTTGGGGACACAGAATCCTCAATGAATTCATGAAACGTCATTGCATCAACAAAAAACAACTGTATGGTGTGGTATTCATGCTGGAAACATCATTGGTCCTTATTTTTTTGAAACTGACGAAGGTGTTGGAGTTACTGTTATTTCTGAACGGTACCAAGACATGATTCGAAATTTTCTTGTGCCTGAAATGGAAGAGCAAGGACTGGAGGAAATGTGGTTTCAGCAGGATGGGGCCACAGCACACACAGCTCGCCCAACAATTCAATTATTGAATGACGTTTTTCGACGAAGACTAATTTCGCGAAATGGCGATTTAGCATGGTCAGCCAGATCTCCGGATTTAGCTGCACCTGACTTTTTCTTATAGAGTCTTTTAAAATCAAAAGTTTATGTGAATAAGCCCCAAACGATTCAACATCTTAAAGAGAATATTCGTCAAGAAATCGAAGAAATTCAGCCTGAGATGTTGCAGGATGTCATGAAAAATGCCTTAAAAGGAGCCGAAAGTTGCATAGCGAATCGCGGTCACCATTTAGCCGATATAATTTTCCAATCATGAAAAAAAATGTAAAGAGCAAATAAACTTTTTATGAAAACCAAACTTACTTATCTTTTCTTTCAACAAAGTTATAGGCAATCAAAATGGTAGCGGGACTTTTGCCCATCTTGTATATATATATATATATATATATATATACATTTTTACATTGAATGACATATATAAAAAATTAAATGACATATAATTTTTTACATATTAAATGACATTAAATTTCATTATTTGATTTCTAATATGTGCAATATTTGCTTTATTATTTTCGGAGGTACTAGCTGGGTAAGCTTTGGCGCCGGTCATATTCCTTATGCAAATGGTGGGTCATATCCTGATGCGAATTGTGAAAGTATTGGAAATGACGAAGGACAAACGTTGGAAATATTGAAAAAATATGAAAATAATAAACAAAATCGATGATTTATTATTTTTGTCTAATTATTTTTATTATTATTTATTATTTTTTCAATAACTCCTTGATCACCCTCTGCGGTGCCATTAGTGCCGGATTGGCACCTGTTGGTTCGGTGTGTGGGGCTCCGGAACCAGGGGTTCCGGCTCTTCTGATAACGATCCCCAATCAGAATCTTCAGATACAGGGAGAAATTGGACCGTATGTGGTGAATACGGGGGCGGTGGGGGGTGATGGAATTGGTGGCGATGGTGGTGGTAGTGGTGACTGTAGCATCGCCACTGTTACCGATACTTTGAGTACCGGTATGGTATGTTCGCATTAATGGCACCATTCTGGAGTTAAAAGAGGTGGAGTTCTGTGATCCAACTGGATACCTGCTCATTCATATGGGAAAAGTGAGCATCTCTAACTGACGAATTTCCCTCAAGGTGCGACATAATTTAGTCACAAAGTTCTTTAAAATCCGCAGCGAGAATGTGGCGTGGTTGACGTTGATGTGATGGAAGTGGTTGAGGTTCTGATAGGGGTGGTTGTGTTTGAGGTAGTTGATATTGAGGTGGTTGATATTCTGGTTCTAATGGTTGATATTGAGGTGGTTGTTATTCTGATTCTAATGGAAGTGGTTGCGGTTGAGTTTATAATGGAAGTGGTTGAGGTTCTCCATTTTGTATAGGTTCGGAGGCTTTTTGGTAGCGGGTAATCACGAAAGACGAGACAGTTTGAGTTTTGATCTCGAGAGGGACCTGGTTGAGGATATGATTGAAGATGATCTCGGGAGGGATCAGGTTGAAGCGGTGGATTGTCAGGTGAATGAGTAGATAGAAATATAACTGATGATGACTCATGTGCCACTACTGGTTCTATTACAGGTGATAGCTCTACCGTTGGTGTTAACTGCAATATCTCCGGTGGTGGTACTGCAGTTGACACCATTACACTACCAGGGTGTACTTGCCTACCCAGAAGTAGTCTCTCGAGAGTACTACCCTCTCCGATTCTTGCACTAGAAATAGGAGTAGAAGCAATTGCATGCGCCCAAGCAACTGTAGCGTCCGTGTATTTGTCAGTCTACGTTTTGTATTTGTCAGTTGACGTTGTTCTCGTCGTTGTTTTTGCTCTCGTTTTCGTTGTTGTTGTTGTTCTTGTCGCCGTTGTTCTCGTCGTCATTGTTGTTGGTACTGTTCGCACTGTTCTTGTTGGAATTGTCTTGAGTACTGTTCTTGTTGGAATTGTCTTGCTCTATTCATTTCAGCAGTTGCTCTACTCATTTCAGCAGTGCTCAGCGGTGCAATAGTAGCAACTTGAGACAACACCGTCGGAAATTTTGTCTCTGTCATAGTAGGAACAAACACGCTAGCAGTTCTCATTACAGCTGCGCTCGTAATTGTTCCAACTACATCAGCAGTCGATGGTGGCGGAGGTATCATCGATGGTAGAGGTATCATCCATGGTGGGGGAGGTGGTAAATTCATGTTGAAGCACCTCCAATATTTTCAATCCTATCTATCTCCTTCGACAGTATTTCATCAACTATTTTTTCAAATTCCAGTTGCTCTAGCTGTTGCATAAAAGAATCTGAATTGGAAATACTTATGAGATTTACAGGGTAGCCAGTATCAGAGGGAAACACCTGTTGCTGTGAAAGTGGGTGAATGAGAGAAATTTGGTGTCTCCTAAAGATTAATAAAAAATGAGGAAAGAAATCAAATTAATTCGAATTAAATGGAAATTAACAGCAATTTATAGAAATGAAGAAAATATCAATTTACAATACTGGTATTAATTTCGAATACTGTTCGAATACTGAATTAAAACTTTAAAATTACTTTCCTATTTTTAGGATACATAAAAGAAATAATTACTTTACATTATGTAATACATTAATTTACATTTATTATGTAATATATTAATTTTGAAAATACAACTACATTTGAAATTTGGAAGATATAAGGAATATATTACATTGAATTATAAGAAATATATGACGAAATATATTACAGTGAATTATTTATAATTCTAACCAGTCTAAATAAAGAAAATATAAATTTCGAATACTGAATAATAATTTTAAAATTTAAATTATTAATTACTTTCCTGCTTTTAGAACACAAAAGAAATATAGTATTTTATATTAATTTTGAAAGCACAACTACATTTAGAATTTTATTCAGATATAAGAAATATTTTACAGTGAATTATAAATAATTGAATAAATTGAATAAATAATTGAATGGGGCTGCCCCAATCCCGTTGCTAGGGTGTGGATTGATTCGGGGCCTCGCCAAACCCTCCGGACTCTCTCTCTTTTTTTCCTTTTTCTCTTTTTTTGCTTTCCCCTTTTTTCTACTTTTAAATTCAAGTATTTATTTATAACTGCACACATATATAAATTACAAACTTTAATACACTATATTAATACAAAAATTATAAATCATTCTGTCTTCACATATAACAATTTCTTCTCCTAACAGGTCCATCAACTACATCACCCTCAATCACATAATGACTTACACATGGTCTACATCCAAGTAAATCAATATCTTCTTGATAACTTCTAGGTAATCGACGCCAAACAAATTCGAAACTTAAACATCCTATATTGTACATTAAGTAGGGCTTAGGCACATAAAATAAATCATCATCATCCACTCCAGAAAAGTTTCCATCAATTTGAAGTCGTGGCAACACATTACTAACTCTCTCCACAACATAACCCCTCAGAGCACTCCACGCATAACCAATTACAACAATATTTAAATATAACCAACTTTGTTATCCTTCAACTTTATTTCTAACAGAAACTTATACAATCGTTCCTCATTAGACAAAGCACAAACAACATAATTACTAGCATGAAAACTACAACTGGGCTTTCTTCTTCTAATTTTTTCTGCATATACTAAATCAATGTAAATCTATAATACGTTTCAAAAAGTCCAATTTTTCTCTATCCTTAATAAATACTAAATCAACACCTCGACACAATCGTTTAATTATATCATCAGACTCATTTTCAGCTAAATCACCATCTTCCCACTTCAAACCATGATGGCAACTAAAAGCATATCTTGCAACTTGCCGATCTTCTTCTGCCAATGCACCAAAACTCAAAACCGGTTTAAATATAAAATGACTCCTCTTAAATTCACTATCACAAGTATCCAACTCCTTAGGCATCAAACTATAATTATTAAATCGATACCATTGAAAATCTATAATTATATATTTCTTTCTACTTAAATCTAACACCTTTAACCAAACAACCTTCTCTCACAATCAGTAACCATACACTGCATAACCACATTCCATAAAATATATTAACTATATTTCCCACCACCCATCTTACTCCTCAAACAAACAAAAAATACTAATACTGTCGCTGTACCACCTTATTAAATGGTGAATACTGATACAATTTATTATGTAATATCAAACAATATATAACCGTATCTTTTGGTATACTATCTTTCGCCGCAAATTCAATTCAAATTTCAACACCACTTCTATGTTTGGCACCTTCCTGACGTGAACAAGCAATACCAATTAATGGACACAATTTAAATTGACTTAACTTTAACATCGGCTCAGTATATTCATGACCGTAATAAACTTGTTGAAATCTAGCATACATATTATATAAAACAGCTACACGGTTTTCATGAAAATCCACCCGAACATTCTCATATGGATATTTTTTACCATTTAAATAAGCTGTCACATCAGTTAAATTAATTGAATCAAATTTACTCATATTTTGATCCAATTTCCCTTTCTGTCCAGTATGAAAACACAAAATAATATATCTAGGTGTCTCTAAACATGGAGCTGTTTTAATAGCCCAACTATGTTTTGTTGTCTCTGGAATTCCCGGATTTTCATGAATTTCCCATCCTCTAAAAAACATTTCCATTATAGTATTTTTCGTTGTTAATTTAGTTAACACTAAATCCTGACTTAAACCAACTTTAACATGTGGTACACGCCATACTATAGCATCAATAGTTAACTTAACGCCCTCATTAACAGCAGCATTTGAATTATATATTACATCATTATCATCAACGCATTTCTTCAACACAATCTCCTAAGACATATTTAAAATAACAGACTTAAAATCTTCTGCGAAACCCATTAACATCTTCAATGGTATACATATACTAAAGTTACCTTTATTATCTAAAACTGGAGCCTTTCCTGTGGAAAATTTCCAACCACAATTTTCCAATTTATTTATATAACTTGGACTATGAGAAAAATACCCTGTCATAGTTACTTTATCCACCTCCACTCCACTAATCACATATCTGATATTGCTGATCATAAGGGCTCCCGCATTATTAATTAAAAACGCCGTAACCCTAGCCTTACTTTCATCACTATATAGTCGTAACTTCCCCTCAATTAATAATTCTGACTGCGATGGTAAAGTATACTTATCTATTTCTGGTACCATAATTCTAATCTCATATCTTGGTGAACCAAACGGAACACGATTAAGATATTCCAACTCCACAATCAAATTATGTATTCGAACCTTTCTTTAAACATCTAAAACTTCCATTTTCAAAACTGTTACCAATACACTTTCACAACAAACTTCATCCAGATAAATATCTTACTATACTAAAGCATAACCCTCTCTTTATTTCTAAATATCCCAAAATCAATATACCAAAACTCCATCTCACTTAAATAAATCTACACCAAAACTTTATATCCCATAACTTTCAGAAACCTCCTATTCTTTCTCATTTGTTAAACGATTTCGTACCCTCACCCCACCAATAATCCTCCACAACTTATTCACTAACTTCCGTGAAGAATTTCTATTCCTTCTCCACATTTTATTAACACTACTGCTCCTCATTATTCTCTAATTTATAATAATATCAATAATTCACAATCTTGTACAAATTTGTAAGTAAAATACCCAATATTCACCTTTTACATTAATTACCTTACTTAACCAACAGCTGTACTAACACTATCCATTAATTATTTAAATATTCACTAATATATACAAACTTTTCCCTCAATAAATCATTTATTATTCCTAAAACACAAAACATTTAGTTTTTAAAACCTAACGTCTCCTAATCCTCAAATATTTTGTCATCTCTTCACGTCTTAAATCAATTGCTTGACCTGTCTGATCTACAGCTCGAATAATAATATCAGATAATACATTAGTATTTACAGGCATATAAATTTCTCTTGCGGAATCTCTATAATTTTAAAACCTGGTGGAACATTTGGATAGAAATGATGCAAAACATGTGATAATTTATCATTAATATATGATCCATCTAACGAGCCATCGAAAAAATTCATAATTGGAGTAGACTGGGAAATTGGGTTGGTACTTTAGCCACTTCCACATAATGACACATTACTTGATGCTTGACAGTTTCATTTGGTTTTATTGTAAAAAAAGGTTATGGCATTGAAATGATACTACAACAAAAAGGAAAACAAATAATTTATTTATTATCGAAATCATAATCAAAATTTACATATAGCTACAGAAGTTGTTGAAAATGTTGTCCATTTACATCTAAACAAATTTAATTTTCTTAATAAGAGTTTTGAAAAATTTGACACAAACTTATAGTTTCAATGTCAAATAATAAATGTCATTATGTGGAAGTGGCTAAAGTACCAACCCAATTTCACAGTCTACTCCAATTATGAATTTTTTCGATGGCTCGATACAATATTACACATAATATCAATATCACTAATTCTATTTATACCAACTATTTCATTACTTTCATAGTATTACTATTGCCAGTTAATAAAAAAAATGTTCTTTTCCTTCCGCAACTCGTAATTGCTCATCGATATATTTCTGCGAATCCATTATATCATCCTCCGGAATAATTATCTCCATCCACAAACTTGATTTACTTTCTGACTTCAAAGAATTCTTAAAAACATTATTTTTACTAATAAGATTAGGTCTAGAATTATAAGTTTGCAAACTTAACATACACATCTCGTATTCACCGTTTAAGTATATAGGTGGATGCAGCACACAATCCACTTCAGATTCCTACCCTGTTAAAACGAAAGCCAAATTATGCACACTTCCATTACCATCTGCTTCCATTTGTAATTTAAATTCAACTTTCCAATATCGTTGCACTAATAATTAATAGAACAACCACAACAGACTCTTTCTTATTTAATAAATCCTTTCAAAAACAATAAGCACAAATGCCCACAATTTTCACTGTTACTATCTTGACGTCTTTCAAAGTTATACTGTATAACAGCACTACAATTCGATAATAAATACTTTTCAACCTCAATCGGAAGTCTTAAATCACCATAACTATCAAAATACTTTATTATAGCATTATTTTTCTTATATGCTACCCAATGAGCCCCTTCCCCAGCATCGTCATCCAAATTTACTATTCCATTCTTCCCTTTACGTATATTTCTCGATAACACATCTTTACTAAAAATACCCCAAAATTTACGAATTCTCCACCTTTGAGCAGACATCCACAAAACTTTTTCTGTTAAAGGTTTTCGAGGTAAACTGCTTATCAGTTTTTTGAACTAGCATCATTTGGCAAATAAACACCACAACGAGACTTATACGGTTTTACGTATAATCCACTTTCAACAGATACACCACACCGACTTATATGGTCTCCTTCTTCTTCTTCTTCTGCTTTGAGTTGGACGCCAGAACGTCCAGGCACTTGAGCATACTGCTCTTTGTACTATCCCCAATAGATCTCTCAGTTCCACTCTGTTAGCCTTGTGTCCTCGATAAAAGTCACTATCTTCCTCAGGGGAAGTTTGAGTACAGTCGAAGGATCCAATAGATCTCTCTCGAAATATTTCTGTCTGAGGTCCTTCAGTTCCTCACACGTGCATATTACATGAAGGCTAGTTTCCTCCTGTTTTTCACATCTCCTACACCAGGGCTTGCTAACCAAGCCCATGCTGTACAGATGTTTCCTTAAAGGACAATGTTCGGTTATTAACCCGTAATTATTTTAATTTCTTTTTTGTTACGACGAATTAGATTGGCTGAAAACTTTCCGTCCATCTCCCTTAGTAGTGTTTTGGTATGGAATTGACTTTCCGTTAACCTCCATTTATTTTTATGTTCTTTTTCTGGCCATAACCAGATCTCCCCTTTAGCGGAATCCTTAGCGATTCCACATACTGGTTCTGGTCCAATGAAGTTCCTATTAGTACCCTCTTTGGCCAGTTAGTCGACTATCTCATTGCCTTTAATTCACTCATGTCCTGGCACCCATATCAGCGACACAGTATTGTCTTGTGCCAGTTTATTGAGGACCTGTTTGCAATATTCCACCAGCTTAGACCTGGTAGATGGGTTCATAATGGCTTTAATAGCTGCCTGACTATCAGTCATTATGTTGATTTTTTTGTTTGCGCAGCAGGCTTCCCGAATTTCCTAGACGTAGGCTGCGACTGCAAACAATTCGGCTTGGAAAACCGTTGTATGTTTCCCCAGACATATCGATATCTTCCTTCTAGGGCTCATTCCGCATATGCCTGCACCTGCCCCACGACTAGATTGCGATCCATCAGTGTACCAGGTGCCGGCACCACAATCGCTCGAGGGACTTTTTGACTGTTCCCTGGTCAGTATAAATATGTTCAGCTTAGCTGTAAACATAATCTCAGGTGCCATACTGCCCGCCGGCATTTGAAATATCGACTCTTCCAATATAGTTCCTGTGATATCTGCATGGCTCTCTATAACCTTATTAGGACACCATACGTCATTGGCCTTCAGCCTCAGGATCGCAGCCATTGCCTCCGTCTTTACAAATAGTTCCAGCGGAGGTAGACCCACGATGGCCTCATGGAGGCGGTTCCCGTGTTCATAGCTCCCGTGATTCCCCACAGAGCCTGTTGCTGGAGAATTGTGAGGAGCCCCTCCGACTATGTCCGTTCCGTCCTCCTCCACCAGACAACTCCTCCATAGGTAATCGTTGGTCTTACTACTGCTGTGTACAACCAGTGTACCACATTTGATTTTAGTCCCCAGGTCTTGCCAACAGCTCTTCTGCATCTCCAGAAGAGCTGCGTCGCCCTGTCTGCCACTTTGACTAGGTGTCTGCTCCAATTCAGTTTCGCATCAAGTGTTATTCTTAGATGCTTCACTTCATTTGTTAGTTCTAACTCTTGGACAAACAGCCTTACGCTGCCCAGATCATTTAGTTTTCTCATGTTGGTAAAGGCTACCAACTTTTGAGGACTGACAGTTAATCCCTCCTCAAGGCACCACCGTTCCACAATTCGCAGAGCATTTCGCATGATGATCGCCACTGTCCCCAGGAATTTCCCCTGGGATACTATGACAATATCATCGGCGAACCCCTTCGTCCATATTCCCTGGTTATTTAATGGCCTGAGGAGATTATCCACTACTAGACTCCGTAGTAGCGGTGACAATACGCCTCCTTGAGGACACTCTTTTGTTGTCCTCATGGAGATCGTTTTGTTTTCCATTTGTGCATGAACTACTCTGCTACGCAGCATGTTATGAACTCAGTTGCATGTGGTGCTTTTTATTTTTCGATCTCTTAAAGATTGAATAATAGAAGACGTCGGGGTGTTATCGAAAGGTCCCTCTATGTCTAAGAAGACTTTCGAGCCCTCTCACCAGGCAATGCAGGGCACCATCACCTGATTTTCCCATCTGGTATGCCCATTGCAGTGGGTGTAGAGGAGATCTATCCAGAGTCTTTTCTTTAATATTTAAATATCACAATCATCCAAACGCTCCGAACCTGGAAAGTGTACCCCCAGAAGATACTTTAAAGTCTCTTCCACGGTACTGGTACACCTCCCGTCGGATACATGCCACCCCCTTACAATACCCCGTATTCCCAACGTGCATAAGGTTACATCTATAACTGATTCCCCCCTTGATGTCTTAAATGTCGGTTTATCCCCTTGATTCAGACAGTCAAGTTCAGTACCACAGAGATATCTAAAGAGAGACTTACCCCTATAATTGTTATCCTTGCTGCCCCAAGCCGTATGAGCATTGGTATCTGCGCCGATAATCAATTCCAGATTGTTCTTACTAGCATATGCCACCAAGGCCTCAAGATCAGGCTCTGGTAGCTCTGGAGAGTAAATGGGTAGGTATAGAGACGCAATTGTCGTCTCCAATATCCCCCATCGACACTCAGTCTGATCCTGGCTGCCGTCATGTCCCCACTGCATAGCTCCATGATAGGCATCACGTCCAGGTCGGCTCTAAAACAGATACAAGTTCTAATTTTAGTGGCTGGGGCACTAACCAAGGGTTCCCTTCCCCTAATCTGTAGTCCTACCACCTTACTTCTACTTATCGATGGCTCTTGGATGAAGAGGATATCGATATCTTCAGCCAGCGTCCTTTGACAAAGTGCCGTTGTGGCTGTTTTCTTATGTTGAAGATTTATTTGGAGAATATTCAACATTTTGACCCTTAAATGTTGATGTATAAGGTCTCCAATCAGTCCTCACCAACGTTTCCTCAGACTCCTTGTCAATCCGAAGGCCCACATGTACTCCCTTTTCGGAACACCTGGAACTGAGGGTAATCTATCGGTACACTTTGAGCCCTGGATTTTGCCTCTCGCGTCTTTCCAAGCCCACTGTCAGATCCTCTTTTTTAGTCTCTGGCAGAAACGCTAAAATTTGTTGCTGTTTTGCCAGCTCCTCACTCTTCACGAGTTTCCAAACAGTTTCCTCTTCGAAGTAATTTCTCATAGTGTTGTACGAGTCCTCCTCTACACAGATGACTCCATAGTAGCCGTCCATAAGACGGGAGGATTCAAATCTTGGCGCCTTCTGCGCCCTATCTTTGACCATCATCAGGGCCTCTTTTATGGCTCCTACGTTTCCCTCAGTCACTAAGCTGACCGGGCAGTCCTTAGGAACTATTGCAGCCTTAATACCTTTTAGAGCTGCTTTGTAACTCACGCCCGAAGAAGAAAATTTCGTGCGCCTAGTTACTTTATCCTCAGGAGTGCCCCTAGCCGACATGGTTCGCTTAACTGCCCCTGTTGGCTTAGGTTCTCCCTGAGGTTCTTTTTGGGAAAGTGGGAGCCCTATTTTGCTCGTATCCACCCCCTGTTTCCTCATCTTCTTTAACTTCTTTCTTTGTGTCCCGGAAAGATGTTTTCTCTCCTTGGGTGCACCCTCTATCTTCGCAAGGTTCTCATTAGTCCGTTGCGTTTTAAATTTTGTTTTTTGAAGTCTCATCAGTCTCCATTGCCAAGAGAGTCTCTATAGACTCTTTAGGTTTTGGATTCTCTTCAGACTCCATCTTTTTAAATTTTTGATTTTTATTCTCTGTGTTCATTTAATTCCCACGAGTATGGAAGAAGTATGGAGTCAATGCCAGCAGATCTTCCATTATGGGCATAAGGCGGAAATAAAAACGGGTGCCGTCTAGTGCTCCCAGGGAACGCTTGAGACCAGATATACCCCACTGGCTATTCAGCTCTAAGCACGTTGCCTTACACCGTAGCTTGGGAGAGCTGGTCCGCAGTGACAGCTTTCACTAAGGATTAGAAGGTTTTTAGGCCTATCCATACCGCTTATGACTGCTGCTACCTACGCGATCCAAATAGTAGCAGGCACGCTTGCAACAAGGCTGACGCTCGATATTCAGCGAATACCCCCCTCTCTCGGCCTGACCCACCTGAAGGTAGACGCTCCGAAGAATTACCCCGCCGACTAGCTCAATGCTTTGGAGAGCGTGTGGGACCAAAGATCGCACGATGTTAAAAGGCGCCACCGCATAGAAGTCCACGGCAAGGCGCACCCCGTATATACGGATGCGGGTGGAACTTAGGTGGCCTCAGACACAAGAGAGAGTTGTATACCCCCCACCTTGCTGCTGCCAAAAACGTGAAACTGTGCTCTCCCCAACACCAGTAGGGAAAGAAATCAAACACGAAAAATTAAATTCAACTATAAACTTTAATAACAACAAATAAAATCTCAACAATCCACGTACAACTCAGTAACCTAAATAAAGGTATTAAAAAAAGGTCAATCGACAAATTAAGTTAATCACCCCTTACATATGTATCAGATCAGGTTCAAAAACAAATAATACCAACAATTTTAGATCTAACAAACGTAGCTTAAATTTTAAAACAAGTCTAACTTGAATCCGTGAAATACAGAATATAGAAAAATAGAAAACTTGATTAAGCAAATCAAATAGAGAGAAAGGTAATAAAATATTCAATTACGTTCAACAGACGAGGTTAAGCCTCTCTGTATAAAGTGTTATAATATGACAAGAGAAAACAAAGTGGCTTATAACAATAAGTTTATACCCCACAAATTAAATAGTTACCGAGTATATCTACAAAATAATTAATTATCTACAGGTAAATTAACAGAGAAAACGCTTCAAATAAGCCTAAGGTGTACGTTAAATAACAAAAGCACAGGTACACCTGTTAAGTTAGCACCACCCTGTATACACAGGTGATTATTAAATGAACAACTAAATACTAATACGTCAGTTAACAAAGCAGAAATAAATTAGAACACAAGAATGAATTCACACAGTGGTTCCTTACATAAACGTTTACAGATAAATTAATCTTAAATTAGGTCTTGACGTAACCCCAATTATTAGACAGAAGCCCTACTGAAGGTACTGAGCCTCGTGAATAATATTGATAATTGCTACGGTTGCTAGAAAAATCAGTCAACCTTTTATTTAATATAAATAAAATGAATATTAACGTTCTATTACCTTTCGATCAAAGTTGGTGGGTGAAGCCCATTATCTGACTACTAAAAGAGTTAGGTTAAATACCAGAATAATTCAGGGAAGGGTGAAGCCCCTCTCTGGAGTTCTCAAAAGATTTTAAATGAATTAAAGTAACACACTATCGAAGATTATAATTATAAGAGAAAATCTTGGCAACAAAACCCTCCTGAAGTCACAAAATTATTGCTGCACTTAGCTTGTAAAAAAAAATAAGGGAGCTTAGTCCTCCTGAAGTCCTTCCTTCTAGTCAATTCTTCCAGAAGTACATTCGGAAGAGTCTGATCTCCAATGCAAAAATTCTCGGTCCAAAATGGCCGTAGATAGCCACGTGGAAAAATTCTCGATAAAATTTTATCAGTTAAGATATTAGTTGCTAATCACTCGGAAACTTAGCACTAATTATCAAACAATCCTAAAGAAGAAAGTACGAAATAAGTATAGCTCCAAAAGATAAAATTAATTCTTACCGCAGACACAGCTTCTTGCACAAAAAAAATATCAAGCTAGCGCAACGATGACTTAAGAACAAATGTCCGGAGAAAGTCCGACGTGTTTCAAACAAATGGCCGACGAACGTCACCAAGATATTCGGAAGATTTAAAAGAAGGAAAATAATTGCTCAAAATCTCACAAACGATTGAAGATCGTCATAAGAGTCCAACAGTACACATTTCGTCAATTAATTAATTAGCAGAAGACGGTAAGTACATTTCAACAGATTACCTCCAACGTACAGATCACTGTAACTGGAAGAAGCCAAAACGTCGGGAAGAGGGCGCTTCCAACGTAAGAAATAAATTAGGCAAATTAAAACAGTAAGACAAGACTAATCAAAAAGGAAAATGCGCCTAGACGGTCTTTAAATTCAAAACAAAAATTACCACAACATAAGAGTGGGTAACGGAATTACATAATACGAGATAAAACGAATTACGACGTGTATGACTAAGCGGAAAATATAAATTTAAAAAGGCGGCTATGCGTTGAGGAAAACAATTTTAGAAATAACTTGAACAAAAATAGATGGCGCAAAACTAAACATAGATAAAAATCATTAGAAAAGAAATATAGGGTCGGTCAAAATAATCGAACCTGAAATAAAAATTTGGAGGAATTAACGTTTTGAAAAGCTTAAGAGGGATGATAATTAACAAACTAAAAATATAAAATAGAATAAAACGTACATGTTGAAAAATAAGCGGACAAGTTGACTTGAAGAGCTTAAAATTGAAGTAAATGGATTAAAAATATACTAGCACAACGCAGAGTGATTTTCTACACGTAACACTGCCACTAATCAGATCCCCTAAGAGAGACCTGACCGTCCACCTAGGGACGCGCCTGGTGGGTAGCTTAACCCCCGCGGAAGAGGTCCGCGAACAGGCACTTATATAGTTTCACATATAAACCACTTCCAGATTTTGATTTCATAGCAATATTGTGTCACTTTGCTTCTTCTAATTCATCCCTTTCAGCTTTTGCAAAAGTTACTGCTTTTGCAATTGCTGCTGCACCACCACCTAATAATCCTAAAGCATCTAATGCTGCAAATAATGGGATTAACGGTAAGAATCCACCTTTTTTTGATATTGAAATTACCCTGGATGGCAGATATTTTATTCTTCTTCCAGATTTTACTAAACTTTGATATGCAATTCTAGCATTCTCTAAAACACCCTTCTTCTTACCAATCCGCCTTATTGCATTCCGTGCTTTCTTCATTGCTTGCAAAAATGAAATAGCACCACCTAATCGCCTGCCTGCTCCGCCTATAACTTCTTCTACTACCCTTTCTTCCAATTTTACTCATTTCTTTCCGTTGCCTACTCCAACCCATACCTAATTTTGTTTTAGCTTTCATTGCAGCTGAAACTACAGTTGCAGCTAACCTTTCTCCTATACCTGTATCTCTACTCTCTTCACTCGTCCTACAGCCTTTTGATACAATTTCTCATCTACTTCGTGCCTTTTTAATAATTCACTTGATTGTGCATATGATATATCGTGCTCTTTACAAGCCTCATCTAAAATATTCATTCACCCCCTTATCACCTCTTTTCAATCTTTCTTCTAACCTCGTTCCTGGACCACAAAATCTATAACACGGTATGTGCAATTCTACTGGGAGCTTATTTATCACAGTATTCAACAATCCACCACTTTTCCTTCTACGTGCCATATTCTGAATACCATCACAGTCTTATATATTAAACTATCTCAGTCAAAATCAACAATCTAAATGTTAAAAACCGCATCTGCAATTACCATATATACAAATACTTATTAGTCGACTTCACTTAATCCTAAAAACTCTTAAATTTATTTTAGTATTATATTTCATAATCATATATAATTTTTCCTCAAACAATTTACATACACATTCGAGTATTACACCATTATACATTCGCTCGATTTTTGCATCCACTTCTTCACCACTTTTAGCTACACATCGGACCATATCATTATAAATTACATTATATTTCATATCTTCTAAAACCGTTAATCGACAATCCAATGTTTCCTTCAACCGCCATAACTCCGATAAACTTTCAAACGCTAAATACACATATTCGCCACCTTTTTCTATCTTCACAATTCTACTCACTCCATTAAATGATTCAGGTGATATTCGAATATTCATACCTCTAAAACTTGGAAATATGTATACCATTATTGTTATCAAGATATTGCCTTAACTTTGTAGTCGCCGCCATTACCCACTTCCATTCCTTTGAATTAAAGCAAACACATTGTTTTTTTACGCCAACAATTTTTAACCTTGGTTCAAAATCTTGATGTGGTAATAAATCAATACATATCCATTTCGAATGACTTTTATTAAAAAAAAAAATTTATTGGTTCTCTAACATATTTTTCAACAAATCTTTCACCACTTGATGTCCCTTGTGCAAAATTCTCTGTAGCTGCATCTACATGTTCCCAAAATTTATTTAATTCAGACATTTTAGTTTAGTAAAAAATTCTTCAATACTCAAGTCTAGCTCAATATCTCCAACCACTAATACACTTTCGTCCACTATCAAGGGACCACTATTATCTTTTTCCAATTCACATTCTTCCACTATTAAAGAACATAAAGAACTCTGTGCTACTTCACAAAACTTCCACTGCAACATAGGCTCTGATACTAGCAACTATTTAACACAAGCAAACTTTATATACCCTAACATTGTCCCCACCCTAACATTCTTCTTTATTCTTTAATCTTCAAATGACCTTGATGACCCTCAACCAATTCTAAAACCTCTGTATCGACCTTGATCACCAATATGATTCTGGAACCTCCTATTTAACCTTCACTTCATATTAACTACGTATTCCTCCTCACCTTGCACACAAAGGTCGATTATCCTCAGCCGATTCTAACACCTCCTCATTGATCTTGATCGCTAATATATATGCGATCAAGGTCAATGAGGTGGTGTTAGAGAGATACTCTACTGGTATGCGTTGTGTATCCATTTGTACGTATACAGATACGTTATGACTAGAGTGGACCAATTCGGAGCGAAAGCAGAGGCGTGACTCTCAATAAACCTATTGACTAACTTTGATGATAGCGGTTTTTTTACTGTACGCTCCTTCAACATTATTAAATACACAGAATACACTTTCCTGCTGCTATTATACGTGTACACACGATGACCGTGAACAACATACTAAGTAATCGTATGTGCGATGGGGCACGCGGGAACCAATTCGTTAGTCACGCCTCTGCTTTCGCTCCGGATTGGTCCACTCTAGTTATGACACATATATATATATATATATATATATATATATATATATATATATATATATATGGTAAACCTAATCAGTAGGCGATTAAAGGTCTGTACATTACTTCAAAATATATGTATTTAAAAAACTCTACATGTTTCGGCTGTATACGCCTTTCTCAAGAGAATACAAAATATGAATGACAGGATATAAATGTCAAGTAATTAAGTTAAATTTAACTTAATTACTTGACATTTATATCCTGTCATTCATATTTTGTATTCTCTTGAGAAATGTCAAGTAATTAAGTTAAATTTAACTTAATTACTTGACATTTATATCCTGTCATTCATATTTTGTATTCTCTTGAGAAAGGCGTATACAGCCGAAACATGTAGAGTTTTTTAAATACATATATTTTGAAGTAATGTACAGACCTTTAATCGCCTACTGATTAGGTTTACCATGTCATACCAAGGTCACGAAGTTATTATATATATATATATATATATATATATATATATCTATATATTAAAAATAATAGATTTTTATTGGTTTTAGCGACCTTTTATTGAATTTTGATGTTGTTTACGACGTTTCGACTTTTATCGATTCAGTCTTTTTCAAGCATCTGGAAACAAGAATCATTACAATGAACATGAGAACTGTGTTTGTTTCGTGTGATATAACAATTAAATTAACAATTTTAAATTTAAAATTATATTAAGAAATGAATTACGAATTAGGTTAGCATTTTACGTTGAAAATTAAATAACATTAAATTAAAATAGCTTAAAAGAATGGTAGGGGGACATTAAAGTGATTAATATCTGTATGAATTAATTGGAGACTTAACAATTATTAACAATTTTAAGTTTAAAATTAGATTAAAAAATGATTACAAATTGAGTTAACATTTAACGTTGAAAATTACATAAATTAAAATAAAATAAAAAATAGCTTAAATGAATAGGTAGGGAGACATTAAAGTGATTAACAACTGTATGAATGAATTGGAAAGTTGAATTACACTACAAATAAGTAAAGAGAACAAAGAAAAGACAAATAAACTCACATTTGTTGTTTGTTTGGTTTTACAAGGGTACGCATTCTGTGTAACACATGTGTTGGACATCCGGGACCAATTTTCTTAAGGAAACGATCGTGCCTGTGCGGATATTGTAAGTGAACTAATACTTTAGTTTGCGGGGGTTTTAATTTCTGTTCTTTGGAATGAGCATGGTGGTCAGGACCGTATTCAGGGGTATATGTTAACGTTGTTTTTTCCAATGGGAGCTATTTTTTTCCCGTTTTGTCTTGTGCGTGCAGGGGGGTTTTTTGATTTTTCTATTGTTTTATGAGAGGGTAATAGAGTTTTGAAAGCCCATCAATTTCGTTTCTGTCGTTGATTGTTTTGCTATTTTTGAAAATGTGTATCATTTCTAAGACCTCTCTAGCTTTTGTGTTCTTTTTTTGTGTTATTACTTTGGTGTTTTCAAAATCAAAATTATGTTTAAGTGTCAATTGGTGTTTTTTTAAAGCAGTTTGATTTTTTGCGTATTTGTGACCTTTCAATCTTTCTTGTAGTAACTGTTTTGTTTGGTCTATGTATATTTTGTCACAGTCTTTGCAGGGTTATGTTGTATATTGTGTGTGATTGTTTTAGTGTAGGTGTTGAGTCTTTAAGTTTGGTGTGTAGGAATTTCAGTTATAAAACATGGAAAATTATATTAATATGTTTGATTGGCCTGCAAGAAGCCCAGATTTGAACCCGATGGAAAATCTGTGGGATTTACTGTTACAAAAAATTCAGTCGCAAATTTAGTCAGAGACCAATTTTGGGAAGGTATTGAGGAAGCTTGCTACAAAATAATAAACCCTGTTTCTATTTTACTGTTGCTAACCTGTAATTAGCTCTCCCGTAATTAGCTAAATTTTTTGTACAGATTATTTACAATAGAATTTCATTTCGAATCGAAAAACACATCTTTTCAGTTTTTTATCTCATCAAAAACGAATCTAACCTAATGTTATGGCACTTCATTGTGGAAGTTTCCAAGCCACACTATACTTTACACAGTGTAAAATTATAAAAAGCGTTAACCTAATTAATGTTGGTGTGTCTATTATTTTGGCTGCGGTGGTACATATCTAAATAAATCGTATTTATCTACGACTACCACAATAAATGATAAATTACGTACAACGCATAAACTAAGTAAGCTGGTCCTTACGAACTGCGCAATGTGGCAAAATTGTACAGCGAGTACATTTGCACTTAACGTTACGCACAGCACTCGCTTTTTTGTTGTTCGATCTAATTAGCCGCGTGTGATTGACAGGTTTCGAAATTACAATTGTTATCGCTGATTTTCAAATCTCCGTATTTATAATGTTAATTTTTAGTAAAATATATCATTTCTCGACTAATTTTTTTAAATTGTCTTGTGATAGTGTCTAGTGACCAGTATCTAGCGACAGTTATCCAGCGACAGTGTCTAGCGACAGTGAGCAGGAACTGTGCACACCGCCTAAAATTCGCGAAAAGCCCGAACTGCCGTAAACGATCTCCTTTCGGAAAAATCGCGTAAAAGCTACCAAATCGTGTACCAAAGATTCATGAATTGGAGATTTAGAAATAAAGTAAAATAATTTTCTGAAAACGTAATTATAGCGTACTTTGATGAATTGTCAAAGCTAATGAAGCCGTGGTCACTTTGGGCTATTTACTCTATGCTCAGAGTCACAATCAATATTCGACATAATACGAACATTGCGAGTTACCCTAAACTTTTGGCACTATTGAAGAGAAAATCTAATGAATTCAGATGTAAAAAGTTCAAAACTCTCACTCTGAAAGAAATTAACCAATTTCTGATAAACGCACCAGACAGCGAGCATTTGTTGTTAAAGATACAATATCTTATATGAAAGCTATGAAAATACACATAAAAATGAATATTGTATTGTAGGTAATTCTAATATTTGGTATTATTGTTGCCTGCAGTAAGTAGGAGTTGAGAAACATAAAAATTGAAAACATAAAACATACAGGAAAACCATTTATAATTAAAATGCCATATTCTAAGAAAAAATTCAACGTTCCCTTATTGTGTCTGAGGGATGGTACCCAACCTGCAAGAAATATGTAAATTTACGTCCTTTAGAAGCGAATACAAAAGATTTGCAATTTTTTCTAAATTACCAAGACCAAAAATGTGCCAAACAATGGGTTGGGATAAATAAATTTGGTGCTGTGCCAACGAGAATCGCAGAGTTTCTGAGTTTGGCGAACACGAAATAATACACTGGCCATTGCTTTAGGTGCTCGTCGACCGCCATTATTGTGGATGCTGGCATTAAAGAGACATGGTGGTTGGCGGTGGTCAACCGTTGCTGAAAGCTATGTTGATAATTCTACCAATAACAAAACTGGAAATGCGGTAAAGATTTCAAGTGCCATATGTGATGGTGGCGCAATATCAAACGACACCACTGTTAGAGATGTTAATAGGGTCCGTCCTCTGGCGTCAACGTGTTTCATGACTACACATTTTCGAAATCTTCTGTAACTTCTGTTATTAACAATAATATCAGTATGGCCCCATCTAATGCAGCACCAATTTTTCATAATTGTACTGTAACTATCAATAATTATTACAACAAAATGTAATGTATGAAAATATTTCTTTTTGTTTTTTTAATAGTAATTAATATGGCCGTGGATAAAGTATAGTAAAAAACTCGAGTTGTCCCGCAATTACACACTTCTGGAACTTTTCCAGTCGTGCGTAATATGCTATTTACAACTCTTGTTACTTAATATACTATTTCAATTGAATTTTATTCTAAAGAAATATCATAGCAATTGAAGGGATGAGTGCAAGGACCAGACAGCTCCACTTTTGATGAAATACGTTTTTTTGTTGATTCCGATGCACAAAAAATCGCTCCATCGTTTGGTGCAAGAATCACAGCTCCTGGTAACGTAGCGGACGTTATGCATTATTTTGGAGCTACCTGGCTGTAATTCACAGCCAGTTTACAGCAAGAACCGGACAGCTCCTGGAGCTACCTGGTTCTTGCACTAACGTGCTGACATCTTGCGCTCAGTTATACAAGTTGGTTAAGGTTTCTGTTTTATCATGACAGAATATGTTGTTCTTCCGTAGATAACCGTGTGTCGTGGCATAGACAACGTGCCGTGTTTGACGCTACTTTAAAAAATGGCAAGTACAAGTACAGTAAGTGATGGTGAATATTTGGAGCCCTATGAAGATTCATCGTCCGAATACGTTCCCGAATCTGAGGATTCAAGCTATAATGATGAGATATTAGAACAAGAGGAAAGCACTGCAGGTACATCACGAGAGGCACCTTCAGTACCTGGAGTAAACAAAATATCTAAAAAGAGAACTAGAAATCCGGATGCATGGAAGAGAAACGTGAGAAAACTGAAAAGGTCTAAAGGAGAAGAGTACGTCAACATTAAGGGTAATCTGGTTGAAAAGAAACGTAGTGGTGCCCCATGTAACTGTCGATGGAAATGTTGTGACAATTTAAGTGATGAAGTAATGAATAGGATATTTGAAGCATATTATCAAATTCAAAATAAAGATGAGCAAGATTGTTAATTAGGTAAGTACAGTTTATGTGAATTTATTGTAGTATATCATTATTGATGCTTCATTGTTTTGCAGGAGGTTTATTAAAAGTGAGAACCATTAAGAGAAGAAGGCCGAAAACTGGTGGAGGAGCTGTCAAAAGTCATACGTTTTCTTATAAAATTCGCGATGGAACCCTTGAAAAGATCATCTGTAAGCAAGCATTTACAAGCATGCATGGAATCACAAACAGCAGAATAGAAAGAATAGGCAATCATTTGACTAACCACGTACTTTCACCAAAGGATAAGAGAGGTCGTCATAATACCAGACCGAATCAAATTCCAGAAGTTACAATAGAATGCGTTAAGGAGCATATCAAAAGCTTTCCAAGAAGGAAGAGCCATTACAGCAGAAGTGATAACTTTCATAGACGATACCTTTCGCCAGAACTGAATGTAAGACAGATGCACAGATTGTATCTTCAAAAATACGAACCCGAACAATACCTCATAATCGATGAGCAAGACTTTAAGCCAAAAGTGACATATTCATTTTATCGACGCGTCTTTGTAGAAAATTTCAATTTGAGTTTTGGTTCTCCCAGAACTGGTACCTGTAAAGTCTGCGATGTGCTAGATAATAAAATAAATTCTGCAAAGGATAATGTTGCCGAAACAAATAAATTAAATGCTGAAAAAAAGGTACACTTGACGAAAGCTGATACTTTTTATAAGGAGTTGAAAGAAAAAACATCTTTGGCTAAAGAGGACCCTTCGATCGAAGTCATCTCATTTGATTTCGAACAAAACATGCGCTTGCCACATATCCCCTCTAGTGATGTGTTCTACAAGCGACAAATGTGGAGTTTCTTTTATGTTTTTGATGAGGTCACAGCTCGAAAATCTCCGAACAAAGTAATAAGTTCCTTACACGATTTTATTAACAACTACATAGCACCGGAAGTAACTACCCTGTACGTTTTCAGTGATAACTGTGCTGCACAAAACAAGAATGCAGTTCTTGTTCAGTTTTGGCAGACTTTAATATTACAAGGTAGATTTCAAAAAATCAGACATCGCTATCCAGAGCCGGGACATAGCTTTTTACCTTGTGATCGATCCTTTGCTCTGGTAGAAAAAGAAAAAAGGAAGAAGGAAAGAGTGTACTTGCCACAAGAATGGAAACGAATGATAGAAAACACAAGCAAGAAATTTTTTGTTAAAGATCTTACGCAAGAAATGATATTAAACTATAAAGCCAAACTAGCCCCATTTTTTAAAAAACAGAACATCAAAAACACTGATGGGCAAAAATTCCAAATCTCAAAGTACAGGATAATGGAATTTAGTGGGGAACATAAGGAAATAATTTTATGTTCGGAGACAAGTGCTTTTTTAGTGGCAAGGTTCAATCTATTGAAGAAACCTTCGGTCATGCCATTATTTCCCGGACCTAATGATAAACTATATAATGGTCTTTTACCTCTTAAAGAAGACAAGTTAAAAAATGTGATGGAGTTAGCTAGACAGTATGTAGGCCAAACTGATATGTGGTACTATGACCAACTGATTCCTGTGCAAGACCAAGATATTCTGACTTCAGAAACTGATGATGAAGATGATTAATTTTTTGTATTGTACTTTAGTATTAGTTTCATTGGTTTTGTATTTTTCATCAAAGAATTTTCATGTTTGTTACTTTTCGCAATAAAATAGAATACATAACCGTCAAAAAGTGACTCACCTGAAACGATAATAATTAGAGGAGAGGGATGAGGATACAACCGGTCAAAAGACAATCCTCCACTAACGACTTCGAGATGTGTTACCCAAAGAAAACGAAGATCCAGAGAATGATTTCCTTCAGGTTCCAAGTGAGGACGCTGGCGTGGATTTGCTGTTAGCAAAAATGGAACAGACGAATCTGGAAACTTCTAGAATCCTAGAAAAAGTCTTGTACAAGTGAAACAGAAGAATCTGGACAGTGCGAAAAAATGGAACAGCAAACTCAAACGAAACAAATGGAACAGAAAATAATAGATTTGAAAACTTAAATGCAAAATTTGGAAAAACAACTACTTGAAAATTCAAGAATCTTTGAGAAAAATTTGGAGAAAATTCTAGAACCACAACTGATGGAAAATTCAGAAGCGTTAAAGGAAGAGGTTTCATAGCTGCAGAGGAGAAAATTAGAGAACACTCTAGATTTTTGAAGGCAATCTTAAGCAGATCCACGAAGAAGCTATGCCACTGTCCATCGAAACAAAAGAAGAAGCTGTAACTAACTCAAAGACTAGAATAAAGCCACCAACTTTTGATAGAAAAACGTCATGGGCGACTTAGATGACGCAATTCGAATCAGCCGCAGAAGGGAACGCATGGTCATCTTTCGAGAAGGTTACTGCTTTAATCATAGTGTTGACGGGTGATGCAAGCGACACTCTGCAGATGTAAAGTCCTGAAGAATGCAAAGATGATTTCCAACTATTCCAACTAATTAAACGGTTGCAGATGAGATATGACCATGCGTATCCGGAGCAAGTATATCTCACCCAACTGAAGAATCGATTCCAGAAGAAAGGCGAGGATCTTCAGTAATTTGAGGCAGATATTGTTCGTCTAGTTCGACAAGCATATCCAATGGCAACAGATAATGTTATGGAACACCTGCCTGCCCAGACGTTTATAGATGGTCTCTGGAATAATGATACGCAGCAGGCATTAAGGCTGGCAGGACCGAAGACATCGCGAAACAGGCCTCTCGGAACTATGCTCGAGTCTGTACTGTTGACAGCCAGGAAAACGAGGAATTCCTGGAGCAAGTGGTTAGTCGACTACTAAACCAAATCAAACCGAATAAAAGAGCACTGCGATTCTAGAATTGTGGAGAAATCGGTCACATTCGAAGCAAATGTGCCAAGGCAACTAAGAAAGTGTCGGCTGAGCAACAGGAAAACTAAAGCGGGTCGATGAGCGGAGGCAATCATCGATCCAGCATCAGAAAGCCCCAAGGATGTTTGCTCAAATCGCATTCTTGCAACATTAAACCAACGGTCTGGACGCTATTATGAAAGGAAGGTCCTATGCCTGTTTCCTAGACACTGGATCGACGAAAACTATCGTGCGACCCGATTTAATTACCAGAAATAAAAAAATATTTTCTAGCAAATAGAGACTTAAAACAGCAACTGGAGAAGCAGCTTCTATGGCAGATGAAGTAGATGTCAATTTTATGATAAGACCAACATCAATTCGACATCATGTTCTCGTAGCCGACATAGAGGAAGAAATAATCTTGGGATTAGATATCACGAACATTTTCAGTTTCCAGTTAAACGTAAAAGAAGGCACTTTAAAAATAAGTCATAAAGAATTGATTATTGATAGGAAAGATTGTGGTAATGTACAAGTAATTATAGCAGAGAATGTTGTTCTGGATGCAAGAAACGATACATTTTTGACGGCTTGTATGAAAGGCGATTATCTTGAAGGAAATGTTACAATATTTGAACCGAAGGCTGATGACGAGGTAGGTCGAGGAATAGTAGTTGCCAAAATGCTAATTGAGACTCAGAAGACTGTACCGATAAAGGTAATGAATGTAAACTATTACCCTGTTTCATTGAAGAAGGGTACTATTCTGGGGTGGTGTTCGCAAGTGTCGGCCCTCGTTCATCGTGTAGACGCAAGGAAGAATGGATTCGTGCAGGTTCCTGGGAAATGGTCCAAGATAATCGACTCAGCTTGTCAAGGATTAAGCAAGAAAGAACAAAGCCAAGTTAAGAATCTAATCCCAACAATATGAAGATGTCCTTGAAACTGAAAGTGATACGAAAGGAAGTACAAATATCGTCATGTATAAAATAAATACCGGCGATGCGGTTCCAATACGATAAGGACCAAAAAGGCTATCACTGGCGAAACGTGAGAAAGCTGAGCAGATTATACAAGATATGGAAAGCCAAGGAGTAATTGAACCTTTGAATAGTCCATGGGATTCACCAGTGGTCCTTGTAAAGAAGAAGGATGGATCTACCAGATTTTGCGTGGACTATCGTCGTTTGAATAGTGTGACCAAAAAGGACAATTACCCTCTCCCAAGAATAGACGGTACACTAGATACCTTGGCAGGAGAAAAATAGATGTCCACTTTCTATTTGAAGAGTAGTTATTGGCAAATGGGAATGGAACCCAACGACAAAGGAAGACTGCCATTAGCTTAGGCACGGATCATAGGCAGTTAACAGTCATCCCATTCGGATTATGTAACGCCACAGCTATGTTTGAGCGGCTCATGGACACTGTACTGAGGGGATTGTATTAGAATACCTGCCTGGTATATCTTGATGATGTGATTGTGGTAGAAAGGAACTTTCAAGATCACATGAAGAATTTAGAATATGTATTCCGGAGGTTGCGAGATGCCAATCTGAGATTAAGTCCAAAGAAGTGCCACCTTTTCTGCAAAGAGGAATATTACCTTGGACATATGGTTTCCGGAAAAAGAGTTGTTGTGGATCCAGAAAAAGTAAGAGCTGTGGAAAAATAGGCCGTACCAAAAGACAAAGATGAGCTAAGAAGCTTTTTGGGATTATGCACGTACTATTGACGATACGTTCCTTGATTTGCTAATATTGCCAAACCACTAACACCATCTAACATAAAACCGGGCGTTCATTTGGAGTAACGAATGCCAAGCATCCTTTGAGTTGTTGAAAAGGAACTTTGATAAGTCCATCTATTTTGGGCTATCCATTTCCATCTGATAGGTTTGTTTTGGATACAGATGGCAGTAACGTTGGCATGGGTGGTGTGCTCTCTCAAATCCAATATGGACAAGTAAAAAATCATTGAATACTTCAGTAAGACCCTGTCCAAACCAGAGAGTAACTACTGCGTAACCAGATGAGAACTACTGGCAGTAGCTAAGACCATCGAGCACCTTTACAAGTACCTGTATGGGCAGAATTTCCTGATCCACACTGATAATGCCACTTTGAAGAGGCTCTTACAATTTAAGAATCCTAGGTGTCAAGTAGATAGATGGATTGAGAGGCTTCAGACGTATGACTTCGACATCGAACATAGACCAGACTTTAAATATCGAAATGCCGATGCTCTTTCAAGAAGCCTCTGTCCAGAAGACTGTTGATATTGCAACCGAATCGAAGACAAATCGGCCAACACTCTTCGAACCACCGTAGTTGATGACCATTGGCAACCTGATAATTTACGCGCAGATAAAGAAGCTGCTCCTGATCTTTCAGACTTAAGGCCTTGGAAGAGACCAACCTGGTCAATACTGGTCACAATGGGATTCCTTGGTCATGGGAGACGATCTCTTGAGAGGAGAGGTTGAAAATCATGATGGAAGCGAGCAGAAAATGCAACTGGTGGTACCTAAGAAAAGGATACCAGAGTTTCACAATGGTGCTTCTGGGAGATATTTTGGCGGTCATAAAACGCTGGAGAAGGTGCGCCATAGGTTTTGCTAGCTAAATTGTTCATGGAATGTGAAAAAATAGTGCCGAAAGTAATGGACCCCAGAGACGTCAACGTGCACCTATGCGCCAATGCAAGGGAAGCTTGTTTGAAAGAATCGCCATAGATGCCGCTGTCCCTTTCCCAGAAAGCGACAAAGGAAATAAGTACATAGTTCATTGACTATTTTAACCAAATAGGTCGAAGCCTATGCTCTACCAAATCAGGAGGCTTGAATGGTAGCAGACGTTATTGTAAAGCGGTTTTGGTATATTCCTGGAACTTCATTCAGATCAAGGGCGAAATTTTGAATAAAATTTTTGTGGTGGTGTTTGGGCATTCGAAAGACAAGAACAACTCCTTTGCATCGATAATCAGGTGAGATGGTAGAGCGAATGAACAAGACCATGATCAGACACTTATCCAAAGTGGTCTTAGAACACCAGAGAGATGGGTCGAACACTTACCATTATTCCTAATGGCCTACCGGGCATATGTTCAAGAAACAACTGGGCAATCGCCGGCAAACGTGTTGTTTGGCAGGGAACTCCGGCTGCCCTGTGACTTGAAGTTTGGGAGCAAACCAGATGAAGATTTCGCAGAGGAAGGTTATGTCAATACTCTTCTGCGAAGACTGTACAATATCCATGACGAAGTACGACATAATATCCAGGATACCAGCGACAGGATGAAGGAGAACTACGACATCATCGCCGAGAAGAGAGGCGTCTATGAAGGTGATCGGGTTTGGCTGTATAATCCACAACGTCGACGGCGTCTGTCTGCAAAACTTCAAAAGAATTGGGAGGTGTCATACGAGGTGTTGAAGTGGATTAACGATGTAATATAACGCATAAGGCGAACACCTCATGAAAAATCAAGAGTAATGCATTTTTATCGGTTAGCCCCATACTTTGGACACAATAACGACGAAGTCGCTGACTTGTGCCGATTGTATAGCAAGTACAAGGAACTAACCTTCGAAGACTTTATGGATTAGTATTCTGGTTCAAGAAAAGCTCGATTTGGGTAACCATCGAGAAATAGCAAGATTTGTTTACCGTGCCTCCAGACTACGCGCTTGCTCATTGCGTAGCCTGAGATCTGCAGATGTCCAAAGGAATTGACAGAGAATTTAAAGAGAGATTTGGCAGATTCGAAGAATTAAGGCAGCAGGAACCGGCAATTTGGAAGAGGAATAGAGAAATATAGAACAGTCCACTTTTTATTTGATCATGAAAGAACTGAAGAAACCTGAAGCCAACCTGTCGTTCCTTGTGGGAGGCTCTAGTCCATTTGCGGGAAGCAAACGTTGCAACAAGACATTTCGAAATTAGCAGTACCAAAATTGAGTTGTGGTTTGGACCGTCTGGATTGGAGAATTGTGAGAAGCATGTTAGAGATGTTATTCTAACATACTGGTATGGAAATTCTGGTTTGCTGTTATTGGCCTCAAAATTCCCTTCCGCGCACACCAGGGAAGACAGTACATTGTTACTTCCTTATGACGTCGCAATGCAATAAAGGTCCTACCTGTAGATTTCGTCATCGCCTGATGGAAACACGGAATCACATGTTTCGGGACGAAACTTTTTCTTCAAGAAGGGGGCAATGTGATGTGAATCATACAATGGCGTCACTAGCCGTGCGACGTCAACATGGTCTAGAACCATCTAGAGAAAACGCCGACCGAAGGACCGAGAAAATCAAACATGCGGGAGTTTTCCCTAGGCCTATAAAATAGCTATAATTTGAGGGAAAATATTCATTCATGAATACTATTATTATTAGTTTTTAAATGTTTTTACTGTATTTGTTTTATTATTAATATAGTGTGTGTTTAAATTACAGTTAGTTTTATTTATAACCAAACCAAAAAGACTAGTATTTTACAATATGTATTGTAATTGTATTGTAATATCTTGTAAACTATTGTAAATAATATTTTAACGAAAGTTTCTTTGTCCTAATATGAACTCATATTTAAAGATAAAATCAAAAGTCAATACCTTTAAAAAAGAATCGTTGATAACAAACGATATAATATATCTGGGGTACAATTAGGATAATTTTTTTATGACACAAGTCATTGAAAACACTTCCATGGTTTCACATTTCAGAGCGCTATAATATATGTTGTCTTTGCAACTGTCATGCTTCTATAAGACCACTTATAATTATACAATAAAAAGTGTGTCTTAATTGTAAGAAGCAGAATGTGGCAGTGCTATACTCGTACGTACAGAAACGAAAAAATGAATAAAGATGAATTTAGTTCCTGAGAGCAATAACCGTTCTAGTCAAAATTTGAAGTTTTTATTATTTATCTGCATGTAATCTAACACAATACCTAACTACAAAATAGTTTCTGTTACTTTTACTCTATTTGGGTTTAATAATCGTTTTTGCTTAGTGACCTACAGTTGTATATTGTACATTTACAATAGATTCGCACATACAGTAGATTTCCAATAGATTCACTAAAAATATTTTCTTCTCTGTACAACTATATTTTGCTTCGTGTTATATTGATATATAAAATTAAATATCTGTTGAAGCAATATTTTAGCTCTCACTACGGTGGACATATTTACGTATTTGACAAATAATTAGTACAAGATGCTAAGATATGTTTATTATAAAAGTGACTGCCTTTTATAATAAACATATCTTAGCATCTTGTACTAATTATTTGTCAAATACGTAAATATGTCCACCGTAGTGTGATGAATGTAGATACTTATCCTCACAAGTAAATTTAGTCACAATATGTACGAGACATATTATGAATGCTTACACACATATAAAGTCCATTGTTCCAACTAACAAATAGTTCGTATAATTTATTATTGTTTGACTGCTATGCGTGTGGTAAGCAAATTTTATTACTTCCATATCAATAATAAAAATTCAATTTTCGAAGGCCGCCGCATCGCACAGTAATTTCAACAGAAAATCTTTTGACATTCTAAGATTACGATTATGTACTTTATGGTAGTGGTTGTATTTTACTTTTCTTAATTGCAATTATTTTCGGTTCAATATAATAGATTATATATATATATATATATATATATATATATATATACAGTGTGGTCATAAAGTTTGGAACCAAGCTTATAACTGCATTATTTTACATTTTTAGAAAAAACGCTCAGACAAGTAAAATTCTTTTTTAAAACGCCATCTTTTGACATACAATTTTTTTCTATGACGTCATTGGTTTTCAAGTGATGACGTTATCAACACTTTCTTTAAATGGCAACCATATTATTTTTTTCTCGTTTTTGGTAGATCTTTAGATCCACCAAATAGTGATTTAAAACAATTGGTATGTTGCATCACAATTTTTTTGAAAAAATTATATAAATTTAGAAAAAAATACGAAAATTTTATTTTTGTACAAAATTAAAATTAAATTAAAAAAATACATCTGAACTTAAATTTATTGTAACATTTCAAAATGGACCCCACCAACCAACTGACACTGTCCCAGCCGAGTGTAAACACATCGTATACTCGCCTCAATTATGTCTGGGGATATTTGTGTAAGTTCTACGCGAATTCGTCTTTTAAATCTTCTAAATTGTTCGGTTTGTTAAAATACACTTTCGATTTCAAATAACCCCACAAAAAAAAGTCTAACGGAGTCAGGTCAGGAGAACGAGGTGGCCATTCTATGGCGCCTCTCCGTCCAATCCATTTATTGGGAAATATTTCGTCAAGTTAGTGGCGAACCTCTACACCATAATGGGGAGGCGCCCAATCTTGTTGAAACCAAATATTTGGATGGGGTACATCACCATCCTTGTGATTTGGGAAAATAACAGCGAGCGCTGGAACCAGTTCAAATCTTAAAAATTCTAAATATTGCACAGCAGTCAAATTTCCTTAAAAAAAATATGGTCCTAAAATGCGTCGTCCAATCATTCCAAACCATACGTTAACTTTTCCTCTGCGCTGAGTATGACACGCTTGAGTCCAATGCGGATTGTTCTGCGACCAATATCTGCAATATCTGCAATTATGGCGGTGAACAGATCCATTTAGGCAGAACGTAGCTTCATCTGAGAAGACGATGTTTTCCAAGAAATTTGGATTTTGGTCACAACGTAACATTACGTCTTCACAGAACTTCAGTCGACGATCTTCGTCATCCTGATGTAATTCCTGTACAAGTTGAACTTTGTAAGGACGATAGTGTTCTTTTTTAAATAAGTTGACGACAAATGAGTGAGCCACCTGATTGGCTAACGCAAGTTGTCTGGTGGAAACATGATGCCTTTCTTCTGCTTGCTTCTAGAAGCACATTTAATTTCACATCTTCTCCTACTTGAGGTCTACCTTGCCGTGGTCGATCTTTTACGGATCCAGTTTCGGTAAACTTTCCAACTAGTTTTGTCACCGTAGACTTGGTAATTGGAGGTCTATCAGGGTGTTCATGGTTAAACAAATCGCATGCTTCTGCATGCGTTCTTTGTCTGTCCCCATACCCAACCATAATTAAAATTTCGATTCTTTCTCGCTCAGATAAATGTGCCATTTTTTATATTAGCGAAAATGAACAATTTTTAAGCAATATCTCAAAAATTTAACGTCAAAATAGAAGTATATAATTCAACAATGTTGTCGCCATAGTAAATTTTGTAAGCTTAATTAGTTTTTGAAATCTTCAATTTTTGGGCGATAATTTTAATTAAGAAATGTCTCATCATGTCAATTTTTTAAATAAATTAAACTTCTTTGGCCCTTTTTTGTGAAACTATTTAATGTTAAATAAGATTTTTTAATAAGTAATTGGCCGATTGGGAAGACGAATTTCTTTTGACCTGGAGCGAATAACGCAGATTACTATTGATCGCAAAGCATTTACACTCGGCTGGGACAGTGTCAGTTGGTTGGTGGGGTCCATTTTGAAAATTTACATTAACTGTTACAATAAATTTAAGTTCAGATGTATTTTTTTTAATTTAATTTTAATTTTGTACAAAAATAAAATTTTCGTATTTTTTTCTAAATTTATATCATTTTTCCAAAAAATTATGATGCAACATACCAATTGTTTTATATCACTATTTGGTGGATATAGAGATCTACCAAAAACGAGAAAAAATAATATGGTTGCCATTTAAAGAAAGTGTTGATAACGTCAACACTCGAAAACCAATGACGTCATAGAAAAAAATTGTATGTCAAAAGATGGCGTTTTAAAAAAGAAAATTTACCTGTCTGAGCGTCTTTCCAAAAAATGTAAAATAATGCGGTTATAAGCTTGGTTCCAAACTTTATGACCACACTGTATATATATATATATATATATATACATATACATAGATATAATAGATCGGGCGCGTCAAATTGTAACCTGTTTCTATCTGTTCCTGCTTAAAAATGTCAAATTGTAACGTGATCGGTTTGTATCTCTCACTTTAGGTTAATTATAACTAATTATAATTAAAATAAACTTACTAACTACTTAATAGATCGACATGGTTCTCTTTGGAAGACCCCACATTCGGGATTGTCGAATTATTACACATATCGGTTGTTTTGTACTTTAATCGCAATCGGTATCATAAATACATTAATTGTAATATTAACTTTCACTTCTTAAAGTGCATTAAAATACAATAGACAAAAAACTTATGTCAGTGAGTGTACATAAATCGGTAATTCAAAATAATATCGTGGCGGCGCTGTTGATCCTTTGCATCGACAGGAAATTTTGAATTTAACAGTTAGATACAGGAACCAAAAGTCACAATTAAATTTATTTGAAACTAATGACTGTCAAAATTAAACAAGAAACATAGTGAATTTCTGCTCTAATTACGAGTAGTTTCAGTCGTAGGTAAAGGTTCGATAAATCTTTATTAACTTATATCGGATGATATGTTTTAAGATATCTACTTTTTCTTATCAACACGTGGGTGTTATTTTCAAGTTGTGAGATCGTTTTTTGTGTATGTAATCTTTTGATTCACTAATGCATTTTTTCTATAAAAAGAACAACTGGATCATAATATCAAAAAAGTAAGTTTATTCTCTATTTTTTCTTAATATTTTTACATACTCGTACATAAATGAAATTTATAATTCGTATATTATGAGAATGTAATAAAATAAGATAAATATTCAGTGCTAATACAAAATGATGAATTCGGCGATAATTTACATACATATTATGTATATGATTGTTTCAGCCTTTACTTGATGAAATTCCATTATAACTATTATCAGGATAAAATATCTGATGAAGCTCAGGTTGGAGCGAAACGATCGTTACAGTGTAAATTAAAAAGTGAAATTCATTAAAATTTGTTTTATTTTATCCTGATAATACATATTATGTTGTCGTCGGCACCCGAAGAATATCTGAAATAGTCGGCATGCACATATTTATTTGAAACATCGAGTACATAATTATTATTTATATATAAAAAAATTAATAATTCATAAATAATATAAATTTAATAAAAATAGTGTTATACATATCATATATGAAAGAAAAATAACACGAACGTATTTACTGTTCGTTCACGGGTAGTTTGGATTCTTTGATCGGTGTTGAGAGAATGATTACGAATGCATGACTTGGTCGTTTCGGTTATAAATATTGCGGAGAAAAATTCGCTTAATCGAATTAAAATATAGGTGGACGATAGGATTCTAAATATATTTATGATAATAACTTTAATACTTTATAATTAATAGTAATTCGGCAATATTATTTACAACATGAAATACAGATTCTAAAATATACGGGACGCTTATAATAAATTTAATACAGGTTAATTGTTAATAACTCGGAATTTTAAATGAATATCTCGGCTAATGTCGTTACTAACAATTCGGAAATTTTATTATAAAACAATGGGGATTTCTATTTAATTTAATTTTAGAAAATCTGGTATTTTGAATCATTCAGCTTTAATGTAATATTTTGTATGTTTGATTCGGCGACGTTAATACTAGAGATATTTTATGCCCCCTTTCTCCCTCGATCTTCCTTTCGTAGTAACGGATAGGGGTTTGTCTCATATACTTCTTCGAATGCGGAAGACTTCTGAATGTCTCGTTTTGTGCAGAAAATTAATGGAATCGGTTCGTATAAACGAGACATAAAACGGTGTCAGAATCTTTATATATAAGTAGGTTGGGGAAAGGGTGAGACAAACAATATCGTCTCTGGAGAACGACTTATTTACTTATTCGCGAGTCATAAGAAAAAAAATGCGGTTTCTTAACTAATTGCCAAACAATATCGACTCCTAGTTAAGGGAGGTGGAAAGGTCGATGGTATCTCTGTATTAGTCAAGAAGTCTCTAAGTGACTAGCTGAATAATTCCTTCTTTACTGTGAAATTCGGGGTTTATATATGATAAATATTGAGTTCCACTTCTATAAATCTTTAGCGGAATGACTCCACGCCGGCGTGAACATTAAGACGGGGGTCGGATATTTTTGTGTAGCACACGAAGCGAGTGTACGAGCAAATTTCAATTACATAACATTTTCTACAAATATATTTACAAAAATATACAAGCGCTCCACAAAACTTAAGAATATTTTGTTTTTTTTAATTCTTATTGAATTAAAGAAGTGCAAACATTCCTAATAATCTTAAGTTTGCGGGTGAGATTCCTTACAATGTGTTTAAGGAGGAATGCACGTTTTAGTGAATTTCACTCAGATCATTACTTGGTAGTGTTTTATCACCATCGCAATCAAAATGTTGTATTTTTATTTCATTTTTGGACTCTAAGACAGATTTGTGATAAATTTTACTAAAATCTGTACCAATCTTGAAAAAGATTTCAAAGACATAACCAAAAGTTTTTTCCATTCTGTCGTATGAGAAGGGGTTTTATAGTTATCGATAGTAAGCGAACATAGAGGGGCACGAGAGAGGTAGCGCTTACGGCAAGCTCTAGTTGCTAAACACGTGTGGACGGTAGCGATCAGCATCAGTTGGCATCTATCGTAGAGTCACATTTTGTCGTAATTCTATTTATTGTCTGTAATTAGTCTAGTATTTTCTTTATTAACAGTTGCTTGCTTCTCTTTTCGGCACATTTATTATTACTTCCGTTGATACTGATTTTATATCTAGCTATGAAAATTTTCTGGCTTCAAGAAAAGCAATTTGTTTTTAAATGTAAATGTAAATATTGGTTAATCAATTGGACAACTTACAAGTTAATTTAAAACAGAATTTGGAGAAAGCATAGCATATGAGACACCAACCACATTATTATATACAAAAAAGGGGATATTTATCAATACGTTTTGCACGTATTACGCCGTTGTTATATAATGAAACGGATATGCAAAATACATATCCGTAACTGTAAACAAGGACAAACACCTCGTATTTTTAGCATTTACTTCTGTTCAATACATATGTTTCAGCTATCTAGGCCTCATCGGTTGAACTAGTGAAGCAATGTATATACAAATTAATACAGATCTGTTAAACAACGGATCTGTATCTGTATCTACATTTACGCTAAAATCGTCTCCAAGCTGGTTATGGCTTGGAGAGTTCATTTGAGAGGCATCAGCAATGAAGTTATCAAGTTACAAATGGCAAGAGCGTGTATTACAGATCATGCATTAATATTTTGCGATATGATTAGCGATGATTTTGAAACATTTGACGATTTATAAGAAGTTTTTACTCGTCAGTATTGGGAACAGAATCATCAAAGGTAGATCAGATATGATCTGACCTTTAGAACATACAAAGGTGGGTCGTCGAGAGAAAATTATATCATCAAGAAATATTGCTTATTCAAATACGTGACGCCAGGAATAATGTGACATTGTTATGGAACTGGCAGGACATTTCGATAACAATTTGATACAAGCTGTAGCATTGCAAGGCATCAACACTATCGAAAATCTACTAGATTTTGTGAGGAGGCTAGACGACACAGATCAATGGCACACGAGGTGCCGGTATGAGAACAACAATTCGAATTATAATCGACAACAGCGGAATGCAAGCAACAGCCTAAGAAATAATCTTGGAAATACATACAAGAGGAATATAAGAAGTAATCTCCCACCAAATTATGGTAACAGAAGTAATCCCAACTAGAATAATTCCAGTGGAAACAGGAATAACTCTAACATAAATAGAAGAAACTCATATAACAATAGAAATAATAATGGGGATATAAAAAATATCAATACGGACAGAAACAATCCCAACACAAATAAGGAACATTTTAACAGTTACAGTAATGGAACTAGACAACAACAAACTGGAAATAAAGAAAATTCGCAATCACCCTGGAGGGAGGAGACACATAATATAAATGTGCAAGAAACTTCCCCGGGAAAAAACATGGATAAAGGAAAATCGAATGTGTCAAAAGGTGCAAGACCTAAAGACACAAAACGAACATGGATTACAGGTCCAGAAAGAGAGTTGGCACTTCTAAATGAGGCTGCCGCTTTTTTATAGATAAGTCTTTTGACGACGAATATGAGGTAACCATGATTTTAGATTCGGAAAAACTGACTCAAACAGCAACCAAATTACCTCATATTTACTTCAAAATAAATGAAATATTAATTCAAGGGTTAATTGACACAGGTTCTCAATTATCACTACTCAATAAAGATTTAATGGAACAAATCGAACATTTTGGAGTTTATGTACCAATAAGAAAGATTAATTTGGTCCCAGCGACGAACACGAGAATAGCAACCATAGATAAAATATTTTGCATAGAAATTAAAATAAAAAATACATTATTCGATACAGAATTTGTTATTATTTCAAATCTCAAAAGGGACTGTATCCTTGGAATAGATTTCTTGAACAAATATGATGCGATTATAAATATGGAAGAAAAACATTTCCAAATTAAAGGACTGATCATTTCTTGGGTGGAAAAGCCACAAGTTAATGACCTCCTTATTAATAATTAAGTTGGATATGCTGAGATAGAACCCTCTGTAAATATTGCTTGCGTTAAATTAAACTGCGATGATGAATATTTACAAGAAATGAGGTTACTACTGCACAAATATGCCAATCTAATAGATGATACCAGGTTTAGCAAAAGGCTATGAGCATCACGTTGAAGTGGTTGGAACACAGCCCTTCAAAGTCAAGAATTACCCTATACCCAAGAGATATGAGGAACAAGTTGACAGAGAAATTAACAAAATGCTGAAAGATAATATAATAGAAAAATCGTCGTCAAGTTGCGTCAGTCCAATGATTGTTGTAGTAAAAAAATCGTCTGGTGTTACAGAAAACGTCAAACTTAGATCGTGTTTAGACGCTCGACATCTAAATGCACGTAAAAAACCTCAATTTGAAGCTCCACAAAATATTGAGACCTTATTAGCAAAATGTACAGATGCGCAATATATCTCTGTGATAGATTTGAAAAATTCCTTTTGGCTAGTACCGTTACACAAGAATAGTAAAAAATGTTGTACAGTCCTCTGCAAAGGAATCACTTTTTCTTATAAAGTAGTACCACTTGGCTTGTCATCATCGACAGTGGCTTTAGTCCGTGCGATGGAACAAATTCTGAGCCTATTTGAACATTGTGTATCTCACTATGTAGATGATATTCCTATATTTAATAAAAACGCAGATGAGTATCTGGAGACAATAAAAGGAGTTTTAGAAACACTAGCTTATAATAATTTAAAATTTAACGTGGAACAATGTCAATTTTTCAGACAAAAGGTCAAATACCTTGGATACGAAATCGATGGTAAAACAATAGCCATTGAAGCAAAAAAATTAGGAACAATAAGGAATTATGCAAGACCCAAAAACATAAAGATGTTAAGGGGATTCCATGGCGTAACAAACCATTACAAAAGTTTTCTACAGGATGTTTCAAAAGAAACGCAGGTATTATTTCAAATGCTGAAGAAAGGAAGAAACGATAACGTGATAAAAGGGAAATACCACGTGTTCATGTTATACAGCTATGCTGAAATAGAAGAGTGAGGAATGACATTTCACATGGAAAAATGTATTTGTGAATATTCAATTGGCAGAACAAAGCCATACAATATCTCACAAAGAGCATTTTTGGGGGCGTGCTGTGAAATAAACTTGTAAAAATTAAAAATAGAATTAATAACGAAGAAATTATTAAACATAACAGGCTAAGCAAAAACAAATTTAAAATAAATCAACCGAGGTTGTGTATTTTAAATGCACCTCGTATATCATATATTAATGTAGTATTAAAATTTGAAATGAATATTTCCAAGCATTTATATGTAAACATATAAAGTTATATCAATAAATTTTCGGTTAATTAGATTACTAAATGTTTAGCATGCAAGTAAATTAATAAAACAAACAGTATTAAATGTAAATAAAAGTAATTTATGCAGTAATGTTACGATATAAACAAAACAACAAAAACATATCAGAGACGCATGTTCAATAATGACAACGTGAATATCTGACAGGCGTCCGAATGAAAACAAAGGACAGGACGATACCATATAAACAAACAAGAGAAGAAAGAGAAACAGAAATAAATAAGACAAAGTGGGGAAGAAGCTCAAGAAAACAGAATCGCAAAGGGGATAAATAGGACCAGCACTGAGAGATTCATTCGTTCATTGATACATTTTTGACTTGAGAAATTTAACTTGGACGGGTATTGATAGAGACTAATTTCAATAAAGCTAAATTAGAATATAATATAAACTAAACTTTTAAAGCCTGTCGGTAGAAATATTAGAATAAGGACGAACAGCAGTTTAAATTAGAATTTTTCTTTATTATTCTCATTTCGTTATTATCCTTATTATTGTCATTATTGCATGAGACTAATGATGTACAAGGAGGAATTTGAAAGTTTATATGCCGAAATTGGGTCCGAGTAAGTAAAACATTATACACGATAAAAATTGGAGGATATGGAGTTAATTAACGTAGTAAAGGTGCATGTGGGTCATTGTTTTAAATAATTAATTTGTAATAAATACACAATTAAGGTGTATCTAAGGCCAGATATTCGAGGTTGATGAAGAGGAAGTAGTTTCCCTGAATGTTCTCGAAATATCCGTGCCATTTGAAACCGTTAAAATTCAAAACGTTGAGCAATAAGTGCGAAAATAAGAAAATACTTATACAGTGTGAGGATAAGCATCATATTTCTGTAGGGATTCGGTTCCCACTCAAATAGGCGCTGAATAATACACTCGCTTTGTATAAAATCTTCAGTCGAGACCAGAGATCCACATTTTAGACAGAGATAGACTTTCAGTACTAATCTCAGTATTTAGAGGACAAACACCCTCTTTTGCGAGTGGGTTCCTCGAGAGTCTTCATTTGTGAGATTCGTTTTGAATCTGTATTGAACCTCCAATACTATCCGTGTATGACACATTAAGAAATATTTATATTATAAGGTTACAACCTAACATTGATAGGTTAAGATCTAGGTTAAGAACGATACATTTTAAAATGAACAAAATAAATGAAATGTGAAAATACAGTCGGCAATAAAATATTTTAAACAATTACTTCTTGTTGTTTCATTTCTTTTCGTTTACTTTGGACGCTAGGTCTAGTTGTGTAGAACCAAAAAGATAGCGCTGAGATACTGAGATTATAAGGAGTTTCAACAAAATTATGCTTGTGTAACTATCTACACAAATCATCCATTTAAATAAATTAAATTTGAAAGCAAATTTCACAGCAATATATTGTAGTAGGTCATACCCATGTACATAAGAGGCCCTAAAATAAAACTACAGAATAATTTTCAAACTTATAATGTTAATTTAGAATATAAGATACTGTTGGAACTGCATTTTTCACATGTCATATCAATAAAGGTAATTCCGCGTTTTTAATTGCTCAAATTTGAATCACATACTTATTTATTTTCTTTTAGTCAAAATACTTTCTTTGGAGACTGTGGTTAAGTAAAAACTTAAAAAGGTATATAACCCCTTACCACAATTATTAATCGTAGCCTAAATACGTATTTCGACAACTAACTAATTAAAAAGTCGCACATGGGGCACAGTAAAGCTAGAAAACCGCTCACGCAACAACTACTTTACATCGCGTCAACGTATAGACTGGTCTATACGTATAGACTGGTCTATACGTATAGACTGGTCTATACGTGGACGCGATGTAAAGTAGTTGTTGCGTGAGCGGTTTTCTAGCTTTACTGTGCCCCATGTGCGACTTATTAATTAGTGGTTTTTACCTACTGATGATGACAACTTAGTTGTCGAAATACGTATTTAGGATACGATTAATAATTGTGGTAAGGGGTTATATACCTTTTTAAGTTCTTGTAGTCATTTGCTTAAGTCATTTTCATCTACATTATTATTTTACCGAAGATATTTAACTTAATTGATTGAGTATATTTTTGACACATATTATGGATATAGCTGTACCTTGTTTGAATTGTATACGGCGGGAAATATCCCAATTGTAAACAGGTATCTAGCGAAATATTGAACATTTCAAAAACAGTTTTGTCTATTATAAAATTAAAACTATAATTTTTGTAAAATATGCAAACGATTAGTCATAGTAAATTATTTCATTTATATAAATTTTATTAACGAGATTAAATAAATACAAACAAGTATTACAAATATCGATATCTGCACGTTTCTGGACGGATGTGGTTTTTTTCATACAAATGTTAATTATCCGCACAGCTGGATGGCTGACGTCGCGACGTGTTTGCGTCTACATTCTTCGGCAGGAGTAATCTTGTCAGATTGTAGAATCAACGCAACAAATTTAGCGACAATTGCATGTGAGAGGAGATTTGAATAATTGCTATTTCTCACTCCAATTAAATTCAATATATATATATATATATATATATATATATATATATATATATTGAGGTAGGTCAAGCCTACCCCCACAGGAATCCCTAGTTTAGTTAAAATACAGATTATTAGTTAGAATGTAAAAATTAGAAATTAAGATAATTTTTTGAACTGAATTCTTCATCTGTTAAATCAATAAAGTTGATTTCGCGTTTTAATTGTTAGAAATTAATTTGAATTATTATTTATGTTTGTCTTTTCTTTTGCCTAAGTCATTTTATTTATATATCATGAATTACCGAAAACATTTCAACTTAATTGATCGATTATCAATGACATATACTTTAGAGAAAGCTGTACATTTTTAAATTAATAACCGTTGGAAATATCTCGACTATAAATCAGCATAAAAATAAGACTTGTATGTACAGATAACTATTATTTATTCACAAGAACAATGTATATAATTTTTGTAAAGTAGCCATTTGGTTAAAATAATTAAATTGTCATTTTCATTAAATAAAAGTAACGAGATTAAATTAACAAATACTAACTGAACGAATCAGAAACGAGGATTAAAAACAAAAGATGGCGTGATTAAGTTGAAATTCTCCGAACACCACGCCGACGTTTAATTAAGTGCTCCGTTGAAAATAGAAAAAAAGTGGTAAATTAAATAGAAAAATATACAACACACATCTTAAAACATTACCAGAATATCCAGCAACATTTTAACGCCTTTTGGGAATCGATACTTCAACCAGTTCCTGAGAAAACGGAAATTTCATTTCACCGAGGACAGCATCTTACGAGGCCCGAACTATAGAGGTGACGCCATTGAACCACCCGCTAAACTTGTATCCTGCATTTTTGGAAACGAGAAGATTTTGAAGAACCAGCCTCATCTTGGTCACTTAAGTATTTTGAAATCTCCTCTGTAATTTTGAGAATTATATTAATTAATTTCTCGTAGCAAAACTTTTATTAATGTTTTTTTAAATGAATATACCTAACGGGTACTTTTAGTTTTAAGTATTACGTAATTTAAGTTACGAAGAATACAGTTCCACTTGCTCTTTTCTCAGTTCTCAATTCTTAGTTTTTTTATATTTTAATCCATTAAATTTTAATAGAAGCATCTATGTTTGTTTATTAGAATTAAAGTAAAATTTGTCACATTTATTAATTTAACCTTAAATTTAGTTTACGTAGAGATAATCACGTGACATGATGCATACTTATAAATGCTAATTTTAAATTGTTTAACTTACCTGTGGAGTAGCGTGGTAGTTATAGAGAATAGACGTGTAATTTTGGCTCCGCAAGAATTTATCGAATACGAAGTTTTTGCGAGTGTAATAAAGTAATATTGTTAGTAAATAATTAGAAGTGATACACAAAGGTGTAAATTTGTGAAATAGTGGAAGAGATAAGTACATGATTAAAATAAATAATATATGTTAGTGTTTGCAATAACAACGGAAAAGAGATAGAGAGAGATGTGGGCGGTCACTCGCGAAAGAGGCCAGCATACGACAATATAAACATATGGCACAATAAAAACAAGGACTAGTAAGACATAAATAAATTTGTGGCGCACGAGCGACTTTCGAATTAGTGTGAAATAAAATCAAATAAATGTGATCCGAAAATTTTAAAATAAATATTTGAAATGGTTATACAAACATGAATCAAACGTGATTTTGTCCTTACCTGCTTTTTAACTATTAATTAAATAGCAATTAGTTAAATAAATGGTTAAATATATCAATAAGGAACAGGTCCGGCTTATAAAATATTAGGAAATATTAACGAGATAACTAGCTTAGTGGTTTGGGGGCCTGGATAGACATTGTTTGCGATGGACAGTGATGGGAGTACCACGGATGAAGGAAAAAGAAAGAGAAATCAAAAAGACGTAGCCGAAATCTTCAAAAAGAGTAAAAAGCTGACCAGAACACCAGACAAAGAAGCAAGCAGTGACGAAAGTAAATTAGATAAATTAATGGAAATGATGCGAGGATTAGTTACACAAGTGCAACACATATAGGGAAAACAAGATAAATATATGGAAGAAATGAAAGAAATCAAATTAGAAAATGAGAAGATTAGAAAAGAAAACGAAGAACTGAAAAAAGAAATTAGAAGTGCCAAAGGAAGATTAGATAAACTCGAGGGTATGAATAGAAGAAAGAACGCAGTTATGGTAGGCTTGAAAATAGATGGGAGTGATCAAGATCAATTAAAGGTAGCGGTGGAAGATATTATCAAGAAGTACATGGAAATACAAATTGAAATTAAAGCGGTGAAACAACTTGGTCCAAAAACTTGCTTAATAGAACTGAAGAATATAGATGATAAGATAAAAATAATGAAAAATAAGGGCAAATTGAGAGGGTTTATGGAACGAAATATATACATTAATGATGACATGACAAAAGAGGAAAAAGAAATACAAGAAAAGATACGAAGAAAGGCCAAAGAAGAGAAAATGAAAGGAAAAACTGTTAAGATAGGATTCCAAAAGTTAATAGTAGAGGGAGAACAATGGAGATGGAATAGGGAAAAGGGGAATTGGAATAAGGAGGAACGAGAATTGGCACGAGAAAAGAAAATCCCAAAAATAGTGTCAAAAAACTAATAGTAAAGACTAGTGAAAATAAAGATGATGACCCGGACAAGAAAAAGGATATGATAAAGGAAAATAAACAAAATAATGATCAGTATGATAATGATGATACACAAAAAATAAAAAAGATAGAGAAAAGTAAGGATAAAGAAAGTGAAACATGGAAAATTGGTACTTGGAATATAAAGAGCATAACAGGAAAAGAAAAGGAATTAGAAAAGGAGTTTGAAGAGTTAGGAGTGGATGTATTAGCAATTACGGAAACAAAGAAAAAGGCACAGGGAATTATTAAGACGGACAATGGTCATATTATGATATATAGTGGTGTAGGAAAAGAAAAAAGAGCAGCTGCAGGAGTGGGATGCATTATACACAAGAAATTAGAAAACCAAATTTATAGATGGAATGCCTGGTCAGAAAGAATATTACTAATAGAGATGAAGGAAAGAAACAGAACGAAAACAATAATAGTGGTGTACGGGCCAAACGAAGATGATACATCAGAAAATAAGAATAAATTTTGGGAAGAACTAACATTAGTGGTGGAAGACGCGAAAGGTATAATGTTTGTAGTAGGAGATTTCAACAGTAGAGTTGGCATAAGAGACGATGAATATAGTGAAGTATTGGGAACAAACGGGGAGACTGTTAGAAATAACAATGGAAAAAGAATGCTGGACTTCTGCATTATACATAACTTGGTAATAACTAACACTCTTTTCCAACACAAAGATATACACAGATATACTAGAGAAGTCAAGAGTAGGGGGGAGAGGTCCATAATTGACTACATATTAGTTGACAAAAATAACAGAAGAATTGTGAGCGACACGAAAGTAAGAAGAGGGCCGGAAATAGGAAGCGATCACTTTGTGGTTATATCAAGAATAAAAGAAAAAGTTCAAAACAAGGAAAAGCAATATATATATACACAGAAACAAGACCAAATAGAATCACTTAGAATATACAAATTAAGAAGTGAAGTCACTGCTGAAAAATTCCAGAAGGATAGCCGAAAGAGTAGAAAATATAGAAATTAATGGAACTATCGAAGAAATTTGGAATAGGTTTAAAGAAATAATAATAACTACAACGAAAGAGATATGTGGCGTAAGGAAAAATAAAAAGAAAAAACAAACAAAATGGTGGACAAATGAAATAAGACATCAAATTAAGATAAAGAAAAAAGCATGGAAAACATACTTAGCAGAACAAACAGTGGAAAAATACGATATATACAAAGAAGAAAGAAAAAAAGTGAAACATTTAGTAGTACAAGCAAAAAAGGAGACATGGAAAGAATTTGGGGAAAAGATGGAAAAAAACAGTAAAGAGAACCAAAAACTATTTTATAGAGTCTTGAAATCAGTAAGGAATGAAGAAAGGTCACAATCTACACATTATATACAAAATAAGAAGGGAGAGATCCTAAGCGATAGAATGAAGATTATAGAAAGGTGGAAAGAATACTTTCAGGAATTGTTAAGCGGAGGAGTGGAAAACGAGAATGCTAGTGAACAACAAATAATAGGAGAAGAAGAGACAGAAGAAATAATTACCATGGACGAACTGGAAGAAGCAATACAAAAACAGAAAAATGGAAAAGCGCCAGGCTGTGACAAAATAACAGCAGAAATGATAAAAAATATAGAGGAGAAAAAACAAAGAGGAAGAGAATTAACGTTGAAAATATATAACAGAATATGGAGAGAAGAGGAAATACCAAACGATTGGAAGAAGTCATTGATAGTACCAATATACAAGAATAAAGGAAATAAGAAAGAATGCAATAATTACAGAGGAATATCCCTTCTAAGTACTGCAATGAAGATTCTCGAGCAAATAATAGATAAAAGACTAAGAACAAAACTCGAAAATACGTTACATGAGTCACAAAGTGGGTTTAGAAGAGGAAGGAGCACACAAGACCAAATATTCTCTGTGAAACAAATAATACAAAAAGCCTCTAGAGAACAGAAGAAAGTGTTCTTAGCATTTATAGACTTGGAAAAAGCCTTCGATAAAGTACCAAGAGAAAGATTGTGGAATGTATTAAGAGAAAGAGGTGTCAATGGCAAAATAAGACGATTAATACAGAAAATATATAACCACAATACTAATGCTGTAATAGCTAACAATTTAGAATCGGAGATATTTAAAACAAACGAGGGACTGCGCCAAGGGGGAAGTCTGAGCCCAATGCTGTTCATTGTTTATATGGATGACATTATCAAACAGTGTGCATGTAAAAGTAAAAAGTTCAGGGTTGGACACCTTAACTTGAATGCAGTCGAAGTTTCGGAAGGGGCATTCGCAGACGACATAGTAGTTATAGCCGACAATGAGGAAGATCTGAAACGTAATTTAACAACATGGAATATGACACTAAAGGACAGTGGAATGACGATGAGTAAGAGCAAAACTAAAGTAATGGTAGTGGGAGATGAACAGGTAGATACGAAAATCGTAATAGAAGGATCTGAAATAGAACAAGTGAGAACATTCCAGTACTTGGGAGTACGAATTGATGGAAGAGGGACCCAGGACGCTGAGATTAATCAAAGAAAAGAAAAAACAACAAAGCTGTACCACAACATGAGGAATAATTTCATTAACAAAAAAGAGATATCCCGAGAAACAAAACTAAAAGTATATAAGGCAATTTACCGACCGATATTAACATATGGCTGTGAATCCTGGATATTAAATAGAAGACAGAAGAATAAATTACAGGCAGTAGAAATGAAGTATTTAAGAAGAGTTAGAGGAGTTACAAGGATGGACAGAATTAGAAACTTGGAAATACGAAAAGATTTGAAAATGCAGTCAGTGTTAGAATACATTGAACAAAGACAGCTAGGATGGTGGGGACATTTATATAGAATGGAAAATACAAGACAAACAAGAAGGATATGGGAAGCAAGGATAATGAAAAATAAAAGAAGAGGAAGGCCAAGGACAACATGGAATGATGTCATAGCAGAAATACTGGGAAGGAAAGGCAAAACATGGACAGAAGCGAAGAACATGACAAGGAATAGAAATGAATGGAAAACGTTTATAAAAAGCTAGAAGAAGATAAACGCCCTACACCATTGTTATGGTAACAGGGATTTTTGGATTATATATATATAACTTACCTGTGAAGTAATATCTTCCATTAAAGCATTTACTTTATTCCTGTACTCATTCGTTTCATTTTTGTAGAATTACCCTTATTATTTAGACAAAATCACCATCATTTATTATTTTGGACATAATCAATTTCTATATGTATTTCTATTCGAGTCACCGATCCCACTAGTAAAGTGTATTGCAGATGCACCACACAAGAGTCTCTATGTTCTTAAAAAGCTGGACATTTATACGTATAATTTTGAGCCCATTAAAGAAAGAAACAATATAATAATCACATGTACACCTGTTGAGGTTATGTATACTTCGTTTGTAAACGAAAACTTTTAAATGTATCACCCACATGCAACATATGTAATATTGCAACTTAACTGCAATTGATCATATTAATATTCATTTTAATACATCTTTCTTTTTTAAACAATTTTAAACAATATATATTATTTATTATATACATATATTATATATATATTAGAATAAATGATATTTGTCAGAGGTTTTATTTTATTTCTATAGTACATTTCAGAACCAGTAAAAATATATCTTATTTAGTTCTATTAAACAGTTACTTCCTAAAATATATATTTACAAACGAAATGAATATATGCTCTTCTTTTCGTAGAATCACTGTATGTTAAACAAATATATATGTTTTAATTAAATCCTGTAAGATATTGACATTTTTCATACAAATGATGATTTACAAGTACCGCAAAATTTGTGTATCGAGAAATCCCCTTTACTCTATTATTCTTGTAACATAATAAAACACAGAATATCTCCTTAACACGATTTTCTTCATTACATTGTAAGCTCAACAACCTATGACAAAAAAAAACATCGCACAAGAGTAATAATAGCATACAAACACTTTACTTGACTGCAATCTATGGGTAGAAACTAAAAGTATAACATTTCTAACCGTAAAGGACGGCTGACAGACTATAACCCTAAACTGTATGGCACTGACAGGTCTTGAATGTAAAAGCACCGGAAGCCCCAATCGACTGCGACCAACGTTCTTTCTAAAAGCATGAATTTGCACTTAACTTTATTACAGGTAATATAATCCCTGTACTACTTTTGTACTCACCGATTTCTCATCTTGTTCCTTGGTATAAACAAGGAATCCGGATTGTCAATATATGTTCTTACCTGGTGAGCGCGCTTAATGAGTCACTTTAAAATTATGTAAGGCGTGCCTTTTCTAACTTATGAATAGCCTATATTGTTTGTGCTGAAAAATTTTGAACACTATAATATTATTAACTTCAATATTTTTTTACAAACATCGTTAATATTAATAAGAGCAATTAAAAAGAAATTCTTTACTTGCAAAATTTTATATTTTACGGATATTTATGAATAAAAGTATGTATTCATATATGTATATATATATATATATATATATATATATATATATATATATATATATATATATATATCTAGTAAACCTAATCAGTAGGCGATTAAAGGTCTGTATATTACTTGAAAATATATGTATTTAAAAAACTCTACATGTTTCGGCTGTATACGCCTTTATCAAGAGAATACAAAATATATTGTATTCTCTTGATAAAGGCGTTTTTTAAATACATATATTTTGAAGTAATATACAGACCTTTAATCGCCTACTGATTAGGTTTACCATATCATACCAAGGTCACGAAGTTATTATATATATATATATATATATATATATATATAGTAAGTAACTAAGAAAACTGAACCTCGGATTGGGCCAATTTCAAAATAAAATGAAGAAAGTACCGAAAGTTTCAAAAAAAATTTTTGGAAAAAAATTAAAAAGTGGCAAACAATAATTTTCCCCAAAATGAAGAAAATAACCTCTTTTTTAATTTTATTTCATTATTTAATACATACATAGAACGAATTAAACTAAACTTTTGGAGTCAGTGCGAAATTTAAAGCAAAAAGAATCAATACAAAATAAACTAAGAACTAACATACTAAGTAGTTAAACACCACAATCTTAAATTTATCATTAGATAAACCCTTATATTATTCAAAACTAATTTTTACAATGATATAGCTGTTTTAGGAAAATTGATACATTTACGTAGTACTGGATCAGTACTTTCTCAGCATCATATCGACATTGACATAAAACTATATATATATATATATATATATATATATATATATATATATATATATACATATTATATATACAATATACATATTATATAACTTATGCATAATTTTAAAAAATTATCGGGGCAGTAAAAATGTTTGTGTTGAAGAAACTCGTTAATGTGTGAGCAAACCAATAGGCAAAAAAAGGTCTTTTGTTTGTACTAGCCCGGTACCGGCTCACAATGTGCTAATATATATAAATTTACATTTGACGGAAAACATTAGTCGTTATATTATTAGCTTAAATTTACCTTTGTGGGAAAACACCTAGTTTTGTAATCAAATTTATTCTGATGAAGAAAAAATTAAAGTCGAAACGTTAAAATGAGCATTTTATTTAATGAATAGTTATCAAGCCGAATTCCAAGAAATAATTAACCATATATATATATATATATATATATATATATATATATATATATATATATATATATATATATATAAAGTAAACTTAATAAATCGGCGATTAAAGGTCTGGTTCATTACTTCAAAGTATATATATTTAAAACAACCCTACATGTTTCGGCAATGATGCCTTTGTCAAGGGATTACAAAAATAAATATTACATTTATATTTTGTAATCCCTTGAGAAAGGCATCATTGCCGAAACATGTAGGGTTGTTTTAAATATATGTATATACTTTGAAGTAATGAACCAGACCTTTAATCGCCGACTTATTAAGTTTACCTTATCATACCAAGGTCACGAAAATATTATATATATATATATATATATATATATATATACATATATGGTAAATTCAATCAGTCGGCGATTAAAGGTCTGGTTTACTTCAAAGTATATACATATATTTAAAATAACCCTACATGTTTCGGCAATGATGCCTTTATCAAGAATATAAAATATAAATGACAGAATACAAATGCCAAAAATTCTGTCATTTATATTTTATATCCTTGATAAAGGCATCATTGCCGAAACATGTAGGGTTGTTTTAAATATATATACTTTGAAGTAAACCAGACCTTTAATCGCCGACTGATTGAATTTACCAAATCATACCAAGGTCACGAAAATATTATATTTATATATATATATATATATATATATATATATATATATGGTACATATATATATATATATACCGCCTAATTCTGAGCAAACGCAACGATCCGAATGTATGAATATTTCTCCCGCTTCGAATTTAATTCCCCTGAATGCTGTAGGCGTGTCAACATCAATGTCATATATCATACATACTTACATATTATGGAGCCGCGTAAGAAAAATTATCTGATTACCAAATTACTATTAAAGGACTATAAATTGTTTAGTCCTGTGTTATGGTAATGAGTAAATTGCAATACGTTATTCTACAAAGCGTAATGAAATTATTAATAAGCGGTTAAGAAAATTGTAAATAAGGCATCAAGAGATTTAATAAATTAAATTTTAATAATAAAGGTCACAAAAACTGTTCATAGTAAACTAAATAAACTCCAGAAATAAATAAAAACTAAATTAAATTATAGTAATGTTAAGAAAAATTTACTCTTACAGATAATAAAATAAATTGTTCATAATGAGAAATTAATTATATAATAACGGAAATTCATCCGTTTAAACTCATCACCGTAAAATAATTGATGATGTTTGGAATATTTATAATTACGAAAACCATTTAATTTTAGTATGCGGTTATCGGAAGAGCAGCATATGCCTAAATCGTTGGAAATATCGCTATGTGTCAAATTTGAATTTAGTTCTATTGCAGCGCATACTAAAATGAACGTATCATTAGGAACTCCGGCAAATAAGTCACATATTCTTTGATAAGAATTATCAGCGTGGTACTATTTCATCATTTCGGCTATCTCTTCTAGTGTATAACGCGGCATTATCACTATTCAAACGCTTAAGAGACTCCGTATAGGGTGACAGTGGTGACACTAATTTGTGACATTAATTGTCAAATCGTTGCGCGACAGACTGTTTTGTGATTGGCTAAACGCGTTCAGGGGATTTGTATTCGAAGCGGGAGAAATATTCATACATTTGCATCGTTGCGTTTGCTCAGAATTAGGCGATATATATATATATATATATATATATATATATATATATATACCGTGTGCACAACGTCGTGCGATCGATGGATATATAAGTAATGACTGGCCAACTGCAATATATTCGCCTTGCTTGAACACAATGAGCGACTGATAGGAATATTCAATGTGTTAGAGAGAGATTATTTGATTCGTACTTAGATCGTATGTAGAATGTGTTGGATAAAGAAATGGAACGCCCGTACAGTTAGACAGTAGAACAGATTGAATATACTCTCTCAACCCTAACCACATAAACTCGCTATTCGTCTTCGTCTTACTACATTGTGGTAGATCAATCACTCCCCGGCGTTCATACGGTATATATATAAATTGAGGCATTACAAGAAGGGCTTTTCCTCTGAAAGAAATAAAGAATACATGTAACCGTAATGTTTATATCTACTATGTACTTTAATACCAAGAAGGGGAAAGATTGATTCAAAGTATAAATACTTTATTTTGACGACAAATTTGCCTTGAAATAATTAACTTATTTTTCTATTTTTATTGTAATGTTTATATTCATTTTTATTTCAAATTAATATTTAACGCGTTTTTATTCAAACAAATGTAACGTATTTATATTCAAATGTATTTGAACAATTAAGCCCCGCCCACAATTTTAACGGTGCAATAACCCGAAAAGAAACCGATATTGACAGAGTGATTGTAAACACATCAACATATGTTACCTAACTAAAGTTATTTTATAAATCAAGTTGTAATTTTTTTAACTGTTTTACACTGTAAAAATGTCTAATTTAATAATGTTCAAAAAGATAATGCAAGTAAAGAATGGAGCGATTTGCGGCAAGTTATGCAATTAGAAACAAGTGAAAAAATTGGCGTCGGTAATTAGTAGTTGCAGTGAGAGGTCACGTTTTTTTGTGCTCCGAAGTAATTAAAATAAATTGGCGAAATTATTAAGTGCTCGAGATTTTTAAGTCTACCAAACGTTACACCTACCTACGAACTACCTGTAGACCAAATTTAACATCTTCCGACCAAACAGTTCAAGAGTTACGAATTTTTAAAGTTTTCGATACGAAAACTACCCGCCTAAAAAATTTCACCGTACATCGAACAACATCTTTGAACGCTCGAGACCGGCCATCCGCTCAAGCCGCCGTCGGACTTGGAGATTTTAAAAAGTTCAAGTCATCCCGAGGGACAGTAGCAGAAATATTCTCCAGTTTCCCGCTGTGAAGACTTCTCCAGAACACAGGCGCAGGAATCAACAGAGGTTATATCCGAAGATTCAGGTTTTTGCTAATTTTACCAATATTATACGCGCCATTTTTACTTGCTCATGAACATTTCTAGAACTTTTCTTTGTTTATTCCATAAATAACTATTTACATTGCTTTCACCGATATTCTACCACTGTAATTTTTATTCAACTTATTTAAATATTAGCATCCACTACTTTTAATTTTAAAACTTGATTCTATTTCACTTTTATAAACTATTTTAATAAAGCAACAATTATTTGCACTTGTCTTACACCATATTGTTTGTACTGTAAGAATACCAACCGCTGAGTGTGTCTCCCTTACGATATATGTGTGTCACGAAACTGTAAATTTAAATTCTCAAACTTTTCTAGATGTTTTATTATAAATAAAGTTAATTGTCAATATTTTACTTTGGTTTTTTTCTTTTAAAATACTTGAGATATTGTTCCATTTCCAATTAAATAAGCTACGTAAATCAATTCAAAGTGGAGAGAAGTGAACCTACCATAACCCTGAAGAAAAAAAGAAGCTAGCCGATAATTAAAAAAAACAGATAAGTATTGAATGGGCCCGATTTGAATGAATTTTTATATACATCGAATAACATAATCATTCATTTTCTGTAATATAACATATAGAGCCCAACGTTTTGGGGCATTTATAACATTTAACATTCATTTTACATTTATTTATATATATATATAGCCCACACGGGTAATATAACATTTGTCAGCCCAACTTAGTGGGGCAATTCTGACATATAACATTATATATATATATATATATATATATATATATATATATATATATTATATGTATACATTGATAAACCCATCCTTTTTGAAAGCTGGTCAATAAAACAAAAAAAAATACACAAATCGTGACGACAGCGTTTCATTTCCATTACACCATTTTTCATAAGTTAGCACAATTTCTTTATGTTCAAAATTAAGTATTTCTCCTCCATATTGTATTTCTGTATATGTCACGTCACCTTTCAGTTATATTTAACGTAAACTTATAGCTGGGTATTAACTGAGTTCACTAAGTAACGTTATTCAGGGGAAACCACAGTGTGTGATCTCGAAGTTGAGAGACGAAAGCGTCCAGAAAAATCATTAGCATGCAGTAACCACTTAAAGCAACACGCTAACTGTGTAACTCGAATCGTGTCTTTACAGGATTTACCGTAATCACGACAAAATAAAAGTTTTAGTTTCTTGTATTAGTAAAATTTTGCAATTTAGCTGCATCCTGTCCCTTTCGTTGCAATCTCTGGAATGAGGATTTGAAAGTTGAGTCGCCTTCATATCCATGGCAGACATAGCCGGCACCGAATTTCCGAATATCCAGGTACACAGATTCCAACTCCTTAGATTCGCCATGAGTTGAATAGTTTTTTTTATGAACTTTGGCATTTTTAGTTGCCTCCATATTTTGTTTATGACTTAAATTTATCTTCAATAATGATTACGTCATATTAATTAAGGCCTCTTTAAAATTTGTGTAGACAAATTGACAACTTGTAAACAAAATTCATGAATTTGGTTTACAAATTGTTGAAATTATGTGAATTCTTTTATTTAAAACATTTTGAAGACTCAATATTCTTACCCAATTAGAATAAGCAAAATTAATTATACTAAAACTACGAGTTCTGCCTTTATTCTGGTTTAATCAACTACTATATGTGCGTAACACAAAGAGGCAGTGAAAAAACAGCAACCTACGACCTTGGGATAAGCCGACTGTACGCAGAAGTGGTTTATGTATAATGTATGGTTATGTATAATGTATAATTTTTCTGTTGAAAATTATATTAAAGCGAGTGTATGTCGCTTAAAATTTTGATTATTTCCTTGGAATAATCTATTCCGGCAACTTAGTCCTAACTTGCCTCAACTTGACCTTCATTGTCACATAGTCCTCCCGGAATATTATGTAAAATGGTCTCAAACGCCTTGAAATACTACAATTTTCTTATACCTTATTCTGACTGCTCATTTAAGTAGTACCAACTCCCTACTGAATCAACAATTCCTAACGACTAATATGCTTGGATTCATTATCCTAGTAAAAACAAATTTCAGAAATTACTCCTACTATTTCTTAATCATTAACAAATAACATACCAACATTACTATAACTACAATATTCCCAAACCAAAACATTTACTCGATCGTATTGGAAGATTTTTTTTAATTTAAAACTTGGTCAGTTTTTTTTTCAACATTTTCGGTCTTTTTTTGTAAATTCTTAAAGCCAATTTGCTTTCATTGATAGAGACTATATTTTTCTAAAAATATTTAAGCGACACAAAAGTTTTTTCGTTTTTGTGTATAGTAGACTTTACTATCCACAATACGAACGTAAGGAATGATTTATATCATTCTGTATTTTTCGATGTATAAGAAGTAACTAGATTATATATGAAATCCGTTGGTTTATGTTATTCGCGGCGAAAGCCTAAAAAAGTGTGTAAATGGCAATATTACATCATTACTGGTAATTGGTGAGGAGCTGATACTGGTCATAAATTGCGTGAAATAGAAGATACGAATATCATCTCATATCAAAGTCAACCCTGTTCTGACAAACGCTCAACTGTAGACTTGTAACGAAGTTTGCTCTCAAATTTAAGATTATTAGAAATGTTTGCACTTTTTAATTCATTCAGAATTAATAGCACAACATATTCTTAAGTTTGGAGAGCAGTGTATATTTGTGTAAATATATTTATTAAGAACGTTATGTAATTGAACTTGGTTCGTACGCTCGCTTCGTGTGAACACGAATATATCCGACCCCTTCTTAATGTTCACGCCGGCGTGGATATATTCCACTAAAGATGTGTAGAAGTGGAACCCCTTCCAATAAGGGCCGTTTTTGTTCAATATTTTACACATAAAAGGCCCAAAACTTCACAGTAAAGGCAATTAGTCAGCCAGTCAATCCGAGGATTCCTGACTAATATTAGAGATACCTTTCCTCCAACCTTAGTTCGACGCTGATATGATTTTAGCGAAGAATTAAGAAACCGTCTCTCTTCTGCTTATGTATTGATATTAGTTGAGGTATAAGTAGATGAGTTATATTTCCGAAGATGATATTAGTTGTCTTACCCCGTACTCTACCTTCTTCTATATAAAGATTCTGACGCCGTTTTATGTTGCGTTTGTACGAACCGTTTCCGCAAATTTTCAGTTCAAACGTGACATCCGTTATATTCAAAAGTCTTCTGCATCCGAAGGGAAGGTAGAGGAAGAAGAAATAGGAAAGTAACCGTAAGCATATATCTCTAGTATTAATGACACTGAAACAAACAGATAAAACTTTGCTGAATAATTCAAAAGTAGATGAGTTTATTGTCAAAAATAAAGGCAAAAAAGCAACTTGTTTTTATTACAGAAATTCGCGAATTAATAGTAACTGCATTAACAAAGATAACTATTTAGAAAATTTTGAGTTACTAGCAATCAACCCGTATTAGATTTATCATTCATATTATAAATTCCTGAATTATTGGTAATTATTATATTCCCCGAAATATTCTTTAATCAGAATTCCCGACTATCCAGTAATTAGAAAGCAGAAAAGTTATCATCCCAGAGATATTTAGAATTTCACCGTCCGCCGAATTCATAAGTATATTATGATTCAATTGAACGCGTTCTTTCCCATGATATTCCCGACCGAGCGAGCCATTCATAATAAATCTTTCGCAGCCGGCCGAATGATCGAATCGTCCGTAATCAAACAGCAAACAGCTGTTCAAAATACATGTTTTGTTTAATTTTTTTCTTTAAATTGATATTATATGTACTCTGTTTTTTTATAATAAACATATGTATACCGATTATTGAAAATATCCTTCGGGTGTCGCCGAAAACATTACATATATGTGAATTTTAGAAGAATTTATTAGATTAATGTTACTGAAGAAATACCTTTATTTTATTCCATTTGCATAATGTACAAATTTGTTGAATTTTAATTATGTATGTAAAATTTATAGAATAAACGTACATTTTTTTTTTGCTATTTTTATCAAGTTCGTTTTTTTTGATACACACAAATACGCACAGCTTGAGAATAACACTCACACGCGTTAGAAAAATTAACTTAGATATATTACATTCGTAATATATCGTCCAAAATAAGTTAATAAAGATTTACCGAACTCTTTAAACTACGATTGTAACTACCCGAAATTGTGCAAGAAACTCACGATGCTTTTAGTTTAACATCGATAGTCGTCGTTAGTTTCAAATAAATTTTAATTGTTACTTTTGGTTTCTCTATCAAACTGATAAATTCAAAATTTCCCTGTTGATGCAAAGGACCAACAGCGCCGCCACGATATTATTTTGAATTACCGATTCATGTACACTCACTGACATAAGTTTTGTCTTTGGTATTTTAATTCACTTATTAAGAAGTGAAAGTTAATATTATAATTAATATATTTAATTATGCCGACTCCGATTAAAGTACAAAGCAACCGATAAATAAATCATGTTGATTTATTAAGTAGTACTATATTTTAATTATAATTAGTTATAATTAACCGACAGTGAGAGATACAAACCGACCCCGTTTCAATCTGGTGTTCTTAAGCTGGAACAGATAGAAATTGGTAAACTTTTGACGTGCCCAATCAGGCCAAGTAAGAAATCTCGTCACAGACTAAGAAGTTCTTCTTGAAAGGTTGAAGCAACTCCACCTCTAGTAATTATCACAAGAGCTTGAACCTTTACAACAAACCATAGATAGTCATTTGCGATGAAAGTATATACCTTCCCTAACTTTGTGCATCGCCTGTATAAGTATCTCTTAATTTAACGGCGGACTAGGCATAACAGCATATGTTCATCTTCTATGAAGTATTTGCGAATACCAAAAATAAATGTAGAATTGGAACATTCGATGAAAAAACGGATCTATTTTCGGAATTCTAACAGATCGAATCAATGGTTGAACCTGCAAAATGGAAAATTTATCGTAAAACCTAAATCGCTTTCTACATATCAGTGTTCCACCAAGCTATTTTTATTTTTGATTTATTCTTTATTTTTGATATTTTGTAGCTTTTGCTGGCCACTTCGATTAACTTTCGTGTGAAGCTTTCTGTCTAATTTCTATACTCATTTATAATTTTTGCATATTCAAGCACTCCTTCTAGTAACCGATGATATTTTCTTCTAATTTTTGCATAAGAAAAATAAAAGAAAAGATAGGAACGTATCTTCTCTTTTAATATTCTTCTTTTCAATATTTGCTTTCTAACTAATTTCTCTTCCACAATTTTGTATTTCTTAAAATTTTTTAGTTGTGTCTAGAATGTAAAAAGAACTTACGGCTGATGCAGCAATCCAGAAGAAAATAAGTTATCAAGCGTATCATGTGTTCTGAAGAAAACCGGTCATTTTCTTTAATGCAAATACGGAAATCTCATCAGAACAGGCATATTAACATCCATAACTTTATGGTGAGATGTAGCATACGTGTTTAGCGCAAAATATTAGGAGACAGATTAATTGACCCGTATTTTTAATAGTACCTTAATTCCAATTCTCTTAAAAATCAAGTCTCTTTGGCTTGAAAACATAAATTTAAACTCACGACAAATTATATATTAACAGAACGATTATGCACCAATCCAAACCATCTAAGTAGAATACTAACACAACAATGAATAGTCACGAAAGCTTCTGTAATAAGGCCAGTTCGTTCTTGACCTTAATCTCTTACATTACTTTCTTTGAGAACAGTTTAGGAGTGTAGCCTTAGAAACACCACCTAGACATAAACAAAATAGAAATTATTTGTGTAAATGCGTAATTGGAATTGTTAGTAAGCGTTATAAAACATGGCTCGAAAACGATAAAATGATAAAAAAGAACGCGGCATATGATTGTATATTGTGCCGAGACTACTTCGAAGAGGAAGTCCTTTACAAAATAGAGGTTGGATTTTAGAAGTTATTTACGTCGTATTAAAGATAGGTGGAAATATATCATTTTTGCGCAATGTGTATCTATATGTATACACAAACACACACAGATATATATTGATACACTTCACGAGAAGGCTCCTCCTCTGAAAGAGAAAGAAAAAGGACTTTAATAAATTACGTTCTTGTGTAGAATATATTTTGCAGGCCAAAGAGGGGAAGAATTAATTCAAAATATAAATACATTATTATGACGACAGTTTTGCTTTAGAATAGTAAATTCATATTTTTTTAGTTATATTATTTATGTTTCAATTCACTTTCTATTTCACATTCATAATTAACGCGATTTAAAAATAACATATATAACGTATTTATATTCAAATATTTAAAATAAATTAAGCTCTGCCTCCATTTCCAACGGCAAATCTTTACGGTATAGGAACATATGATTGACAGAGATTTGTAAACAAATCAACATATTGCAATGGATTTTTCCTTGGACAAGAAAGGAAAATGATTGAACGATATTAAATTTTTTTGTGTAGTACATTTATTAAAATTATCTATTTCATTTTTGATGTTTATTTAGTTCAGACGGGGATCGTTATAAATATATTTAATTATAAGTGATGAATTTTATTATGTTTGAAATTTTGATCCATCCTCGTATATTTAGGTTGGTCAGATGATTAAAGTTGCCGCTTTCCCGGATATCGTATTGTATAAAATGTGTATTTTCTGTATATTTTTGATTTTATAGTTGGTAGGGATGTCTAAGCGGATATTGGAATTTCATTTTTGGTTAGAGATATCTAGACTTCGACAGTGACCGGGTTGTTAAAGAATAAGATATTCAATTTTATTCTTTGTGTTTTAATAATTCGGGTTGTATTTTGTTTATGCATTATAGGTGCATGTTAATGTTAATTCGATTTTGCGAGAGTTTTGTGATGATAATATGATCTTATAAGTAAGATATCTCTCACGTAGTTTTGTATTACCAGTGCATAGATCTATGTAAGTTTGATAAAATTATTTAATTTATATAATTGATACTGCGTTTATTATTATTATTATTATTATTATTATATTTCATGTATTTCTTGTAATAATTTTGATATTTGAAGTTAGTATATGGGTATTAGAGAAAATTGTCATGTTTTTTGTTAGTGGAGTTTTTCTTAAAAGTTAATATTCTAGAACGTTTTGAATTCAAGGTTGGATTTTTTTTATTGTGGGTTGACCTTGTCGTGTTATTTTGCGCACGACTAAAATTCAATTTTCGCGGGTTTTGAAAACTTTGTTGTTTTTGACATTTGATTGTAGGGGTTAAAGTAGAGGTCAAACTTGACAAATTTCACTAGTATTTATTAGTTTTATTTTTGTTCGAGAGTCATAGGGGGTTTTTCTCTGTGTGCGAGTCATTATTCACAAAGAGTGTTTCCTCCAATTGCTACTGTTAATGTTGCTTTAGCACCCTATACATTCGGTAAAGGGATTTTTTCTTTTTTTTTTTTATATTAAAAATTATCAATTATCAAACAGTGACTTTTATTGACATTTATTGTTTTAATTCCAATATATAACCTGGACCAATTCTGCAAGGAACGATCCGTGAGATGGGAGTTCGTGGATTCTACTAGATTGAATAGCCGGCAACATAAGTTGTAGTGTGAATAAAAATTAATAAGCAATTTAAAAGCAAATTCCACTGCACAATTTTGGCGCCCAACGTGGGGCGAATGAAGATAAGCAAATAAGTTGGAAGTATATGCTAATTTATAAATTTGGAGAATTCAACGTGTCGGCGAATGAAGATAAGCAAATAATTTGGAAAGACACGCTAATTTATAAATTTGGCGAGTTCAACGTATAATTGGCAGAAATAAAATAACATAAAATTTTAAAATGGAATATTTAAGTCAAAGAATGGGTAATGCTGGTTACATGCATGAAGAAGGGGACGACGGAGTAGGCAGTCAACAGATAATGGATATGATGCACACAATGATGCAAACGATATTGGAAATGAAACAACAACAAATGAATATGATGCAACAAAACCATAAGGAGATGGAAATGAGGATAAATAGAATAGAACAACAACAAATGGATATGGAACAACAACAAATGGATATAATGCAACAAAATCGCAATGAAATAAAACAACGACAGGAGTACGTAGAGAAAAAAATAGAAATGATAATGGAAAAAAGGGTACCAAGAAACAGTAACAAACAAATAAACAAAGATAACACAATAACTATAAGTAAAATAGCACACGTCGAGGAAAAACAAGCAATAGAAGAAAAGAAATTAATAATAATAATGGAACAAGAAGAAAACGAATTAACAATTACAAAAGAAAGTTTAGAGGACGTGCCTGGGGAGGAATCTATGCCACAGGACGATGGAAATGATTTGGATACAGAAATAGGAAGAAGAAATAATCAAATTAGGGTAAGCGAAGAAATTACATTAAATAAAATTAATTTTAAAAATAACGAGAAAAAAGAATTAGATATAAATAAAACAAATGCAAAGTTAGAATGTAGGATGGAAGAAAGTAATCATGATAAAATGATCAATAAATTAAATAAACAAGCAGTTGTCATTAATGATATTAATGATAAACGAACTAAAATTAAAATGAAATTGATTTCTAGAAATAACTTTTATGGATATAATTTGAGTAATTATATAGTAAGTAAACGCAATAATTCCCGTAATTCTATTTTTAAATACAATTGCTTTTTAAAAAATATAAATCAGATACATGTCAATAATAAAATGTTAAAATACTATACTCTGAAAATTAGGAAGTATAAGGGTACTAAATTTAAAATAATTAGACCCACATTTTATATTAAGGTAAAAGTAAAAATGAAACTACAAATTATTTACTGTCGGATATTTCAAATAGGCCCAACTTAATGAGAAATTTCGTTGTAAACTATTTAGATGAATATGCGAGATATAAGGATTTTTGCTTTTGAGTTAATTAATTGGAATGTGATGTACTAAAGGATATAAATAAAATTTGGAAATGTTATAGGAGTTGATATAGGATATTGAAATAAACTTAACGTAAAGGATAATTAGAATTAAAATTATTAGTATAAGAAGAGGAAGTAGGTAAAATAAAAAGGTGTTTACAGAATTTCGTCGTGATAAAAAGTTATATGATGTTGAATATGGAAAAGTTACAAAATTTCGTCGATGATATATGAAATAAATATATGATATATTTGGAGTGAAAATGAAAGTGTATTTATGAAAAAAATTTTCGTCGGTATATTTAAATAAAATTTCGTCGCAATATGAAAAAAATTATTATGATAAATAGATATATATATATATGATTGAAAATAAAAGTATGGTATTTATGAATTTATAAAAAAGGAATTATTGGCATGTAAAAAGGTAAATGAATGAATATATTTGATTAGGATGGCATACGAAGTGCTGATTTAATTGACCTGGTAATAAATAGGATTAAGTAAATGGATATATACAGGATGAGTTATGAAAAAAAAAAAATTATTGTTGATATAATTAATTAATTAGAATTATCTGCGTATAAAAATTGTTGATTATGGGAATTGCGTTGTAGAAAAAAATTAAAAATATATAAATATATAGGGAGAAGAAATTGAGCTTATGATGTTATGATTATTATTATTATTATTATTGTTATTGCTTGGGAATTGATGGTGTTATGAATTTGTTTATTATGATGATGATTTGGTATATGAGATTTTGATATTGTGCTTTTCTTTTATTTATGAAAATTCGTTGGAGATGTTCATGTCCATGAGATCGAGAGAGTGCTCGAATATTCGACGAGGATGACTGTTGCTTCGGCGTGTTCCTTCGTCTATGATGTGTGTAACGAAGCCCATTCGAGAATGTCAAGCGATATGACATTAAATAAATTATGTCAAGCAAAATGACATAACAGATAACATGTCTTAAGTCAAATAAGACGTGTACATTTATATTCATGGAAAAATTTTATACAGAATGTATATTGAAATGTTGAAACCGTTTATCACACTACAGCATCAGAACGAGGATGATCCTGTTCAACAACAATGCAACATGTTAGTGCGGGGAACAAAGACAGGGTGCGACACTGTCTCGAGTGTTGTGCTGAAGTTTATCTTTGAAAAAAGCTCAGGAATGTTCTGACTTTGTTCTCGGATAAATTCGGGGAATTATGCAATGGATTTTTCCTTGGACAAGAAAGGAAAATGATTGAACGATATTAAATTTTTTTGTGTAGTACATTTATTAAAATTATCTATTTCATTTTTGATGTTTATTTAGTTCAGACGGGGATCGTTATAAATATATTTAATTATAAGTGATGAATTTTATTATGTTTGAAATTTTGATCCATCCTCGTATATTTAGGTTGGTCAGATGATTAAAGTTGCCGCTTTCCCGGATATCGTATTGTATAAAATGTGTATTTTCTGTATATTTTTGATTTTATAGTTGGTAGAGATGTCTGAGCGGATATTGGAATTTCATTTTTGGTTAGAGATATCTAGACTTCGACAGTGACCGGGTTGTTAAAGAATAAGATATTCAATTTTATTCTTTGTGTTTTAATAATTCGGGTTGTATTTTGTTTATGCATTATAGGTGCATGTTAATGTTAATTCGATTTTGCGAGAGTTTTGTGATGATAATATGATCTTATAAGTAAGATATCTCTCACGTAGTTTTGTATTACCAGTGCATAGATCTATGTAAGTTTGATAAAATTATTTAATTTATATAATTGATACTGCGTTTATTATTATTATTATTATTATTATTATATTTCATGTATTTCTTGTAATAATTTTGATATTTGAAGTTAGTATATGGGTATTAGAGAAAATTGTCATGTTTTTTGTTAGTGGAGTTTTTCTTAAAAGTTAATATTCTAGAACGTTTTGAATTCAAGGTTGGATTTTTTTTTATTGTGGGTGACCTTGTCGTGTTATTTTGCGCACGACTAAAATTCAATTTTCGCGGGTTTTGAAAACTTTGTTGTTTTTGACATTTGATTGTAGGGGTTAAAGTAGAGGTCAAACTTGACAAATTTCACTAGTATTTATTAGTTTTATTTTTGTTCGAGAGTCATAGGGGGTTTTTCTCTGTGTGCGAGTCATTATTCACAAAGAGTGTTTCCTCCAGTTGCTACTGTTAATGTTGCTTTAGCACCCTATACATTCGGTAAAGGGATTTTTTCTTTTTTTTTTTATATTAAAAATTATCAATTATCAAACAGTGACTTTTATTGACATTTATTGTTTTAATTCCAATATATAACCTGGACCAATTCTGCAAGGAACGATCCGTGAGATGGGAGTTCGTGGATTCTACTAGACTGAATAGCCGGCAACATAAGTTGTAGTGTGAATAAAAATTAATAAGCAATTTAAAAGCAAATTCCACTGCAATATGTTTCCTAACCAAAGATATGTAACAAATCGTAATGTAATTTTATTAATCATTTCACAAGGTAAAATTGTTTAGTTTATAAATATACAAAAGGATGATGTAAGTAAAAATTAGGTGATTTGCGGCAAGTTATTTACTTAAAACAAATGAATAAATCGGCGTCTGTTCTATTAGTGTTTGCAACGAGAGGTCACGTCAATTTCGCTCCTTGCTAATTAAAATATTTTGGCGGAAATAACAAGTGTCCAAGTCTTTAAAATTAATAAAAACATACACCTACCTGAGAACTACCTGTGGACCAAGTTTTAAAACCCCAGACCAGACCGTTCATGAATAATAAATTTTTATAAATTTGGATGTATAAAACCCACGCTGAGTTGAAGCGCGAAATTTCACCGATCCCCGAACGATTGATTTGATGTCACGAGATCGGCCATCCGTTCAAGCTGTCTTCGGACTTTGAAACATCCAAAGTCGTACCATCCAGAGGGATATTTCCGGACATATTTTCCAGTTTCCTGCTTGGAGGACTCATCCACGATCTTTTGGCAGAGATCACAAGAAGTTATATTCGAATATTCAGGTTTTATTATATTTTACGAATTTTATATACGCCATTTTTTACACATTCATGAACACTTAAAGAACTTGTTGCTGATTAACTAGATTATTACTTACATTGCATTAACTGTCTTAAAACATTGGAATTTCTTTTTAAACCTTATTTAAATGTCACAATGCACTATTCTCATTACTAAAACTTGATTTAATTTCACATTTGTATAATATTTTAATAGATCGACAATTTTTAAAACACCTGTTCATTCACCATATTGTATTTAATCTGTATTAGTACCAACTACCAAGAGTTGTCACATATGTACTGGACTGTCGTGCCACGAAAAATACGTAACACGAATTACGAAAGTTGAATTTTTGAATGTTTATAATTATTTAAACAATAAAGTAAATTTTTAATATTTTATTTCGGTTATTTTTATTATTATTTGAAGTGTTGTTTAAATTTGATAAAATAAGCTGCATAACATCACTGGAGTAGAGATAACTGAACCGACCTTAACCCTAAGAGATAATGAGCTAGCCACAATTAAGACAAAAGTTAAGTATTATATTCTATATATATCTTCAATATAACTGACTACATTTTTATCACATACATTTTATATTACTTACATTATTCAAATACATTTCATTAAATCAGCATCATTACATTTGTCAGCCCAACTTAGGGGCAATATCAATCTTCAAACAGAGACAATATTTCATTTGTCAGTCCAACTTAGGGGCAATTTCAGAAACGTTACATTTGTCAGCCCAACTTAGGGGCGATATTAGAAACATTACATTTGCAGCCCAACCTTGGGGCAATATATATATTAAATATATATTAACATAATTTCAGAATTATTACAATATTTATATATATATATATCGTGTGTCCCAATTTCGATGCTCAACATTGGTATCTCGGTTATTAGAAGATATAGAACAACGGTTAAATGGGGAATGTTTTGCAGAATTCAATACTCGCGGCAAAACTCATTTCAAATTTGATCTAACTATTTAAATTTTTAAAATATTTTGAAAAATCAAAAATTTGCCGATTTCGTTATTCCTCAGTAACTCGATAACGCTTAGTCTGACCTCTTTTAAAGTTTTACATTGTACAGACACTTCTTTAAAACAAATTATTTGATACAAACAGAAACCCCCGATTGTCATTTGTCTTTAAGTTATTACCACTATCTTTTGTTTTTCATATGGCGGCCATATTGGATTTTGGGTTTGTTAGGTAGTCCTCAAAATGTGCTTTTCAACGATGTATAACATGCCTGAAAAATTTTTATTGATAAGGAAAATATTAATAAAAACGTAAATTAATCTTTAATATGAAATTAGTAGGCTGAAAAATTAAACACCAATGTCAAATGAAAGTGAAAAAATATTCTAAGTATAGCAAACGCCAATTAAGTTGGCGCGAGGAGGGGTAAGTTCGCGCAGAATTAAAAGTAGTGGGGAGATTTGTATTTGGTTTTACATCAAATGTCAGATAATTCTAACCTCTGAGCGTGTATCACTAGCAAAGACATTATGTTCCGTCAAACGTCAATGACAAATGTATTCTGACAATGAAACAAAACGATAACCTGTCAAAGTACAATTAGTGCTGCAGAGATAAGTTAATTAAAACTACTTGTAGTTAGTGATAAGTAATTATTGTCAAGTATTAAGATTTATAAGTATTCATAATGGCACATACATATTCAAACGAAGAAAAAGTTGATATGTTGGAAGTGTAGTTCAAAGCAAATAGAAACACTAAAAATGCGTGCACGAGTTATGCAGAGCGTTTTCTAGAAAGACAACAGCCACACAGGACAATTTTTAGAAGACTAGTTAGCAAATTAAAAAACTTTGGAAGCTTCGAACAAAAACGAGCTAACTATGAAGTTAATGATGCTGATTCACGTCAAAATAATATTTTGCCGAACGTTAGGAACAATCCCAGCACATCAGTTCGTCGTGTGACACGAGAAACAGGGATTTCAAAATCTACTGTTCACAGAACCTTGACGAAAAACAAGTATCACCCTTACAAACCAACAATTGTACAAGGTTTAAGTGATAATGACAATCTCCGACGATTACAGTTTAGCAGGTGGTACCTTCAAAAATGTGAATATGACGCTAATTTTCTTAGGAAAATACTATGGACAGATGAAACACGATTTACCAATTGTGGAGTGTTCAATAGGAATAACTATCATCATTGGTCTACTGAAAATCCACATTTGGTAAATCAAAGAAGATTTCAAGTTTGATTTGGTTTTAAAGTCTGGTGCGGTTTAATTGGTATGACATTTTGTTTACTTTTTTTTTGTTTTTTAGACTCTTTTCTTCGTTTTAGATAATCAGTTAATAGGTCCTTTCATCTTTGATTACAATTTAACTGGTAACAGATATTTGGAGCTACTAACAAACGAGATAATGCCTGCTTTGAGGCAAATTATTAATCCCGAGAACATGCAAAACATCTGGTTCCAGCAAGATGGTTGCCCGGCCCATAACACTCGTAACGTGCAACATTTTTTGAGAGAAAACTTTAATGAGAGAGTGATTTCAAATAATGGACCCGTGCAATGGCCTGCGAGATCACCCGACCTTACCCCGCTTGACTTTTATTTATGGGGTACCACTAAAAACGAAGTATTTGATTTTGAACCGCCAGAAACTCGAGAAATTTTAGAACAAAGAGTACTAGATGTGCTACGATCAGTTAACGGAAACACGCTACGTAGAGTTTGTAACTCTACTCGAACAAGGTGTCAAAATTGTGTGGAACAGAATGGTCGTCATATTGAACAATTTCTTTAAGTGAATGTGAACTTTAAGTTCTGTATCTTTACTTTTTATTACTATATTTTTTTTATCGTTTCGTTTGTTTACAGTATTACTTAAAATATCTTTTCACTTTCATTTGACATTGGTGTTTAATTTTTCAGCCTACTAATTTCATATTAAAGATTAATTTACGTTTTTATTAATATTTTCCTTATAAATAAAAATTTTTCAGGCATGTTATACATCGTTGAAAAGCACATTTTGAGGACTACCTAACAAACCCAAAATCAAATATGGCCGCCATATGAAAAACAAAAGATAGTGGTAATAACTTAAAAACAAATGACAATCGGGGGTTTCTGTTTGTATCAAATAATTTGTTTTAAAAAAGTGTCTGAACAATGTAAAACTTTAAAAGAGGTCAGACTAAGCGTTATCGAGTTATTGGGGAATAACGAAATCGGCAAATTTTTGATTTTTCAAAATATTTTAAAAAATTAAAAAGTTAGGTCAAATTTGAAATGAGATTTGCCGCGAGTATTGAATTCTGCAAAACATTCCCCATTTAACCGTTGTTCTATATCTTCTAATAACCGAGATAGCAATGGTGAGCATCGAAATTGGGAATTTGTTGTATATATGGTAGATTTAGATAGTCGGCAACTTGAGGTCTGCTTTACTTTAATATGTATATATTTAAAATAATCTCTTACATGTTTCGGAAATTACTGCCTTTCTCAAAGAATTTTAGATTATAAATGGATATTAATGTCATATTTATATATGTGAAGTTGCCATGGATGGAAATTGCATTATTCAAAAATACATTCAAGTTCAATAATAAGAATCCATGCCTTAGCATTGCCCAACAGCTCGACGCTAATAACAGGGAGCATTGGCAAGCCATGGGTTATTATTATGCCTGTGTCCGTGGAGCGACTTAAGATGTTCAGATGTCGGCATTCGCCTAGAACGAGAAGGAAAACCACGAAAATCTACTAGGACAGCCTAGTCCCGGATCTAAACTCGGGACTGCCAGCATGATAAGCCAGTGTACATATTTTAATAACATATGATAAATATTTATACAGTACAAATCTCTTCCCTATAGTCACCTACAAACGTGTATTACGTATGTGTGCGTTCAAGAAGCGAGGAGTGGGGACGCACGAAGCGATGCATACATGCCATTAGTTACAGTTTACTTGTGAAGTTGGATGGTTTGCTCAACTTTTGCGAATAGTCCGTATTCACGATTGATATTTTTACCCTTGAACAAAAAAAATATGTCGTAAAACAGTATCATCTTGGTCGCAGCATAAGAGAAATTGCACGGGTATTTCAAATTAACTTTCAACGTACCATTGCGTTTGAAACGATAATTACGGGCGAAAATAGTTGAATCTATCCTAAATATTCAACCGCAAACGATTTTAAATGTTCAGAGAAACTTTTATGACAGATTAGGACATTGCTTGTTTGCATTAGGAGACCGTTTTGAGCATACAATACATTAAATAGTTTACTTTTTAATTCTAGTTTTATTTATTATGTATAGAATATAGAAGTTATTATGATTTACCGCTTTATTTATTGTTATTGTTATAGGTATATCTGACATTGTTTTAAACGTTAAAAATATTAAAATCTTCCAAAAAGTCCACACTTATTTGTGTTAATTATTACATAAAGTCCCTATTATTGCCGCTAGTTCCACATTCATCGACGTTTATACTATGTATGTGCTTACTGCTTACATCCAAACTGATCTACAGTACATACATACATACATACTTGCTATGTGCGTCCCCACTCCTCGTTTCTCGAACGCACACATACGTAATACACGTTTGTAGGTGACTATAGGGAAGAGATTTGTACTGTATAACAATTGTATATATTGATGATGGTAAATTGCAGATCGTTACTTTATCTTATTAAGTTATAGTATATACCTACTGCTTAGATTTTTTATGCCACTTCTATTGTTTATTGAATTTCTTTCTTGTTTAATATTAATAATAATTTCTTTAATTTCCCTTTTCATTGTGTGTTGTTCTTTATCGATTATCTGTGTGTTTTCAAAACCGAAATGGTGATAGCCTTGCAGTTTTAAAAGCAGTTTTGTCAGTTTGGGAGGATTTGTAGGCTTATATTATTTTGTATAAATATTGTTTAGTTTAGCCTATGTAGTAACTATCGCAATCGCGGCATTGTATTTTATAGATGACATGTGTTTCTCGATTTTTTTATATTTTAGGTTTTAGTTTTGAAAATAGATGTTTATTAGTATTTCTAACTTTATATCATATTTTTTAAAAGTATATTTTACTTTTTCTCATAATTGTCGAACATATGCAATCGTAATATATGTTGTTTCGTTGTTATTGGTGTCTGCAGTGTTGTATATTTGGTGAATTCTTTTTTAGTTGTTTGTTCTATAAGTTGTGCTGGATAGTTATTATTTGTTAAGATCGTTTTAATTTTATTGATGTTATCTTTTCTGTATTGAGTATCTAATAATTTTACTGCTCTATCAGTCAGATTATTTATAATCTTTTATTTAATACTATAGGTGCATTTGAGTGGTAATTCTTATATCGAAAAGAAGCTGTGCGTTTGTTGTACCAATTTGTACAAATAGTGCCCCGTCTATTATCGGTTAAAGAAATATCAAGACAATTAATACTGTTATTAATTTCTTCCTAAATTGTGAATTTAAATTTTTTGAGAAAGTTGTTGAATCTATTAAGATAAAATAAAACAAATTTTATGAATTTCACTTTTTAATTATCACTGTAACGAGTCGTTTCGCACCAACCTGGGCTTCGTCAGACATATAACTAACTTATTTACAAAATATTTTTTATATTAAACACAAGTAAACAGTAACAAGCAAAAACACATGTTTTATTTTAAAAAATAGTCAGAGGGATGGGTGCTTTTTATTACGGGATGTCTATACAAAACTTTCGCTACGGTTTATAAAAAAAGTACTGTTCTTAAGTAATAAAACTAAAGGTTTACATTATATTACAGGGATAAATAATTCTATGGAAAAATACAAAAATACTATACACTATGTAACTGTCTGCAAATCAAATAAATAGATTAAGTAAGGGTGAATTATTTGTTTCTAATTGATCATTTAAGATCTTGTCCGTTTTCTTGATTTTATTGATTTCCAGTGACTCTAATAAATTAAGTTTTTTGCCCTTATTTTCTATATGTAATATTTTAAATTCTTTGTTAAAAATGTGGTTCGTTGAATTGATATGAGACGCATATGAAGAGTCACTTTTATTATTTCTAAATGAAGAAAAATGTTCTTTGACGCGTACTTCAAACGATCTGCCTGTCTGTCCGATATAAGTCATAGGGCAACTACCGCAGGTTAACTCATAGACCCCTGACTTTTTATTGTTGTTTGTTAAATCCTTATTGTTTTTTATAAATTTGGATAAATTGTTATTAGTTTTAAACGCTGTATTAATGTCAAACTTTCTTAAATATTTACAAATTTTTGTGCTTGAAGAGCCTATAAACGTGATCATTTTAAATTTTTGGGTGTTATTATTTAATATTGGGTAAACTTGTGATATGGCTTTTGTACGGAGTTTTTTATTTAAAATGTTATCTATTATATTACTTTTATATCCGTTTAAAACTAATAACAATTTATCCAAATTTATAAAAAACAATAAGGATTTAACAAACAACAATAAAAAGTCAGGGGTCTATGAGTTAACCTGCGGTAGTTGCCCTATGACTTATATCGGACAGACAGGCAGATCGTTTGAAGTACGCGTCAAAGAACATTTTTCTTCATTTAGAAATAATAAAAGTGACTCTTCATATGCGTCTCATATCAATTCAACGAACCACATTTTTAACAAAGAATTTAAAATATTACATATAGAAAATAAGGGCAAAAAACTTAATTTATTAGAGTCACTGGAAATCAATAAAATCAAGAAAACGGACAAGATCTTAAATGATCAATTAGAAACAAATAATTCACCCTTACTTAATCTATTTATTTGATTTGCAGACAGTTACATAGTGTATAGTATTTTTGTATTTTTCCATAGAATTATTTATCCCTGTAATATAATGTAAACCTTTAGTTTTATTACTTAAGAACAGTACATTTTTTTATAAACCGTAGCGAAAGTTTTGTATAGACATCCCGTAATAAAAAGCACCCATCCCTCTGACTATTTTTTAAAATAAAACATGTGTTTTTGCTTGTTACTGTTTACTTGTGTTTAATATAAAAAATATTTTGTAAATAAGTTAGTTATATGTCTGACGAAGCCCAGGTTGGTGCGAAACGACTCGTTACAGTGATAATTAAAAAGTGAAATTCATAAAATTTGTTTTATTTTATCTTAATAGTTATAATGGAATTTCATCAAGTAAAGGCCGAAACAATCATATAAGTTGTTGAATTTTTGTAAAAGGTAATCTATTTCATTTGTCGGTATGCACGTCAACATATCTTTTAAAGAAAATAGGGTTGAAGTTTAATATTGATAATGTTTTGTTCCATATGTTCCATTTCCAGATTTGCAATAGAAGCAGCTAAATGGGAGCTTATTTTTTGACTGTAAAAGGAATTTTTGTCTTGAAAATACGTTATAATGTGCTGGTTTTCATTCCTAACAGTATTTCGGAGATCGTGATAGCTGTTAGTGTCTGTTAGTTATTTTACTTGGTTTTGTGCATGTGATCCAGGTTCAAGAAAACAAAGCGTATTATCTTTTAAGGTATTTATTAAACATTTGACGAACGATATATATAACGAAACACTTTATCTGAGATTGTCACACAAGATTACATTTTATTTTATATACAAAATTGCGAATAAGTACATGTAAATTAAACAACATATTGTGATGAATCATCCGACGATGCGTCTGGCCTCGCATCATCTCGAAAGATGTCGATGTATCGGGAAAAATCTGAAGTTTTCACGGGAAATAAATAACACTCAAGAGGCATTTAAGCCATTCAACGGGTAGTCGCAGACTCAAGTTGTTATTGTAATAAGTAAACATTGATAATTAATTCTGTGTAAATAAATATTGTTATAGTTAATTGTTGTTTTAAGTTGTTTATTTAGTGTATATCGTTTTTATTGTTAATATAGTGTGTGTTTAAATTATCGTTAGATTTATTTAGAACCCGCAGAAAGATAAAAACATTACAATATCATATACAATATACAAAGAACAAAGGTCAAATTTGTATTGACGTGCTGAAGCAAATAAATACGTAAACCAGAAGACAGTCGGTACGTATAAAAAAGTATAAGACAAAAATATATACACATATTCAAAAGAACTCTACTTAACTGTTTCAAGAATGATAACTATTGATAACAAAACAACTTAAATCTAACAGTCAGCCGTTTATTTTCAATTTAGTTATATTTTTTGTAGCGGTTTTAATATTTCTTTGATAGCAAACTATTAATCATAAACTAAGTAAGGTACTGTGGCTACTTATGCCTTAATTAGGTATATTCGACATTTCAAACTTTATAAAACAATGAATAATATATTTAATATCCTGTCAGGATGAAATTTATATTATCAGAACGCTTTGGGTGAAGCAGCGTTGAAATCTATGCCGCTACAGTTTATTTAATCGGGCACTGGAGTAAAATAGTTTAAATTGGGGAGAGAAAACAAAACATTGTTGCCGTAAACAAACCGAAGATCGAAATCAATCGTGAACGGGCTACTGGGAAACAACTGACTCGGTTATTTTCGTGCAGAAAAGCTTACCCAATCGGACGTGCTGGCAGTTTGTCTCTAGTGATATGGAAGTACGAAGGCGTCGCCTCAGAGCGTCTTGATTGGCACAACACTGACCGCTAAACGTCACACGTCGCATCCGAACAACGAACGTGTGCCCGGAAATACGGCTTTAGCACGACGTTCGACGGATTCTACGACGGTTTCAAGGAACGGGGAGAAAGAAGAGTTCGCCAGTACCGAGTACGAGGAGTAGGGAAGAGTTCGCCAGCAACGAGTCCGATGAGTAAGGAAGAATTTCGCCAGATACGAGTTCGACGAGTAGGGAAGAGTTCGTCAGCTACGAGTGCGACGAGTAGGTAAGGAAGACAGTCTCCAAACGTTATGAGTCCTCTTGATTTTGTTCGGTGGTCGGAGTTGCCTCCATTTCCACTCCAATTTCATTACCCGGGGTTGTGTATGTTTTGTGTTATTGTGTGTAGTTGTGTGTTTGTGTGTTACTTTGTTTATCCTGTTTGGAATGCTGTGTGTTTTGCTACATTTTTGTGTGTTTGTGTTGACCTCTGTTTATCTGTTAATTTTTGATTTTTTTCGCGGCTATTTGGATATCGTTATCCTCTGCGCGTCTTTTAATTTGCTTAAGTCCGTCTTTTTTAATTAGTCTCCGTTTTGGATTTATTATTTTTCTTATTGTGGGGTTTTCGTGTGACTGTATTGTTTCTATTGTTTTTAGTGTTCGTTTGCATATTATTGTTTCCAGTGTTTCGAGTTTCGTCTCTTTATGTATCTGCGCGTTTGTCATGTATCGCGGTGCATTTATCGCGAGTCTAATTACCTTGTTTATTTTCCCTTGTACCGATTGTCTTTGCTTTTCGCTGGCTTGATGCCATATTTCTCCGGCATATGTTGCGCCCGCGAGTATTATCGTTTTTATTATTAATATTTTATTTTCCAGTGTTAGTTTGCTTTTGCCGTTTAGTATCGGGTACAGTGCGTGTGTTGTGAACCCTATTTTTCGTTTTAATTCTTTAATATGTGCCGTGTATGTTAGTTGTGAGTCCATTGTGACCCCGAGGTATTTAACTTTTTCCTGCCAGTGTATTGTGTGGCCTTCGAGTTTGACTTCGTCCGGCCTTTTGTGTCGTTTTCTGTGTTGGAAGTAAATTGCCGCGGTTTTTAGTGGGTTAATTTTAATTTTCCATTTGTCGTACCAGTCCTTTAGGAGGACTAGATTGGTTTGTAACTGCTTGTGTATGTACGATGTTCGTCTGCTGCTTATGTATATAGCGGTGTCGTCTGCGTATTGTGCGATATTACATTTTTCTATTGTGGGAATATCCGAAGTGTATATGTTATACAGGAGCGGTCCGAGAACGGATCCTTGTGGTACTCCTGCTGCTATGTGTTCGATTGTCGATTTTTCGTTTCCGATTGTGACATTAAATGTACGGTTCTTTAGGTAATTGTCGGTTATTTTTATTAATGTGTTTGATATTTTGTGACGTTTCATTTTGTGTATGAGGCCGGCGTGCCAAACCCGGTCGAAGGCCTTTTCAATGTCGAGAAAGATTGCGCCCGTTGATGTCGATATGTTCATTTTTTCGGTTATGTGTTCTGTTAGTCTTAGTGCCTGTTGTGTGGTAGAGTGATTTTTCCGGAAACCGTATTGAAAATTTGGGATTATGTTTTTGTTTTCGACTTCGTTGTCAAGTTTTGTCTGTATTACGCGTTCTGCCAGCTTACCTATTGACGGAAGTAACCTTATTGGCCGGTAATCTGCGGTTGTTTTTGTTGTTTTTCCAGGTTTGTGGATCATTATTATCTGCGCGTGTTTCCAAATCGCGGGATAGTGTCCGTGTTTTATTATTCCATTTATTATGTCGGTTATAATTTGTATACCGGTTTTTGGTAGGTTTTTAATTATTTTTTCCACTTCGTCGGTATTTGTGGCGTCGATTTCTCCATCTGTTATATCGATTTTTGTATTTAGTTGCCGTTCAATTTGGTTTGTGAATGTGTTATGCTTCGGTATTGTTGGGTTCGTTTCGAATTGTTTCTTTAACGCGTTCGCGAATTCGTCTGCTTTTTCTTTATCAGTTATTGCCGGTCCGTTTGCTGTTTTTAGCGGTGGAATTTTGTTTTTTTTGTTTGTTAGGGCTTTTGTCATCTGCCAGAGTGTTTGATCTTGCGTGTTAAGGGATTCAATTTTGTTATTCCAGTTTTTATTAAAGTGTTCGATCATGTCAGATTTTATTTCATTTGTTATCGCGTTTAATTTTGTTTTTATTACCGGATTTAGCGTTCTTTTATATTCTTTAAGTATGTTTTTTTTGAGTCGTAATTTTATTTTTAGTTCAGTCGGGATGTTAAGTTTTGTGTCGATGATTTTAGTTTTTGTCGTTTGTGCTATTGCATTTTTTATGTCATTTTCCAGTGTGATCACTGCTTGATCGATGTCTTTCGCGTTGTGAATTTTTACTGTTCTGAGTACTAGGGATTCTTTAAATTTTTTCCAGTCTGTCTTATTAAATGTTTTTTTCGTTCTAATTGTGTCCATGTCAAGCGTTAATATCACTGGAAAATGATCTGAGGAGAGGTCGTTTATAGTTTCTATTGTATGTGTTGTGGTTATGTTTTTAAGTATTGCTATGTCTAAAACGTCAGTAGTGCCCGTTGGTATGTGTATGTGTGTGGGTTCTACAGGCCCGATTACATTGAGGTTGTTGTCTTGTGCTATTTTCTTTAGTTTTTTACCGTTTTTATTGGCTACTTTCGAGTTCCAGTTTTGGTGTTTCGCGTTAAAATCTCCCGCAAATATTGTAGGTGTGTTTTGATTGAAGATCGTTTGTATGTCTGATTCTACTATGTCTAATCCGGAGGGAAGATAACTTGCGTAAAGGTTTATCGGTCCCCTTTTTGTGTTTATTTGTATGCCTGTGTTTTCGATTTTATAGAGTGTTTTGTATTCAAGTTCGCTGTGTTTTATTGTTTCGTGTACGAGTATCGCTGTTCCGCCGCCTTTTTGTACCGGCCTATCGTGTCTGTATGTTTTGTATTTTTGTATTTTTAATGAGTGACTTGGTTTTAGATGTGTTTCATTTAGCAGCATTACGTCTATTTGGTGTTCGTCTAAAAATACGTGTAATTCATGTTTTTTGTGTGTTATGCTTTGTGCATTCCAATAGGCTATTTTAATGTTGTGTTTGTGATTCATTGTCTGCGTGCGTGGAAAAGTTTTGTAAGTTCGTTTGTTTGTTCGAAAAAGCTTTGTGTTTGTTGGAGTGTAGGGTTTGTCGAGCTAAATGTTAGGAATAGTTTCCCAATCATGAGTGCAATTGTGTCATCAGCTTTTTCGTGTGAGTTAAGTGTTGGTTTTGGTGTATTTTCCCGGGTTGTGGGTGTGGTTGCGGTGATGTTATTTGTCTGTTGTCTTTGAGTCCACGCGTTGTGTTTTGGTAGTGGTGCTTCTATGAGTTTGCGTGTTTGTATTGGTGTGTTTATTGGGTTATTTGGATTCTTTTTGCATGATAAGCTGAACGAGAGGTGAGCTCCGCCACAGTTTGCGCGGGTGGTTGACGGCTTTGTGCATTCATGCGTCGAGTGTGACTCTCCGCACTTCATGCACGCGAAATTCACGTTGCAAGTACGCTGTTGATGACCGAATTTCTGACATCTGTGACACTGTACGATGTCTGTTCTAAGTCTGAGGGACTCTACTTTTACTTCTAATCCGCAAACTGTGTGGATGTCGAAAATTGACTTGTATTCTTTGTCTATTTCTATTAAAATAAGGGGGGCTGGAAGGCGGTCTTTACCGTTCATCCTAGTGATTTTTGCGATCGGATAGTTTCTAGAATCTAGATCGGCTTTGATGTCTTCGTCGGTTAGGAATTGGGGTACGCCTCTGATGACGATTTTTAATTTTTTCTCGCTACGGAGTTGGTATGTGAAAGATTGAATGGCTTTTTCGTTGAGAATTCGGTTGAGATTGCGATAGTCTTGTTCTGTTGATGGAGTGATTTGGACTCCGGCCGGGACGGACCTACTTTGTGTGTATTGAATGTTGTGTGTTTCATTAGATCTCGGACTCGATACCATTGTGTTGGGTCAGTGATTGTAATTGGGGAGATAGAAGGCATTTTGGGTAATTGGATTGTGTTGTTTGCTGTTTTTGTGTTTGTTTTGTGCTGTTTGTGTGTGTTTGTGTGTTTTGTGATGTTGGTACTTACCCCGGGTTTCTCTGCGGAGGTGGAGGCTGTCGGTTCTTCTTCGCTGCTGTCCATTGGCGTCGTTTCTTCTTTCTTCGTGTCTTCGTCGATCGTGCGGAGTGCTTCGTACATGTTGCTCGTTTCTATATCCAGTGATTCTGTCTTCTGTCGTTTGTTGGATTTTCGTGGTGGTTTTTCGTTCTTCTTAAGCTCGTTCATTTTGTTTTCGAAGACGTTGTGCATCGTCTTGACAAAGTTCTCGATTGTATTCTGAAGTTCTTCGTACGTGTTGATATTCTTTATGTCCAGTGTTAAACTTTGGGCGTTGTCGTTGGAGCCAGCCATTTCTTCTGGTTTCGCTATGTTGTCGGTAAAATATATTATAATATAATATATCGTTCGTATTTATTCTATTACTACCGATGTGCTCAGAGCCATCGATAGCGTGCGAATGCCTCCAAACGCGAAAACGGGGCCTTATAAAGCAGACGGTTCTTAAGAAAAACTGAAAATTTGAGAAGGGGGCGGCAGCGCACGAGGTTCTGCGTTTGAGTGGTAAAAATAAGTGGAGGAAAAGAAGTGGGCATAGCTACGTATTTACTTATTTACAAATTATACAAAAATAAATCAAATACGGAAAAATAGATTCTCGCTCAAAAGTTTGTGAACGGTTTGTGTACGATAGCGGTTTTAACGTTTAAATCGCACACGACATTACTTAAATTAATAAACTTTGTAACGGAGTCCATTACAATGTGTTGTCGAGACAGAAATCTATACCTCTAAAAATTCGTTTTTATTTAGTGATGTGTGTGGCCTAATTTCATCCCATTTGGAATCCATTATATTTATAGGAATGTTAGTGTATAAATATTATACATCAATTGATATACACTAACATTCTAGCTTAGTTCAGTTCTAGTTTAGTTCTTGGAATTGCGGTCATTTTTAAAAGAGAAAACAAGGTTTTATTCAATAGGTTTCGGCTGAATTAATTCAGTCTTATTCATTTGATTTTATTAAATTACATTTAAAAGTGTAAAAGTCCAAAAAATATATAAAAAAATATAATAAAAACATCTTCAAGCATCGTTAGGTTAATATTTATAAGTTAAGATATGAAGACTATACAATACAATGACGATTACTCGACAGATTAAAAATGTACCAATTAAAATACATTTTAATTTACTGTTCAGTCTTATTATGGTACATGAAGTGCACTTCATGTACCATAGTTTATCGAGTTTTAAAGGAATTTTGTTAAGGAAAAAAAGCATGCGGCATTCCCCGTCTTGTCCCTTCTAGAAATTTTATTTTATAGACTGGGACAAAGCGGCAAATACCGTCGTCCAATAATGATATGCAATACTTTTTATTGCATCATATTTATATGGTACAATTCAAAACATGGTGTAATACACAGTGCAGGTTTTGCTGGGCATTTCTTATAGAGATATTTCGTTTCCTTCCTTATTTTATTTTTTGTACACTGCTTGCATCTCATGTGGTAAGATTTACTATATTTACTGTATAACACCTGGGAAGTGCATCTCGCCATTTGACTGTAATTCCTCGACGTTCAATTCGGGACGTTTTCCGCTATGAAGGCTACTAATTTTTACTCATTTCCTACCATTAATCATATCGAATTGTAATCCAAGCCAGTCTTTTATTATTTATTCCCTGCGGTTAAGTAAAGTAATCTTTCCGTGGTTTTTTTATTATTTAATAAGACTTCCATATAGCTATATCAAGAAGGTGAAAGATTATTTTCTTATACCATCGAATAGACTTTCGTAGACACGAGTAATAACTTATCAGTTGATTACTAATATCAGTGCCCGACATGAAATCGTTATATCGAACAATCGCCTCAGGTTTTATTTTCGCCTGGCCAAACTTGTTATTTGCTGTTGTTTACAGTTTTGGTTGGTACATAGCAGTAAGGCAGATAACTTCTCTCTTATCTTTCCATTTGGAAACATATACGTTACCATTCTAAACCATTTATGTTCCCCCCCTTTTAGTTTCATTGCTGTAAAGGTTTTTGTATTACCCCGTCTGTTGGATCTCAGAGTGCCTGTTGAATGTGTCTTTCTATTTAGTAATTTTTTCGACAGACGAACACTATTATAGTAATTGTCCGTCAATATATGGTGCCCACGGTCGAAATAGAGCTCCAGGAGAGACATTACCAATGATTCCGATTTTGACGTTCCGTCCGAAATATTTGCTTTACCTTTATAAATTATTAAGTTTAGGACGTATCCATCAAATGTAGAAAGAGCATAAAATTAGATCTCGTACTTGGCACCTTTTCCTTTTATATACTGCCGAAAACTGAGACGACCTCTAAAAAGAAGTAGAGATTTATGCTCTGGAGGATAGCAGGCATTTCTAAAATTTTTCAGTATTTAATTCACTAGACATGAAGCGTTATTCAGTTGGTCAGTAGGATCAACTTTTTGTCCATAACAACAACTAAAACACCTCAGCAATTCTTGAAATCTTCTTCCTGAGAGCGTATGACGGTAGCAAAATAAATATTTTTTTCTTATATTAATATATACACACAATATTATATATGTATTGCATCAGCGACGATTTCTATATAAACGTTTACTAATCGCGCCTAGACAGAGGGACAGTCAAAGAGAATTTATAAGAGTTAAAAAGAATAACTTTACACTTTTCTTTCTAGGTTCTAAATATAAATAAAAATCAGTAATTTTTCGAGGACACGTTAATTCTTTTTGGGTTGACCAGTTTTTTTAAATTTTGTTTATGACTTTTTCAGCATTCTTACAATAGTTCTAGAACAACATTACATAACTATTCAGAGAAAAACGATGAATATTCCAATTTTACTTTAAGCAATTTTGATAATCTTGTAACAATATCTTGGGTTATCTTCACATAGTCTTATTTGAGCGTCACATCGGCTACTAAACTTTTCTTTTATGCAACACAAGGTTTTTATTTTATATTTCAGGGAATATGGCAGTTTGTTTTATTTTTAATATTTATTTTGTAATGATTTAATGTATCTGCTTCTAGTAGGTATTTTCTTGAAAAAATTGGGCCATATGCACTGTTATTGTTTTTAAGAAAATTTTCTATTAAACATCTTTTTTTAACTTTCGCCCAAAATCATTAATTATAGGAAACAATTAACTGAATTGAGGGTTTCACATTTTTATTCGCTTCCTTCTTTGTCTATTGGAGGTCTAGCAATGTTATTCTTTTTCGATGTTCCTAATACTGATTTAGATACTTCGATTTTTAAAATGTGAAAAATGAAATACCGGGATGAACTGTCATATAAAATTACTAAACTAATTAATTGCTTTCTTTGTTGTATTTTTTTAATCATATGTTATAGTTTTAGAGTGAACTACTGTAAACACTCCTAAAATGAAATTTATAATATTTTCTTGTGTTGGTTACTATAGGTATATGACAAAAGTCATATATTAAGTGAAAGTAATGTGTATTACAGATACAGAATATCACTTCTACATACATACATACAAGATATTGCTTAGTAAAGGAAAGGAAAAATGTTTTTACATTAATCAATAGTCATGAAAATACAATATTTTATATTTTTTGGTATATTTCTTATCTATGTGACAAATTTAAACTGCATTCTTCTTAGAATAGTTAAACATGACCTAACAACATGGTACGTCAGGTCTTACTTTACGAACAATCGAGCAAAGAACAAATTCTTCAAATAGTTCCCGATGCAGTTCTGGAAGTTATTACAGGGGGTCGCCGGTCGATATTTTATAATTGTAAACCCGTGTTCTGTCCCAGTAGATAAATCGTTTGAACCTTTAGATGATGTAGGTATTATTTTGTACCACCTGAGGTCACCTAGGCTTTGTTTTTACCGCTTTTACTTGTTAGAACTCGCTGGAGGTCCTTATATACATTGTTCCCAACATTTTTGTTGACTAGCATCGTATTATATATTAATTATATTGCTTTTTTTCCTTGTGTGGTGACTCGCGAGCCGCACATGATGGGAAAATATCCGATGGAATTCCTAAATACTTTTTAAGCATCCATAATATTAATGACTTACATCACACAGTCATTCTGTCAACTTTATAAGATATAACAAGTTAGTTTCCCGATAATAAACATAAATTTCTCGGATGCCTGATTGTATACAGTTCCATGTTTTAAAAGCAGTATCACATAAATTTGAATCATCCAAATAGCCGCTATTAATTTTATGATTAAGGGGTAAACGTGCTAGTTAAATTAACCGGTAAAACATCATTTATTTTATAAAAATAATATTTGCTTAAAGTGCTGTTCTCAGTAGGCTTTTATTTTACTTTTTGGTTGTAAGATACTTTAACGAAAAAAAATGCTTTTCTAAGGTACGTATGGTTAGAAAAGTATTTATTTACCTTAATGGTTATGAACAACATTTTAGAGTATCAAGCTGAACTATAGTTGTTCAACTAAATATCGAAAGTAACAGATGATTATACTAATGCGAGGGATAAAAATATATTATCATTGCTAACTGAACTTATTGGATTTTATTAGTATTAATCATATCAGGATTCTAAGTCTTTACCATACTGAATTAAGTAACTACAATTGTTTTACTGTTCAAGGATTAATCTATTGTATATATTTACATAATGATATTTTAGGATTTTTAACGTTCTTGCCTGATAGATCTTAGGATTCTATTATAAGCGTCTTATATTTTAATTTAAATGTTTTTTTATATGAATTAAATTATAAATATTCATTGATAACACCCAAACATATAAATTATAATACTTTGAATGAAGTTAATAATGATTTGGACTGCGCTGGTAGTTTTATCGAAGTACTGCTTTTACATATCTGTAAAAAATCTGCGCAATGTGAAAATGTGAAATAAAAATTTATATCTTGCAAGATTTTGTTTTTTTTACATTTACTTTAAGTATGGCAGGCTATGAACTTTGAATGTGGAAGACTGTAAAGGCACAATAAGCACAAAACCAGTGTTTAAGATACATTCTTAATCTGTGTAAATTCGATTAATATATTTCTTATAAACTCTTCAATTTAATTAATTAAATACCAGTAATGGATTGTCGGTAAATAAAAAGTGAAAAAGATGCTTTATTCACTTTTTATTTACCGACAATCCAGAAATATTTTTTTAAAGATTGAATTATTTGTTTCACGCGTTTTAAACAAGACATTCTTAATTCTGTCGATCAATTACACCAGTTTATATGATAGATACCGTTAATAAACGTTTTCGTAATAATGAGCAATGGTTTTACCGGATGTCCTTGAAATAAAAGGACAACGTATGAAAAGCGGTAAGATGTAATTATATAGAATATGAATCCAAAATATTTTTCCAAAATTCCCTCTCATAAGCGCGAAAGAAAGTGGTAAAGGAATTTTTAAAAAAATTGTCACGCCACTGTGCGATCGACTATATCAGAGACGATATCTTAACGCACAATAATAAAAATAATAGCATCTAGCCGTCGATCGTACATGCGATACGATACTTCTTAGATTAAAGATAGATTGTTACCAAATAGGACGATAAATTAGAGCTCGTTCTTTTAATTCATCGTCTTTAAAAATTTACACAAATTTTAACATTTAACAAATTTTAATTATTATGTTTTTATAAACATTAACATTGCAGCGTGTAAATACTTTTTCTTACTTTTTGTAATATAAAAAAACATTCAAATAATACACATGAAATGATGTCAGTTTTAAAAGCCCACAAATTATTTTTAGTATGATATTTAAAATGGGTTTGTAAATTAGTGTTGCACACTAATCTTAATTTTAATTCACTTGAATGTTTAAATAGTTTGATTTTGTGCAAGGATATTGACCTTAGTATAGTTCTTATAACAGTGACAGCTGTTATTTATTTTGAACTCATATGCGGAACATAATACAACTTTCAGGGGGGTTTTAATTTTGGGGTTCGCATTATAATTGACGATATTTTGGATTCATATTCTATGTAATTATATCTTTCTATTTTTAATACGTCGTCTTTTTATTTCAAGGATAGCCTGTATATTCCTTTAAAGAGGCTGGATGTATTTACTTTAAAAATTGCTATAAGAGATTATAAAAACATAAATTGCACTTAATGTAACAGTAATTAGTACCGCTGAAGGTACGTATAATATTTGTAAAGATTTTTTTTCCACATTTTTTTCTGTAAAATTTTCTGTATTTGCTTAAAATTCAATGAAAGTTCATATATCCTCAAATTTTGTTTCAAACTGAATTAATTTTTTTTTAGATCATGGATTAATAACATTTTATATTATTTTAAAATGTTGAAGGAAATCGAACGTGGTGAAAATGCATACAATAGTGGTCATGTTAAAAAACCGACATTTATCCGTGATGATATTCCTGCATTGTTGAAGGGTCAGGTGCATACAAGCACGAAGGAAAAATTGTATAATGCGGAGGTATGAAAAGACAATTAATTCTTGTCAACTTTTCTAATCATATTTTCTTACAGATATGTGTTGATTTAGATAAGAATGAAATCGCTGCACAACACTGTTTTTTATATAGACACCAAATGAGACCGAAGCCTTTGTTATTGTTCTTGAAAGAGACAGATTTTGAAAGAATTTTACCTATTTAAATATTAACCAAATGTATTAAATTGTGATTTGTGATAAATAAAATAATAAAGTACTAAACATTGCTTCTTTTTTATTTACATAAGTATTACTATTCTGCTACAATTTCTTTATCAATCTATGTAAACTTGCGATACCTCTTTAATTAATGGCTACTGAAGATTGATAAGAGAGATTTTTTGTTTTATTACAATCTTTGAAATGGCAGCTATATATCCTATCTTTGTTGTTGTTTAACATTGTACCTAATTTTATTTTATTAACCCATATTACTTAAATGTCTAATTTTCTTAATATTTGATTTAATTTATGGCGGGGATATATGTAATCGAATGCCATATAGTTTTGTGTATCTCTTCAAGATAAAATAGATAAATTAGATAAGTCGAATATAGGTATATATATACAGTAGATTAAATTAGTCGGCGATTTAAGATCTGTTCCACCTTAATATGTATATATTTAAAGCAATCTTACAAGTTTCGACACATAGTACCTTTTTCAAAGAAATTTAAAATATAAATGAGAGTATATCAATGTCAAACTTATATATCTGTGGTTGTCATGGATAAAATTAAAATATTCAAAGATACATTCAAGTTTAATAATAATTCATGACTCAGAACTTTCGACAGCAAGACGTACATTACGGGGGATTGGCAAGCCATGAGTTGTTATTACATCTGCGCCCGTGGAGCGACTTAAGATTTTTTAAGCTGTTTACATTCGCCTTGAACGAGAAGGAAAACCACGAAAACCTACTCGGACAGCCCAGTCAGGGATCAAAACACGGAACTGCCAGCATGATAAGCCACTGTACAGTTATTTAAATAACATATGATAGGTATTTATATAATAACAACATATATTTATGATGGTAAATTGCAGATCCTTACATTATTTGGTTATAGTAAATACTGCTTAGATTTTTTATATCACTTCTGTTGTTAATTGAATTTTTTTCTTGTTTAATATTAATCATTTCTTTAATTACCCTTTTCACAAATACTCCAAAACAGACAAAACTGTTTTATTTACATACAAACTACTACGCGATCGCCATATCGATTTTGAAAACACACAGATAATCGATAAAGAACAACACACATTGAAAAGGAAAATTAAAGAAATGATTAATATTAATCAAGAAAAAAATTCAATTAACAACCGAAGTGATATAAAAAATCTAATCAAAAATTAAAATTTGTAATGTATTCGTTTTGATTACCATTTCTAAAAATGTTAACTAAAAAAATGGCAAAATGACAAAGGCATCATTGCCGAAACATGTAGGGTTGTTTTAAATATATATACTTTGAAGTAATGAACCAGACCTTTAATCGCCGACTTATTGAGTTTACCTTATCATACCAAGGTCACGAAAATATTATATTTATATATATATATATATATATATATATACATATATATATATACAGGCTGATTCATTTTCGGCTCTCATCAATGGGATCTCTCTTATTATTGGAGATAGAGTATAGGTTTAAATTTGGCAAAGTTGTTAAATTTTGTGTTTGTTATAAATCCGTAAAGAAAATAGACCTGTGACAAATGACCTTCGTTATAAAAAAAAAAACGCGAAAACCCCATTTTCTTCTTTTACCTGTAGCACCGACATTTGGCCTTCATCAACTATCTAATTTCTTATAGGCGCCATATTGGATTTAGACATCTTCAGAAAAAGTTTTTTTTTCTGATATCAACCATGTACCACATGCTGACTATAGTTTTTGACATTAGGTTTTATTTGAAAGAATAAATTATAAGATTAAATAAGGTAGCCTTTGGAATTTCAATCTGTCAAACATTTCATTTATTGTTCATTAATAATACAAAAATGTCATACACTAACAAGGAGAAACGAGATATGATAAGTATTTTTTATTCTTCGAACCGAAATTCAACAGTAGCGAGTACAAGATATCTAAAATTATATTCAGAACGACAGAGGCTGTTGTCGTACCATTTTTCTAGATCTCGACAGAAATTTGGTCGAGAATGGATCGTTTACTAAGCCGCGTAATGGTCAAGACAACAGGAATTTAAATGAAAATCGACAAGATATTTTACAAATGGTAAATTAAAAGCGTGTTTTCAAATTTCATGTTAATCTTGTATTTTTATAGATAAATAATAATCCATCAATTTCAACACGCGAAGTAGCGTCAGAATTAAATTTGAGCCAGTCCAGGGTTTGGAGAACTTTACATAAAAGTAGGTTTAAACCATACAGGATCCATGTTAGTCACTCTTTACGGCCAGGAGGTAATTTGAGAAGGCTAGAATATTGTAATTGGTTAATGGGAAGGATAGAAAATGACGAAAATTTTTTAAGCAAAATCATCTGGTCAGATGAAACAAAATTTACAAATTCTGGAATGTTCAACAGAAATACGGAGCACTATTGGGCAGTACAAAATCCCCGACAAAACAGGGCTAGAAGACCACAACATCGTTTTGGAATAAACGTTTGAATGGGTATTTTGGCAAATCGTCTCTTAGGACCAGTTATAACATTTAAATGGAGAAAGATATTTAAACATTTTACGTACATACGTATCTGACTATCTTGACGACAATATCCCATTAAATCAATTACAATATTTATGGTGGCAACAAGATGGCGCACCAGCACACAATGCAGCTGTTGTTAGAAATTTCTTAAATCAAGAGTTTGCAAACCGTTGGATTGGAAATAGGGGAGTTGTTGAATGGCCTGCGAGATCACCTGATTTAAGTCCGCTAGATTTTTTTTTATGGGGATATGTTAAAAATAATATTTATAAAGTAGATGCGCCGCAAAACATTGAAGAATTACGAGACAGACTTCAGAATGCCTTCGATGCAGTTCCTAGAAGAACTATACAAAGGGCAGTACAAAATGCCAGAAGGCGTGCCCAATTGTGCATTACAGAAGATGGCCAGATAATTGAACATTTACTGTAATTGTTTAATGTTTACTTTTCTATGTATTTTTATTAATGTTTTTGTTATCTTGTACTCGCTACTGTTGAATTTCGTTTCGAAGAATAAAAAATACTTATCATATCTCGGTTCTTTTTGTTAGTGTATGACATTTTTGTATTATTAATGAACAATAAATGAAATGTTTGCCAGATTGAAATTCCAAAGGCTACCTTATTTAATCTTATAATTTATTCTTTCAAATAAAACCTAATGTCAAAAACTATAGTCAGCATGTGGTACATGGTTGAAATCAGAAAAAAAACTCTTTCTGAAGATGTCTAAATCCAATATGGCGCCTATTAGAAATTAGATAGTTGATGATGGCCAGAAAGAAACGAAACGTCGTATAAAAATTTGGAGTACACCACTGGATAGAAGTTTAGAAATGGCCACAAGGATGTGTTTTTATTTTTTCTCTACAAGGCCAAATGTCGGTGCTACAGGTAAAAGAAGAAAATGGGGTTTTCGCGTTTTTTTTTTTATAACGACACAAAATTTAACAACTTTGCCAAATTTAAACCTATACTCTATCTCCAATAATAAGAGAGATCCCATTGGTGAGGGCCGAAAATGAATCAGTCTGTATACATATATAATGTCTGGTTTTACTTCAATATGTATATATTTAAAACAATCTTTCATGTTTTGGCATATGATGCCTTTATCAAATAAATTTAAAATATAAATGACAGTATATTAATGTCATACTTATATATCTTTAGTTGTCATGAATAAAATTATTCAAAGATACATTCAAGTTTAATAATAATAAATCATGCCTTGGCCTTCTCTAAACAGTTAGACAACAAAGACTGGGCAATGGCATGCCATGAGTTATTATTATGTCTGCGTCCGTGGAGCGTCATAAGATGTTAATCTGTCGGCATTCGCCTTGAACGAGAAGGAGAACCTACTTGAACAGCCAGTCAGGGATCTAAACACGGAATTGCCAGCATGATAAGCAAATGTAAATGTATTTAAATAACATATAATATATATTTATATAATAGCAAACATGATGGTAAATTGTAGATCATTACATTATTATGTTATAGTATATACTGCTTCGATTTTTTATATCACTTCTGTTGTTAATTGAATTTTTTTCCTGTTTAATACTAACCATTTCTTTAATTTCCCTTTTCAATGTGTGTTGTTCTTTATCTGTTATCTGTGTGTTTTCAAAATCGAAATGGTGATCGCGTTGTAATTCGTGTGTAAATAAAGCAGTTTTGTCTGTTTTAGAGTATTTGTGGGCTTGTATTCTTTTCTATAAATATTGTTTAGTTTGGCCTATGTAGTAACTTTCTCAATCGCGGCATGGTATTTTATAGATGACATATGTTTCTCGATTTTTTTCTATTTAAGGTTTTAGTTTTGAAAATAGATGTTTATTAGTATTACTAAGTTTATATGTTGTAGCTATATCATATTTTTTTAAATTATATTAAATTTTTTCTGTTAATTGTGGAACATATGGAATCGTGATGTATGTTGTTTCATTGTTTAAATTGTTATTGGTGTCTGCAGTGTTGTATATTTGGTGGATTCTTTTTTTAATTGTTTGGTCTATAAATTGTGGTGGATAGTTATTATTTGTTAAGGTCGTTTAATTTGTATAAATAGTACTCCGTCTATCATACGTTAAAGAAATATAAAGAAAATTAATACTGTTATCAATTTCTTCTTCAATAGTGAATTTTAATTTGTTGTGAGAATGGTTGAATTTATTTAAAGGTAGTTTATTTTATTTATCGGAATACATGTTATGATGTCGTCTAGATGTCTTTTGAAGAAAATTGGGTTGAAGCCTAATGAACTGATAACGTTTTGTTCCAAATGGCATAGACAAAACCTAATAGATTTCAACACTAAAAACAAACTTCGCATTTTTAATTCCCAACCTCCATTAAAATATGGTTTACCAAAAATTCAAAAAAATAATATCCCTTTAAGACCAATAGTATCAAACATACAAGCCCCCCTACTTATAACATAGCAAAATTCCTAGGTGATAGCATATCTAAGATGTTAGGAAGAACGGAATATCACACCAAAGACTCATGGCAATTTCAAAATTTCATCAAGAAACAAAAAGTACCTACAGATCACAAAATTATATCACTTGATGTAGAATCTTTATACAGTAACCTTCCTACAAATCTAGCTATAAACATAATAGAATAAAAATGGGATGAAATTAGTCCACACACATCACTAAATAAAAACGAATTTATTAGAGGTACACGTTTCTGACTCGACAATGCATATTTTCAATACAAAAATTCTTTTTATAGTAAAACATTTGGTATTGCCATGGGCTCTCCTTTAGCTGCTCCTATTGCAAATCTGATAATGGAACATTTGGAACAAAACATTATCAATTCATTAGACTTCAACCCCATTTTCTTCAAAAGATATGTAGACGACATCATAACATGTACTCCGATAAATAAAAAAAACTACCTTTTAATAAATTCAACAATTTTCATATCAAATTAAAATTCACTATTGAAGAAGAAATTAATAAACAGTATTAATTTTCTTGATATTTCTTTAACCTATGATAGACAGGATACTATTTATACAAATTGGTACAATAAACTCAAAGCTTCTTTTTGATATATGAATTATTACTCAAATGCACCTATAGTATTCAATAAAATAAACATACTCAATACAGAAAAGATAACATCAAGAAAATTAAAACGATCTTAACAGATAATAATTATCCACCACAACTTATAGAAAAAATAATTTAAAAAATAATCCACCAAATATACAACACTGCAGACACCAATAACAATTTAAACAATGAAACAACATAAATCACGATTCCATATGTTCCACAGTTATCAGAAAAAAATTAAATATACTTGAAAAAAATATGATACAGCTGCTACATATAAACTTAGTAATACTAATAAACAGCTATTTTCAAAACTAAAGCACAAAATAAAAAAAAATCGAGGATCACATGTCATCTATAAAATACCATGTCGCGATTGCGATAGTTACTACATAGGCCAAACTAAACAATATTTATATAAAAGAATACAAGGCCACAAATACTCTAAAACAGATAAAACTGCTTTATTTACACACAAACTACAACGCGATTACCATTTCGATTTGAACACACACAGATACTAGATACAGAACAATCATACATTGAAAAGGGAAATTAAAGAAATGATTAATATTAAACAGGAAAAAAGTTCAATTAACAACAGAATAAAAAATATAAATGACAGAATATAAACGGGACATTTATATTCTGTCATTTATATTTTTTATATCCTTGACAAAGGCATCATTGCCGAAACATGTAGGGTTGTTTTAAATATATATACTTTGAGTAATAAACCAGACCTTTAATCGCCGACTTATTAAGTTTACTATATATATATATATATATATATATATATATATATATATATATATATATAACAATTGATAAATTATTGGAGTTTTTCGGCTTTTATATGAAATATTTACAAATATCAAATTAGAATGTATGTAATTGTAGAGTAAGTGGGGATGTAAACATTGCTTTCTACAAATTACAAAGCAAATCATACGAAATTTTTTTATTTGAAAAATATGGTCTACGTTGGGACTCGAACCCAAGTCTACAGCTTGCCGGGCTGTCGCTTTTACCACTAAGCCACAATAGACCCAGGTTCAAGCTATTTAGAAATGCATTATAAAGTAACAGTGTTAATGAATCAGATGTCAGTTATTGAATGTAGATGTCAAGTTGAAAGCAGAAGGCAGTTTTGAAAGCTCGTGTGAGTTTTGATAGCAGATGTCAGTTAGTGAAAGCAAATGTCAGTTAATGAAAGCAGATGTCTGATTTGAAAGCAGGTGTCAGTTATGAAAGCAAACGTCAGATTAGAAAGCAGATGCCTATTTTGAAAGTAGATGTGAGTTATTGAAAGCAGATGTCAGTATTTTGAGAGCAGATGTCAGATTTGAATGTTGGAAATGCTAATTATTACTCCATAGCTATATGAGTGTTTAGATAATTTCTTAGCCATGAAATGAGCTTTCAAAACTGACTTCTGCTTTTATCAATTGTTATATTAAATAAACGGCTAAGAAATTATCTAAACACTCATATAGCTATGGAGTAATAATTAGCATTTCCAACATTCAAATCTGACATCTGCTCTCAAAATACTGACATCTGCTTTCAATAACTCACATCTACTTTCAAAATAGGCATCTGCTTTCTAATCTGACGTTTGCTTTCATAACTGACACCTGCTTTCAAATCAGACATCTGCTTTCATTAACTGACATTTGCTTTCACTAACTGACATCTGCTATCAAAACTGACATGAGCTTTCAAAACTGACTTCTGCTTTCAACTTGACATCTACATTCAATAACTGACATCTGATTCATTAACACTGTTACTTTATAATGCATTTCTAAATAGCTTGAACCTGGGTCTATTGTGGCTTAGTGGTAAAAGCGACAGCCCGGCAAGCTGTAGACTTGGGTTCGAGTCCCAACGTAGACCATATTTTTCAAATAAAAAAATTTCGTATGATTTGCTCTGTAATTTGTAGACAGCAATGTTTACATCCCCACTTACTCTGCAATTACATACATTCTAATTTGATATTTGTAAATATTTCATATAAAAGCCGAAAAACTCCAATAATTTATCAATTGTTATATTTAATAAACGGCTAAGAAATTATCTAAACACTTATATATATATATATATATATATATATATATATATATATATATATATATATATATGGTAAACTTATAAGTCGTAAACTTATATTTATATATATATATATATATATATATATATATATATATATATGCAAATTAATTACATATATATCTATGTACCAGCAACTTAATCGCGAAGTAATGTAAATGAATTAAATTTTAATGCTTTCTACATTTTACGATGCTAATTATTCGAATTCTTTTTACCGAAAAGAATTCGCCCTTAAGCAGGATTCGAACCTATGTCCATTGGTTTGCCGAACCACTGCTTTATCATTAAGCTTAAGGACGTCGGTTCGTATCCTGCTTAAGGAATTTTTTGGACAAACAATATCACACCAGAAAATATAAAACAATCAAATTAATTATTAAATGAGACCATTGTAGGCATTAGTGAACGTGGAAGTACGTTCTTTGGTATTGAGATTATTCGTGATTTTTTTGATAGCTAAATTTTCGAATGTAATTCTTTTGTAATAGTTATTTTCGCTGAATAAGCAATTTACACAGTTAAAATTGACATTGTGTTTCAAAGTACTGATATGAGATCCCAAGGTACATTTATTGGGGTTTACCTTCGAGTCACTGCGATGTTCAGTGCAGCGTTCACGCCATCTCTGAGCTGTCTGACCGACCTATATAATATTTGGAGCATTCATTGCATTTGACTGCATAAACTATATGATTTTGTTGAAGCGAATGTATCGGACTCTTTAATTTGGATAGAAAGCTGCTACCAGGAATAGCAGAAGTAAAAACTATTTTGAACTGACGATTACGGAAAAGGGTCTTAATTTTATCAGTTAACTTGGGTATGCATAGAAGAGATTTATAGATGCATTGCTTCATGTTTGTATTGTTATTTATGGATGGTGGAGTATTATTATTGCCAGGTTTACATTATTTATAATTGGAGAATAATTTATTAATGAGCTTTTTTGGGTAATCATTTTTAATTAGGATGTTGTATAGATAACTAAAGTCCACAATAGCGAAATGTTTGTGAATTATTTTAGAAATCCTATGTTTCATAGCTAGAATATGATTCATTTCGTATCTCATAGGACAATGAGAGATTTAGTTTAGAAATCGGTTTGTGTTAGATGGTTTACGATACCATCTCAATTTCAGAATATTGTTGACCCTGTATATATTGGTGTCTAGAAATGGCAAGACTCGCCCTTTTCTATTTCAACTGTGAAGCTGAGACAACTATTGAAGTTATTAAGTAAATTTAGAGTGGTGTTGAGATACTTTTCTGGAAAAGAACAGGCAACATCATCAACGTATTGGAAGAGAAAACCAAAGGAGAACTGTAATTTCTTAGTAATGTTCTTAAGTACGCGGTCCATAACTATGTCTGCAATAATAGGTGATAAATGACTGCTCATAGGAGTACCTTGGATTTGTCGATAGAAGATATTATTATAAAAAAAGTACACTGACTGAAAAACCCATTCAAGAAGATTTAGAAATTCTGGTTTGGGTATGGTGCTGTTGGGTTCGATAAGTGACCAATTTTCATTTAAAATTTCGACTACTAAATTTGTAGGGATATTAGTGAACAGACTAACAACATCAAAGAACACCAAAACGCGATCATAGGCTACGCTAAAGTTATTTATTTCTTTGGCAAAATTAAAAGAGTCGACCACTCTGAAGATGTTATAGTGTTTGAAGAATATTTGAAGTATAGCGACAAGAAATTTGGCCAGATATCAGTGAGTTTATGATACTGACAATAGATCTCAGGTTGATAAGGTGATTGGATTAAACAGTTGATGAGAGATGCCACTTCTCGTATCTATGGCATCCCTAAAATACGTCAACCTAATATTCTCCGGCGGTTCACAAATTTTTTAATACTTTAATAATCAGGAAGGTATCGTCGTGACGTGTAGCGTTTCTGCATACTGGTACAAACTTAGTTTGTCGAAATGTAGAAATTAACGCAATATATTAGGCGACATATGCATGTAAAGTGAGATTTAATACTCATTGGTTCTCGTTTACAGTAAGTTCATTACATTTACTTTCTTAAATTATTTTGAAGTTAATCCACATATATTGTGGCCATGTTATTATATTGATATTGTTATATCTACTCCGTTTGATTTTTTTACTAATTTTCATTACATTATTTCACATAGAATGCAAGAACTCTGTAATATCTGCCTTGATTATTAAAATACAATGTTGGTTAGTTGCATTTAGGTATTTTATAATATTTATTTTACATTTGCGTATTTTATTTGATAAATTATTCTTTACGACAGGTGTAAAAACTTCAATTGTGTAACTGAAAAAATATGCTAATAAATTTGTACGTCGTAATAAATTAATTAAATAATTACATAAATCGTCGGTCGGCAAACTTTTCTCACAGGTGTTCGTTTTTTTTATAAATGATCTATAATTTAAATGTAACCTGTGATCTTTCGATCTTAGGTATTATCGACGACCTTGTTGTGTCATAAAACTCGTTGAATACTTACCGATAGACAACATCGCATTACTAAGAAGGTACAAAATATATTACATGTGGGTATGTACGTATTGTAATTTATACTTTAATTTCATAAAGCCCAACATTTCAATCTTTTTTACAGAATGTTAAAATATAATATCTAAATATTTAAAACTAACATCTTTTGTAATGTTCATTTTATATAAATTCATTTAGTTTTAGTGGAAGGGGATTATTATTATTATTACTACTATGTCAATTATTTTCCCCAAGGAAAAAGGAGTAACTTGAAAAATTTTATCTTAGTAATAAGAATAATAATATGTTGATATTTATTGCAATGACTATTACAATAAAGTGTCAGTAGTAGTTTAAATATCTATGAATAAAATAAAATACAAAATGTATATATGAACTATGTTTATTTCGATGTGTCCAATTCGTTTCTAACTTAATTACGAGATAAACACTAATTCAAGAAGCTTGAAATATTAATTTTAATCAGTTTGAAAACTGGAGTTGACTGAGTCAAGCCGTTTAGAATTTGTGAGATAAATGATTAATTACTTGTTACTAACATCATTATGCAATATAAAAGTAGCCCTAGATTATTTTATAAATACTCGCCTAACTACATATAATCTTTAAAAATATTAAAAAAATGTAATAAGGATATGATTGACATACGGATATTCTAATAAATTAACGCCAAAATGTAATAATAATAATAGTCTACATTATTCAACAGATATACAAATCCATTTAAAGGATGGTATAGAAATACAAATACATGCAGGGCTAATGCTATTTTCTATAATATAAAATAAATATTTCATTAATTTGTCAAAGGAAGCCACATAATACTTATTTTCAATTTTCGTCATATGAATTATTGGAGCTTTAGCAAAAATACTATTTCTCGCACGAGGAACGGAAAAATGTAGTCGTCGATTGCGTGCCGAAATTTGGTACAAATTGGACTTTGCCTGAAGAATCTTTGATGAAGAATCAATTCTGTTTGTAATTTTCTATAATAGCAGTAGAAACATTAATCCGTTCCGACAAGGACTCCATGGCATATTTACTCAAAAGACTACCATAGTTTATACTACGCGGCGGATATATGCTATTAGTTCTGAAAAAAATATATTTCAAGAACTTCTTTTGCATTTACTCCAAACAAAGCTACTGGTATATATATATAGTAGATTCAATTGGTTGGCGATTTAAGGTCTGGTTTTACTTCAAAATGTATATATTTAAAACAATCTTACATGTTTCGGCATATGATGCCTTTTTCAAAGAATTAAAAATATGAATGACAGTATATTAATGTCATATATATATATATATAATAATTTCGTGACCTTGGTATTATATGGTAAACTTAATCAGTCGGCGATTAAAGGTCTGGTTTATTACTTCAAAGTATATATATTCAAAAATATATATATATATACATATATACTTTGAAGTAATAAACCAGATCTTTAATCGCCGACTGATTAAGTTTACCATATATATATATATATATATATATATATATATATATATATACATATATATATATATATACATATATATAATTATTCAAAGATACATTCCGGTTTTATAATAATAAATCATGTCTTAGTATTCTAAAAATAGTTAGACAACAAAAACGGGGAATGGCAAGACATGAGTTATTATTATGCATACGCCCGTGGAGCGGCTTAAGATGTTAAGCTGTCGGCATTCCCCTTAAACGAGAAGTAAAAAACACGAAAACCTACTCGGACAGCCAGTCAGGGATATAAACACGGAACTGTCAGCATGATAAGCAAATGTACATATATTTAAATAACATAAAATATATATTTATATAACAGCAACATATATTATGATGGTAAATTGCAGATCGTTATATAATTAGGTTATAGTACATACTGCTTAAATTTTTTATATCACTTCTGTTGTTAATTGAATTTTTTTCCTGTTTAATGCTAATAATTTATATAATTTCCCTTTTCATTGTGTGTTGTTCTTTATCAATTATCTGGGCGTTTTAAAAATCGAAATGGTGATTGCGTTGTAGTTTGTGTATAAATAAAGCAGTTTTATCTGTATTTGAGTATTTGTGGTCTTGTATTCTTTTGTATAAATATTGTTTAGTTTGGCCTATGTAGTAACTATCGCAATCGCGGCATGGTATTGTATAGATGACATATGTTTCTCGATTTTTTTCTATTATTTTAGGTTTTAGTTTTGAAAATAGATGTTTATTAGTATTACTAAGTTTATATGTTGTAGCTATATCATTTTTTTTTTTTTTTTTTTTGGATAATTGTGGAACATATGGAATCGTGATATACGTTGTTTCATTGTTTAAATTGTTATTGGTGTCTGCAGTGTTGTATATTTGGTGGATTCTTTTTTTAATTGTTTGGTATATAAGTGTTGTAGTGGATAGTAATTATCTGTTAAGATCGTTTGAATTTTATTGATGTTATCTTTTCTGTATTGAGTATGTGATAGTTTTACTGCTCTATCAGTCAGATTATTTATAATCATTTTATTGAATATTGTAGGTGCATTTGAGTGGTAATTCATTTATCGAAAAAAGTTGTTGGTTTATTATACCAATTTGTATAAATAGTACCCTGTCTATCATAGCTTAAAGAAATATCAAGAAAATTAATGCTGTTATTAATTTTTTCTTCAATAGTGAATTTTAATTTGATGTGAAAATTTATTTATATAAGTTGTATATAACTTTGACATTAATATCTGTCATTTATAATTTTTTTATAAAGGTAATACTTTCCGAAACATGTAAGAGCTTGTTTTAAATATATACATATTAATGTAAAACACACCTTCAATCGCCGAATATCTAAATTAACTATATTGTACAAAGGTCGCGACATAATTATTCTGTACAATAATTATGTCGTGTGTTTCACTTTTCATGGGGACACCTAAATAACTTTTTCATTTTGAAAACATTTAATATAAAATTTTTATCAATTGTGTAGGCCACGTCAATGCACCTTTTTGTATGAATAGAGTTTTTATAAAGTCAATATCTAGCCAAACATAATTAAAATAAAAAGTATTGTTTCAAGTAAAGTCGTGCTAGCGATTAAGATAGAGCAGTATTAGAAAAAGTTTTTACAAATCACTCAAGAACCCCTAATACCAAATTTCGCTAAAAAATTTTCATTTTTAAATTCTTCTTCATTTTTATGCTATCTGTAGATAATAGTTTGTTATTGCAATAATAAGAGCGCCATGAAGCAAAGAAAATAATTTATCAGTTCTAGCGTCAATTCAATAAACAGTTTATTTCAGTTGTAACTATTGAACTTTGCTTAGCGATGGCCGATAGACATTTAAGTATTGCTCAAAAGCTGCCAGAAAGTTTAACGCGAGACATCCTGAACGTCCACCCATCCGTCATCGAACTGTGGCATACGTGAATAACATTTTCAACACTACTGGAAATGTTGCTATACCACGTCAACGAGAATTGAACAGTCGAGAACACCATTTCGATGCAGTAATATTAGCAGCGTATCGTAATGAGAGGCTGTAACCTGAGAGGCTAGCAGCCTCTCGGTGGAACGTACATTATCGTCAACTATTCGAATAATTTCTGCTTTTTGAGCAATAGTTAAATGTCTATCGATAGTTAAAACTGAAGTAAACTGTTTAGTGAACTGACGTTTGAACTGACAAATTATTTTCTTGCTTCATGGCACTCTTATTATTGCAATAACAAACTATTATCTACATAAGTAATAGCATAAAAATGTAGAAGAATTTAAAAACATTTAAAATTAAAATTAAAAAAATTTTTGAGCGAAATTTGGTATTAGGGGTTCTTGTGTGATTTGCAAAAACTTTTCCTAATGATTTTTGCTCTATCTTAATCGCTAGTATGACATTACTTGAAACACTACTTTTTATTTTAATTATAGTTGGCTAGATATTTACTTTACAAAAATGGCAACTACAAATGTATAAGTATGACATTAATATATTGTCATTTATATTTTATATTCCTTGAAAAAGGCATTATTTGCCGAAACATGTAGGATTGTTTTAAATATATACATTTTTAAGTAAAACCAGACCTTGAATCGCGAACAAATTGAATTTACCATAACATACAAAGGTCACGAAATAATTATCTATATATATATATATATATATATATATATATATATATATATATATATATATTCAAACCAGACCTTAAATCGCCAACTAATTGAATCTGCCATATATATTATAATAAAATATTAATTAACTTATTGAAAGCACTAATTTAAATTAGTTACTTTTCTTATTAATATATATGCACGATTTTATTTCAACAGTTACAAGATAGTTGTTATATTTAACTAAGGTACCACAAGAATGTTTCGTCTTCAATTTTGTCTTTAGTTTCGTCTTAACTTACTAACACACACACACAGAGAGAGAGAGAGAGGGGGGGGGGGAGAGAGGGAGAGAGAGAGGGAGAGAGAGAGAGGGAGAGAGAGAGAGGGAGAGAGAGAGAGGGAGAGAGAGAGAGGGAGAGAGAGAGGGAGAGAGAGAGAGGGAGAGAGAGAGAGGGAGAGAGACCCTTTCTTCATATCGTCTTCACTACTACTACTCCCTTTTTCCATTTCCGCTCGGCACTCCCTCTCTTCTCGCATCTAACCCTACATCTCGGCCGTCCTGCATTTCGTCCGACACGGATGACACATCTTCATTTATCCAGGGCTTCATATATTCAGCGCAAGTTGTCGTGTGGATGGGACCGTCGTGAAAACCACTCTTTGTTACCTTGTAAGTATCATTCATTTTAACTTTACCCACTCTGTAAGGTCCCAAATACTTTGGTTTTAATTTAAGACCTGGTCCAAATTGCGTTCGTTTTATCGCAACTGTGTCGTTCGCCTTATATTTGGTAGGTTGCTTTCTTCTCAGATTGTAGTATTTTCTGTTTTCTTCTTGAATTTTTACAATCTGTTCTTTCGCTGTATTTCGTAATCCGTCTCGTTCTTCGTCGTATTTTTTGACTATTTCTTCTTCTATCAATTCTTTAATGTTGCTATTTCCTCCTCTCATTTTAGTACCAGTCATTAGCTCGAAATGTGTAGTTCCTATACTTCTGTGGTAACTAGAATCTAATACCTCTTGAACCTTCCCCACGTGACGATACCACTTGGTTGGATCGTCTACAGATAGTTTCGAAAGAATAGGTATAATCGTTGCATTCACTCTTTCTACTTGCCCATTTGCTCGTGGCAATCCTATTGTTACGATGAAATGCTTTATATCTTCATCATTGCAATAAGTATTAAATTCTTCTGCTGTGAAAGCTGTACCTCTATCGGAAATAATGCACGCCGGGTTTCCGAATGTTTCCTTTTGCTGTTTCAACTAATTGATTACTTCACGTGCTGTTGTCGTCTTTGTTGGATATAACCAAATGAATTTAGTGAAGGCGTCCACCACAACAAGGATGTACTTGTAATTTTTGTTCGTCGATTCCAACGGTCCAAGGTGATCAAGATGGTATATGTTCAAAGGTGCCTCCCCTTTGTGAAGCGGATGCAAATATCCTTCTTGCTTCCCTCTCTTTCGGTTTACTAGTAGGCAAGGAACACAATTCGCAATACACTTTTCAATCTTCGTTTTTGATTTAGAGATAAAGTAATCTTCTTTCATTATTTGCTCTATCTTCTTTGCACTTAAGTGCCCTTTACCATGGGCTTCTTGTATCATTTCCATTTGCATTAACTTAGGCACCACTAAAAGTTCACGACCGTCAACGACTTTATACAAAATGTCATTTCTAAGAGCATAGTCTTCGTAAGGCTTTTCTTTTAAAATCTCTTTAATTGGTTTCACCAACACATCTGTTTCTTGTGCGTCACGAATTCGTTTGATGATACCATCAGTACTGACAGTCATTACTGGGTTCCTACTGAGTGAGTCCGCGTGTTTCATTCTTGTAGATGGACGATGTTCAATGTTATGGTCATATTCTTCCAATAACATAATCCATCGAGCTACCCTGGTGGTACCACCACTTGACTTGAGTAATCAGATGTATTCGGTTCTATTATTCCATTATTCAACCATTCCTCGACTTGTTGATTCACAATTGATCTTTCCATAAATGGCAATTGTCTCGGCCTATGTGCAATTAGTTCTTCGTTCTTGGCGATAATCTTCATTTCGACATTCGCACTTTTGGCCTTCTTGGGCTCATAAGAATAAACCATATCTTTTATTACATCCTTCAATTTGTCGCTTATTTCCAATCCGATGTCTAATTCTTTTTTCCTGGATTTCCATATTTGCAAACAATACAGTTTCATGCTTTTTAATCACCTTGATGCCATCTTGATTAATTACCAAATCGGCCTGCGTTAGTAGTTCATTTCCTAACACGCCTCCCATTGGCATAACACCATTGCCAACCACATGAAAAGTACAAAAATAACTACCCTCATCTATGTTAACCATACACTGGAAAAAGCCTATGGTTTCTATACTTGACATGCCAAATCCATTCAATGTTATACTTGATTTGTACAATACAGGTGATCCAATAGCTTCTAACATGTCTTCCCTGATGATGTTGACTTGACTTCCAGTATCGACTAACAAATCTACGGAAACACCATTGATTCCCACTGTCTTGAATAATCTACTATCTGAATTCTCAATTATATGGACGTTCGCTGTAGATGTACTTTGATTTGATCTTCCATCATCTCTCCCCTTACACTCAAAACTTCGATGACCAAAATTGTTACACTTAATACATTTTGTTCCAAGATTCTTTGATTTACAAGCAACAGACTTATGGCCTATTATGCCACAATTGAAACATCGCAAAGGCTTTACCTGTTTTGGTTCATTTCTCGATCTCGTTTCCATCCTTGAAGGAACACTAGTTGTTGGCCCTCTTGTTGTTTTACTGCTAATGTCATTGTAGATTTTCAGCCTTCTTTTAAAATCGGCAATATCTAAGGCACCGTGTAAAACCATTTTATTTGTGTTATCATCTTGAATTCCTTCGATAATATACAACCTACAACGATAATACGCAACAAAGCGTCTGTTTCCATGGAACCACGACTTGCTAATTCCTTCATTACTAGAAAATATTCTTGTACTTAACATTTCTTAACATTTTTCGTTGAGACAATAGTTGATGGAGTTGAGCACTATTTAATTTTGACGAAAATTCTGTCAACAAAGCTTCTTTCAATGCTTTCCATGTCGTTATTTTAGACTCGCCTTGAATGAAAAGTCTGGCCAAGCCTTTTAGAGACTTTTTGCGAAAATATATGTGTGCAACTCACCCCATTTAAATAATATTGATAAATCTTCAATGTCTGATATCCATTTCTCTACCGGATATGTGCTGCCATCAAACGGACGAATAGAATATTCTATGTCTCGAAATTTTAAAGCGAAACCCATACCTACATTTGCTGATACGGTTCTGTCCAAATTCGATGCAATACCAGATGATTTCACTTTTCATGGGGACACCTAAATAACTTTTTCATTTTGAAAACATTTAATATAAAATTTTTATCAATTGTGTAGGCCACGTCAATGCACCTTTTTGTATGAATAGAGTTTTTATAAAGTCAATATCTAGCCAAACATAATTAAAATAAAAAGTATTGTTTCAAGTAAAGTCGTGCTAGCGATTAAGATAGAGCAGTATTAGAAAAAGTTTTTACAAATCACTCAAGAACCCCTAATACCAAATTTCGCTAAAAAATTTTCATTTTTAAATTCTTCTTCATTTTTATGCTATATGTAGATAATAGTTTGTTATTGCAATAATAAGAGCGCCATGAAGCAAAGAAAATAATTTATCAGTTCTAGCGTCAATTCAATAAACAGTTTATTTCAGTTGTAACTATTGAACTTTGCTTAGCGATGGCCGATAGACATTTAAGTATTGCTCAAAAGCTGCCAGAAAGTTTAACGCGAGACATCCTGAACGTCCACCCATCCGTCATCGAACTGTGGCATACGTGAATAACATTTTCAACACTACTGGAAATGTTGCTATACCACGTCAACGAGAATTGAACAGTCGAGAACACCATTTCGATGCAGTAATATTAGCAGCGTATCGTAATGAGAGGCTGTAACCTGAGAGGCTAGCAGCCTCTCGGTGGAACGTACATTATCGTCAACTATTCGAATAATTTCTGCTTTTTGAGCAATAGTTAAATGTCTATCGATAGTTAAAACTGAAGTAAACTGTTTAGTGAACTGACGTTTGAACTGACAAATTATTTTCTTGCTTCATGGCACTCTTATTATTGCAATAACAAACTATTATCTACATAAGTAATAGCATAAAAATGTAGAAGAATTTAAAAACATTTAAAATTAAAATTAAAAAAATTTTTGAGCGAAATTTGGTATTAGGGGTTCTTGTGTGATTTGCAAAAACTTTTCCTAATGATTTTTGCTCTATCTTAATCGCTAGTATGACATTACTTGAAACACTACTTTTTATTTTAATTATAGTTGGCTAGATATTTACTTTACAAAAACTCTATTCATACGAAAAGGTGCATTATCGTAGCCTACATAACTGATAAAAATTTTATGTAGATTGCTTTCAAAATAAAAAAAGTTATTTAGGTGTCCCCATGAAAAGTGAAACACACTGTATATATATATGGAATACAATACGACAGAGGCGTATTTAAGTTTAGAATGAACTAAACTACGAGATGAAGTCTTCAATGTAAATATGTTAGATAATCCCCTGTACACTTTTATATGGAAGGATAACGATTGAGAAACAGAGTTGCATATTGCTTCTATGTGCTTAGTAAATTTTAGTGGTCATCAAATAAAACACCTAGATCTTTAGCTACTAGTTTCCGTGTTCAACAACATATTTGTAAGAAAGAAGCTGCCGCTCCTGGAATAAGTGACAATACCACATTTGTTAATATTGACAATTTAAATTTATTTCTGAGGCACCAAGTGGTAATAATATCGATGTTTCTCCGTAATGATTCACAATTGGAGATGGTTGCGACTTTTTAAAATACTTTTAGGTTATCGGCGTATGCAGAAACTTAACAATCAATTGAAGTTAAAAGATCGTTTATGTAGATTATAAATAGTTAATACCATAGATTGAACCTCTACGTAACACCAGAAGACGTAGTGAAAATATTGGAACTACATATATACAGTATAACAAACATACTTCGATATATTTTCCAAATAGGAGTCAATTAGCTTAACAGTATCATACAAAAGTATTTTTAATAATATAAAATATTATGAAAAGTGGGGTGTGAAGAACACAATACAAGTTATATATTTGTGAATGTATCTCCTCTCCAGAGACGCAGATACGTATTTCACCTTTCTACAGGATCGTCGGTACGCCCCTGCTGGAGAAGAGATACATTCAACCAAACACAACTACCTTGCTATCAATCAGAAATTTTGTATAATATTTTATATTATTAAAAATACTTTTGTATTATACAAATTGGTGTGGTTTTTACCCACTCATGTATGTTTCAAATTATTTTGTTAACAGTATCAGACTAAAAGACGGAGCAGGACATTTTGGCGGTGAGTATATTATGATGAATCATATCAATGCTTTAACAAAAGTCATCTGCTCCTTTTTGTCTAATTATTGAATTACTGCGTAATTCCAACCAAGTACGTTATCTTTCCAACTTAAAGCCATGTTGGTGTGAGAAAATATAAGATGACACGCAAGCATATATTTTCATGTACAGGAGTTTGGAGCAGATACATAAAATACTTATGTGTCGATCATTGTTGATAAAAATCTTATTCCCATGTCTAAAAAGTGGTATAATACGACTTAGTTAAGGAAAGTCCGAAAAAGTAGACGTACTGATGCTTAAATTAAAATAGTAGCTAGTGGTTCACTAAGAACGCACGCGCAATCTCTAATAAAAAAGATAGAAAGCCCATTATGAGCAGACAATACTTTGCTAGTCGGAATCACAGAAATATGAATACTTCCAAATGAAAGAATACTTACAGAAAAAGTATTAGGTACAGTTGAATCTGGTGACAATGTAGCGAAAAACATCTGTGCAAAAGTTTAAATAATTTCATCCGGATCAGTTGCTCGCATAAGCGTGAATATCTCTGCTACTTTAACAACTTTTATCGCATTTTTTTTTTATTTGTCGTTATTTTATCTGTACTATTTTCAGTTAAAAATAAAGCTCCAAATTTTTTACATTCTATGTTTTCCGGGTTACTACAAAAGAATCATCGGGTTTGAGAAAGCTATATTTCAGAAAGTATTATAGATAGAATAGTAAATGACATGTCTATAGTCAGCGACAATCTTCAAGTTTAGAACGTGCGCCTGCGTACATCGCTTGACATGCGCACATCGAAGCCAGTATGCAGTATGCAAAATGGCGACGATGCAACAAAAAGCGTTTTACGTGTTAGAGTACGCGCGATGTTTCTGGCTTCTTACGATGTAACATGCGTTCCGACGGCAATACGAAAGTGATCCTGCAGGTCATCCCAGCATTCTACAATGGTGTCGAGAATTTCAGGCAACAGGTTCACTTACTAATCGTAAAAGCACCGGACGCCAACGAGTGCCTGAAGCAACGGGGGATGCGGTTAGACAATGCTTCGTGCGTTCGCCACAACAATCTACCAGGGGCGCAGGCCGTGCACTTGGTATTCCGCAGCAAACTGTTTGGAAAATTTTGCGGAAGCGTTTGCGATTCAAGCCGTACCGTATACACATGCGTAATGTTGAAAATGTAATTTTTAAAGTAAAATCATGGGTTTTTTTATTTAGTAAAATTTTGTTTAGTTGTAAAATGTTTTAATAAGTCTTTTTCGAAATAATTTAGATTAATAAAACCTGTTTTACGAAGAATAAGGGCAGGTATCTTGGACGATGTTGGCGTAGATCAGTAAATTCATAGTATGGTTCAAGTACGGAGTCTTAGATACTGCGATGCCGGCTTTGGCGTGCTTCGACGGCTTGGGTTTTTCTCGGGCCGGTGTTTCAATCGAAAAGATGCTATGATCGATTACTGGCCGTTCTTCGATGTTATCGCCTTCAAAATTGGTTTAAAAGTAGCTCCAAATTTATGTGTTTCTTTTCCGGACACTTTTAAAATTCTAACTCAGGTATTTTAGATATTATTAAATTTAAACTTTGGAGTAGCACTTTTTCCTGGCACTTGTAATAAAAATTTCTACTGACGCCTTGATGGCAATTATTTCTTTCAAAGCCTAGTATGCAATTATGAGATAGCCTCGAATTTTACTTTAGATTACAGGTAATAATAATTTGAATATAAGTAAAGTATTGGTTTAAACATGAAAACAAAATTAAAATAATATTCTACAAATAGTTGTTATGAGTTTTTGAATGTGGGGTGGTTTTATGCGTAGAAAGAAAATAACCTATTTGCGGGTTTGTTTACATTTAAAAAGTGGTCGTGTCTAATTAGTATCGATACAGAATTTTAATGTAGATAAAGTAGCTATCTGTTTATTTTGCGCTAATGATTTGAATTATGAAAATGACAATTTGAAAAAATATAAAAAGTAAATTTTGAAATAAATATAAATTATTTTGTAATATACAAAGTTATCGTAATATTAATTTATTTACACTTCGATACTACTTTTACAAACTATGTCCGCCAATTTAACCATTCTATTGTATGCTATTTTTATGTTACTTTCTGTCTTTCCCTTTGCAGTTAGTTGGAATGATGGTGCAATTTGCCCCACAACAATATATATATATATATATATATATATATATATATATATATATATATATATAATATTTTCGTGACCTTGGTATGATATGGTAAATTAAATCAGTTGGCGATTAAAGGTCTGTTTTACTTCAAAGTACATATATTTTGACAAAACCCTACATGTTTCGGCAATGATGCCTTTATCAAGGACATAAAAAATATAAATGACAGAATACAAATATATAAAATATATGTACTTTGAAGTAAAACAGACCTTTAATCGCCAACTGATTTAATTTACCATATATATATATATATATATATAATACTTAATAGGTCGGCAATTAAAGGTCTGGTTTACTTCAGAGTATATATATTTAAAACAACTCTACATGTTTCGGCAATACGCCTTTGTCAAGAGAATACAAAATATAAATGTCAAATAATTAAGTTGCTATGGCTTAAATTATTCAAAGATACATTCCAATAATAATAATAAATAATGCCTTAGTATTCCAAAAAAATAGATAGCAAGGTGTGAAAATATGTGTTGTTCGCTGCTAGAAGCTTGTGTCTCTTTCTGGGTATGAACCTGTGTGTTGGTTGCTGCTGGCAGCAGATTTTGTATTTGTGTGACCGCGTAAGTGTATAGTTTTGTTTGTTAGTGCGCTCGTGTGTGTGTTTAGTGACCGGTCGCGTAAATTTAGAGAAATCGGATAACCAGCCGTTGCGTAGGGCCGCCAACCCTTTCCCGGCATCTTCTTTACTTTTCCGAGCAGTACTTCGACGGCCCGACCCCCGTGTGTGTGCTGTTAACAGCAGCCTAGCCAGGTTGCCACCCAGGACCGGTCCTAGTAGTGTGTGCATTGCGCGGCGCCGTGATTTGCGCCGCGTAGCATGGTTCCTCACTCTTGCTGGAAAGGCGGAATGGCACCTGACTGCCCAACGGGCAGACCCCCCTAGAGTTTGGTAGCGCATATGCTAGGCTACAACCCAGTAGAGGACCACATCAACACAAAACAGAAAACAGGGAAAAGCAGGGAAAAGCAAGACATGAGTTATTATTACGTATGCGCCCGTGTTTTCTGTTTTGTGCTGATGTGGTCCTCTACTGGGCTGTAGCCTAGCATATGCGCTACCAAACTCTAGAGGGGTCTGCCCGATGGGCAGTCAGGTGCCATTCCGCCTTTACAGCAGAAGTGAGGAACCAAGCTACGCGGCGCAAATCACAGCGCCGCGCAATGCACGCACCACTAGGACCGGTCCTGGGCGGCAACCTGGCTAGGCTGCCGTTAACAGCACACACACGTTCGACGTGTATGCATTGCCCCCGCTTTTGCGGAAATCGTTAAGATGGCACAAAGTGTGACCGTTGTCGACTGAGGTAGCCACTAAGAGTGTGCCCTCGGTTGGCGATGAGCGACCCCGTGCAGGGTGCGCTTCGCTGGTCTGCGCCTTACCTCGTTGGGGCGGGGGTCGGGCCGTCGAAGTACTGCACGGAAAAGTAAAGAAGTTGCCGGGAAAGGGTTGGCGGCCCTACGCAACGGCTGGTTATCCGATCTCTCTAAATTTACGCGACCGGTCACTAAACACACGCATGAACACACCAACATACAAAACCCTACACTTAGGCGCTCACACAAATACAAAACCACACACCCAGAGAGAGACGCAAGCTGCCAGCAGCAACCAACACACAAATTCATACCCAGAAAGATACACAACCTGCTAGCAGCGAACAACACATATGTTCACACCTTGCTATCTATTTTTTGGAATACTAAGGCATGATTTATTATTATTGGAATGTATCTTCGAATAATTTAAACCATAGCAACTCAATTATTTGAGTTTTAGATTCTGTCATTTATATTTTTTATATCCTTGACAAAGGCATCATTGCCGAAACATGTAGGGTTGTTTTAAATATATATACTTTGAAGTAATAAACCAGACCTTTAATCGCCGACTTATTAAGTTTACCTTATATATATATATATATAAAAATGTGTGAAAGTCGTATCCATCCGGGATGTGTAGACATCGATGTTTCATAGTCATTACTAATCGTCAATACACCTTACCCAGAAATAAATACGACTTTCATTTCCATACTGTGTGTATATATACTTATGATAAACGTAATGCTAATGAGAACTCATAATTATTGAATTCTCACATACATGCCATTGCCGCTTTAATTCGTTGCATCAATTTCTACACATGACAAAATCACTTTTGTCTAAGAATGTAGCTGCAACGTGTCACGGCGTCAACCGTCCAGGTTGTCCGGGAAAATGAAAAAATGTGTGAAAGTCTTATCCATCCGGGATGTGTAGACATCGATGTTTCATAGTCATTACTAATCGTCAATACACCTTACCCAGAAATTGATGCAACGAATTAAAGCGGCAATGGCATGTATGTGAGAATTCAGTAATTATGAGTTCTCATTAGCATTACGTTTATCATCATAAGTATATATACACACAGTATGGAAATGAAAGTCGTATCTATTTCTGGGTAAGGTGTATTGACGATTAATGACTATGAAACATCGATGTCTACACATCCCGGATGGATACGACTTTCACACATTTTTTCATTTTCCCGGACAACCTGGACGGTTGACGCCGTGACACGTTGCAGCTACATTCTTAGACAAAGGTGATTTTGTCATGTGTAGAAATTGATGCAACGAATTAAAGCGGCAATGGCATGTATGTGAGAATTCAATAATTATGAGTTCTCATTAGCATTACGTTTATCATATATATATATATATATATATATATATATATATATATATATATATATATTGTGGCGGGATAAATCTCACATTGTATTGGATATGGTTATTTCTGTAATATACTCATTAAACATAAAGTACATATACATAACATATATGCAAAGGATACAATACTTAAATTAACAAATATTTATCTTATAAATATTTCACATTTAAATATGAAATTTAAAAGGCATTTAGAATTTCTAATATTTTAAATTTAATAATACTTGATAGTAACTTCATCAAATTTTGAAAAATTAATTAAAAACGTATTATTGAAAACAGAATATATTTTTTTGTGTGTGAAATGCATAGAAAGTTCTTCATGCGAATTTAAAAACGTTATTTTGAGAAAATACAAATATTCAGGCGAATAATTAGTAACAACTATCAATGCCAAGAAAATGATAAGAAATATATAATCCATACTAAAGTTAATATAACTTCAAAAGTAATATTCTACAATTTATTATTTTCTGATGTCTTCAACAGAATTAAATATTACTCGTATATTTGAAAGTATCAAGTTAAAAAATACAATCGGTATATATTGAATCGCACCCTGGAGATAAGAAAAAAAACTTATTGCTTTCCACTGAACAAGCTGAATTACCATTAAAGAATAATTTTACAAACTCAGTTAGGTTATAATCACTATTAGCAATTTTCTAACATAGTTCGTTACGCGATATTCATAATTAATCTATTTCAATCGATTATACTATTACATTCTTTTAAACACTGCAACGTGTGAATATCTTTAAAATATATAATTTTAATAATGGCTTACCATTATAATACCATTATTTAGTTATCATCATCTGATGAAGCCAAAGTTTGGCGAAACAATATTGTAGTGTATATTAGCTTACAATAAATTATTTTGAAACAACTTTATATATATATATATATATATATATATATATATACAACTCACCGATTTTGATGTGTCCGGTGGGAGAATTGGTACATGCGTCAAGTAAGGTCAGTGTTAGATAGAGACAGTATTCGGAAAAATGAAATGCAAACTCTTTGTGCGAGTCGTACATTGGGACGTAGTAAGGGATAATAAGGGATGCCAGAGGTTCCCCTACCTATGAATTTCGTTCGCATCTCGAGGGCGGTACTTCTAACCGGCCACATCAAAATCGGTGAGCTGTATATATATATATATATATATATATATATATATATATAGTTACGCGTCCTTAATGGGTATGGGAATCGAATGAATGTGTGTGAATACAATTAGTTAAGCTGATAGATAATTAAATGTGTTGGGCGCCTTTGAAATTCTAAATAGGATTTTATCACTTGCTCTAACAGCTGATTAGTAGCAGTATCAATAATTGAAAATAGATATCGTGGAGAGCATGGACTGGATACAAATATTCAACTTACTTATCTCTGGATCGTTGTGGGTAGTAACACTCATGTATAACTATGTAAATTACATTAACAATATTAATAAAGTTGATTTCGCTGCGCATGAATAAATAAAAACACCACTTTAAAAATTTACATATGAAACATTTATTTGATTCTATAAAACTATATATGTAAGATGTGAAACTCGGCTCAACGGTCAAATCGTATATGATAGAGCGGAATTAAATACAAATGCTACCAAATTATGCCAAATATTATATGAATCATCTTTTGTATAAGTCAGGCGCGGCTCGTGATGACGTATTTGGGGGTGCATATACAATGATGCGAGTGCTTCGTGTATTCTCGTGTACTAACTGTAGCGTTCTTAGTATACACCGAAAACACACGAGGCACTCGTATCATTGTACGTGCATCTCCAAATACGTCATCACGAGCCGCGCCTGGTATAAGTAATTTTTTAATTTAATTACTCATTCAAAAGTTGCAAGCGATATACAGTACTTTTTCCCCACCCTATATATATAGTAGATTAAATTAGGGTCTGTTTTACTTTGATATGTATATATTTAAAATACATGTTTCGGCACATAGTGCCTTTATCAAAGAAATTTAAAATATAAATGACATTATATTAATGTCAAATTTATATATCTGTAGTTGTCATGGCTAAAATTATAATATTCAAAGATACATTCAAGTTTAGTAGTAATTCATGGTTCAGAACTTAAGACAGCAAAACGTCAATTACGGAAGATTGGCGGGCCATGAGTTATTATTATGTCTGCGCCCGTGGAACGACATAAGATGTTAAGCTATTGGCATTCGCCTAGGCGAATGCCGACCATGATTTATTGTTATTAAACTTCAATGTATATTTGAATATTTTAATTTTAGCCATGACAACTACAGAAATATAAATCTGATATTATACTGTCATTTATATTTTAAATTTCTTTGATAAAGGCGCTATGTCCCGAAACATGTAAGAGTATTTTAAATATATACATATCAAAGTAAAACAGACCTTAAATCGCCAACTAATTTAATATACTATAACAAACAAAGGTCAAGAAATAATTATCTTTATATATATATAGTTTACTTATGTGCGAATTGGCACATACCACTTACACTACCAGATTCCCGAAATTTTAGCAGCATGTGTTGAAGGGTCTATTTCTTCTTACAATCTTCTTACAATGCCTTAGAATTATTAATATTGGAGCGCAATCTACTAAGAGATTTGTACGAGAGACATTTTCTTTTATGATTTGGTATCAGTTATCTTACTGGTTGAGACAAGCTAACCAATGTTTGATTACTAGATATTAAACAGTCAGCGGTTTTGTTAGCACGAAAGAATTAGGTAGAAAGCAAAGACGTTGGCGAAGTATTAATCAGTTTGATGGTAGTGGGATATTGAACGATGATGTGCAGATAAGTAAGGTAGTAGGTTAGCGATAGTGTAAGAAGTAAGTTGTGTAATAGAGACAAGTATAAAAAGAGTAAGTTAAAAAGGTTTATTGTACAAGGCACCTCTCGCATATCTCCTCCAGTTAGCGTAACTATGTATAGTGTATATTATTAAGTTAAGTATACTAATTTAAGATTACGCCAGAATATTTTACACAGAATAATTTTTTTTCATACTGTTAAAGTATGTATTGAAAAGTTCTTATCTGAACCATATAATAAAGAATGATAAGTATCGCCATACTCAATATATCGCGAGAGAAAAGATGGAAGAAAAACGAGGATTAAAGTTAAGAAGTTGCGGTTGAGAAACATAATGCATTGGATAGGTTTAGGTTTCAAAGAGTTAATAAGGTTTGAGACAGAATAATTCATAATCATAGTAGCTAATTCTTTCTTGGAAGAGAGAACATTAAGTAGAATAATTGCTCACACTCTTGCACTCTTGCATAAATACATATAGAGTTCGGATAAACTACTTCATGTATTTACAAATATTTCTAAAAGCATAATGTTTTTAAAGTTAGTGTTATGTGTAAAAATAGTGTAGAGATATTCTTGATATATGCATGTTACGATTAGTATTTAATATACTTACGTGTTCTTAAAATGTTAACTTTTTTTGTACAAAAAATGTACCTAACAGCTAAATAGGTTTATATTGTTTTATAATTGGACTATTAGTTTTTTAATGGAAATGAATATGGGTTATATTTGTATTGAATGATACTTAGTAAATAACATATTATATAGCATTTTCAAATTACATTAAATGTAGCTTCAGTGTTAAAACCTGTAAATGTTGTTTTCAGTGTTAAACACAGATGTAGAATTGTGTTTGTTATAATGATTCTATTTCACAAATGGAAACATTAAAAAGAAAGAAAGGAAAGAAGGAAGGAAACGAGCAGTTTACATATTTAAGTTACTATTATAGCACATTGAGTAAAGATGTGTGTGCCGTACGTATATGTCTGACGGTATGTGTATTTTTAAATATTTTGTTAAATGTGTAGGGTCTATTAGAGATGGTATAACAAGTGCTGGGCTTAACTGTCGGTACTTTAGAAGAATACTTAAGTCCATATATACACCGTAGCCGTTTACGTTTACTCGCCTGACTTCTGATCAAACAAATCAAATAGGAGCATATTTGTTTATAACATTCCAGTAGTGTTTTAAAACGTGTGAAAACAAACTTACGGGAAAACTCTCCCGACCTGGGCGTGTATTGTACGGAGTTGGAACGTAAATTTGACCGTTATTATGTGGGTATAGTAATTGAATCGGTATTTGAGGTTTTAGAACGAGTTAATGACATTATTTAGTACTCAAAAGTCTCGAATAATATGAACTTAATAATGAAATAAACGGACAAATAATTTAGTTGTGAAATTTTATTTTCCTGAATTATAATAAACTAAAGACATCACTATCTTAATATCGACATCCGTTTGATTATAATAACGAATATCTTGTATAGGAGTAAAACAAAAGCTTTGACTTTTCTAACAGGCATTCAAAAAGTATTGAAAGACCATATAATTATAAAAGCACATAAAATCTCTAAAAATCTTATGTAGTATTTTTAAATACACGAATTTTACACAAAATTTTAAGCTAAACCTAATGTCGAAAATTAAGTGTTAAAAATCATATTTTTCTACAATTTTTTAAAGTTTAATTTTCAGAAATCATGGATAAAGAGCATTATCGAGCTGTGGCTTTTTACAATTTAAAACGGGAGTTAAACCGTGAGTAATGTTTTGACGTAATCAATGGATGACAAGTCATGTTCCATAGCTGTCACCTATTGGAACAGGATTATTTACTCAGTGTACAATATTGAGAGTGGTTGCTAAATCAAGGGCAAAATTTTGTATCATTAATTTTGTTCACCGATGAAGCAGGTTTTAGTGGCAAGGGTGTTTTGAACTTACATAACATGCACTATTGGAGTGATGGAAACCCTCATCAAACCGTAATATGGAATTATCAGTGAATTTAAACGAAGTTAACTTTCCTTAAATGATTCGTTCGACTTCCTATGTCAAAAACAGCTGTTACTAAACCGACATGATTTGTTAGGGACATGATTGAAGTGAAATTTTATTATTATAAGGAATATTCAACCTTAAAAGTTGATTAAAAGGCAATTAACGTCATCTTATATAACCATTTGAAAGTATATAAGTTTTGTTTCCTTTAGGTTCTTCGCAATTTAATTCTCATTAAAAAATTGCTTTGTGAGTTAGTGCAGGCTAACATTAATTAATTAGTACATAAAATAGTACGCAAACATAAGCTAATAAAAAAAAACTAAAGCATCTGTACGAGAAGCAATGTGATAAAACGTTGCAGCAAATCTTGAAGTGAAGAGAGATACATGAAGGAAAATACGCGATTAATAGATATGGCGCATTAATTCTGCCATGTTACAAATTCCAGATATACTTAACACAAATGAGTTACTTTCTTGAAACCAACGAAGATAACTAGTGATGTTTAAACAATGAGTTCTGGTAATATCCACTCTCCGGATAACCATCGTTCAGTCGGAAACACATTTACTTACTTAAAAAAATGTGTCCGTAGGTAATACAATTGAATTATATGATGATCTGTATCATTATCGTATTCATCAGCATACGCCAGTGGTTCACATGAGATGATAATAAATCATCAATATACAGCATGAATAAAAGTAAAACAAACTCGAAAATCAGCCAAAGTATAACAAAGCATACTGTAACTACTATGGTGTTCCATACTGGGCGTGTACTCCATACATTTTAAGGTTATATAAGTGCTTCTTTACTGGTGTGTGGCCAGTTATGAAACCTATAATAATACATAGCGGGTTCTTCCTCAGTAGCAGCAGTTCCTTTGTTATTTTCTGGCATGGACTACATATAAATTCCTTGCCGCGTTTTTGTCTGCGTACATTTGTCCAATATTCTTCATGTGTTTCTCGGATCCAGCCTGTTATTTGACTCCAGGTGAAACTTCTTTATCTTTCTCATTACTTTCAATCCTCAGTCTGTCAGTTTTGGTAGTTCTTCGAGGCATTCTCATATCAATCTGACGTTTTCTTTCTGGTTGATAGAGGCTTGAGTAGCGCCTCATTATCTGAACATATACAGATACGCCTGAAAAACAGAGGCATATTTACAGAGTGCGTCGCTGTAGTCGGCTCTAGACTTTGAGTATAATCTTGCAGTCCCTGTATACCAGATTTGTTTATTGTCTCATAGTCTGCGTTTCGTTAATCCGTTCACTTCTACTTGGAAAATAATCTGTACTAGATTTTTCAGGAAATGGCTTTGGGCATGTGACCGTTCGCATTTCCAATATTCCCTCCATTCCTCACTTAGTCTATAATTGCCATATGACTCGATTTGTATATAGTCTTGGTATTTGTGTTCTGCAGTCTGTACGAAGGCATTCTGGCTTCACGTTATGCTATTAAGTGACGTGACGGTATTCCCAGGAATATTTCCATTGCCGCGATGGGCATGGTTCGCATTGCTCCTATTATACCTGAACAAGCAAGTCATTGTACTTTACTTAGATTTATTATTGGGCTTGACTGTGATGGCCACCACATGAATGTCGTATACGTAAGATTTGGTTTCACCACCATGCTATAAATCAATTGTAGCATGTTTTTAGCTTGAAATTCTATGCACCTGGCTACCTTTAAATCTGTCAACCGCTTTACTGGTAATATATTTATATATTTATTTAGACTAATATCTAAATTTTTCAACTAGTCCAGTGCTGCAGGGGTTGCCTTGCTCAGCTTGTGGATGGTACCAGGGAAACTTCTTCTGAGGCAGTGGTTTACTATGTGGGCCATAGATTGTTCCACATTTCCATAATCGAAGAGGCTAGAATCTGCTAGTAACTGTTTCCATTTATTTAGCATTGAGTTGCACCTTTCGTGGCCTGTGCGGAATCTATTTAATTGGGACCATTTCTTACGAGGGGGATTACGCCCGGCAGAGATTCTGAAGAATTAGAAATTAAATATTTATTTTTCAATTCAGGGTATTGTTCGAGGAGCGCTATCCAGTAATCATTCACATTTATGTAGTGCTCAACTTCCGTATCCAGCCAAATCCGTCTCCTATATTTCAGTCGGGTCATTGGAATGCTCTCCAAATTATCGTATATAGGAAGATCAATGTTGTTGATAATCTTAGCCCATTCATTCTGTGCAGCAGTGAGACGCCTGATATCCTGTGGGGTAATGTTAGAAAGAATCGGTATCCAGAGACTAGGTGTTGAACAGTATCGGTGACGATTCTCATTTTTCGTTAACTTGTATATCTATTAGCTTGGTGTGAGAGTTTCGATACCAGACAGCAGCATAGTATTCAGCAAAAGAGTAAGCCAGGGACGCTGCTGTTTGCAATGTGTCCTCATTCGCTCCCCAGGAATTGTTGGCAAGTATATGTATTATATTATTGTGGCTCTTCATCTTCCGATTAGTTTTTTGCAGGGGTGCTGTCTGAATGTCAGGGATCGGTCTAACGTTACGTCCAGATATTTAGAGTCGGGATTACAGTTGTTCCGATCACCACCAAATTCGACAGTTAGCGCTCTGTTAGCTTCTTCATTACACTAATGAAAGGCACATGATTAGAATTTTGAAGGGTTTGGTTGTAACCGCCATTTCTTATAATATTCGTCTAAAACTTGCAGATCTTCAGCAAGTTGTAATTGTCCATCCTATAAATTCTAGATTTGGGTGTATAAAATTAGGTCATCTGCATAAAGAAATTTTTGTGATTTTATGGGTGGAAGATCATAGGTGTAGCGTTGTACATTCAAGGAGCCAAAACCGAGCCTTAAGAAAGGCTATTTTTCAAGTTTTTGTTATTGCTGGTTCGATTGTTTAGGCAGAGTCCGATTCGGCGACTACTCAGTATATTCAGGGTACGTTTGCTTAATTTAGCACAGGATATGGTTTTTCGGAATTTAAAAATTATTCCATTTTTCCAGACTGTTACAGGCACTGAAAAGATCGATAAAAACAGAGGATATTTTAAGGCACTTCTGAAAACCTGTTTTAATGGGCTTTGTTAACGCCAAGACTCAGTCACAGTAGTTCCTTCCCGTTTTGAGGCCGACTTGCTCCTAATTACTAATTACGCCGATTGTGGGTGCTATTTTTTTATTCTAAATAAGCCGTTCTAGAAGTTTATAGCAAACGGACAGGAGAGCTATAGGTCTGTAGCTTTCGGTATCTTCCGGGACTTACGAGGTTTTAATATTGTAAGGATTCTTACTTTCTGGAAAATATTAGGATGTCTCCAGTATCTAAAATATTGTTACTTAAGTTTCAACTATTCTGACGCATAGATTCTAAAATTTTTGATGAATTCAGGAAAGACATTGTCAACACCAGGAGCCTTTCTTAACTTGAACCGGGTAATGACCGAATTAATTTCTTCAGTAGAAAAAGGACATGACCATTGCGAATTCTGAGGTAGACTTGAAAAAATATTCTTAATTTCTGTTTTAATATCTCTAGCAAAAGACATGTCGATAGACACATTCCTTGAAATATTTCGGAGCCTTTCAGCTAGAAGGTTGGGGTACACTGGCGAAGTTGGTTTTGGGGATAATCCAGACCTAGTTTTCTGCTAATATTTTCTTGACATTGATTCCAGGAAAGTTTCGAGTCCAGCCTGACCCCGAGATACTTTACGTCCCCCGCTATCTGTATATTGTTTCCTTTTAGGATAAGAATATGTCCGAGTCTCTTCATATTCCTATAGTGAGTCCACACCGTGATTGTAGACTTGTTAGGATTTATATTTAATTTTCTCAAATCCGCCCACTTTGATATCAAACTGAGAGCCTCTTTCATGTATTCCTTGACTGTGTCATTGAACTTACCTCTAATTATAATGTTGTGTATATAATATAAATACGTCTTCAGTATATCTCAGGGCACAGTGTCTATTGTTTTTGAGAGTTTGAAGCAGCCCGTCTGCTACGACGCTCCACAGCAAAGGAGACGGAATTCGTCCCTGATGACATACCCTTGACACTAGGGCAGTCAACATCTCTCTTGCAACAGATACTTCCACTGTTCTTTCCACCAACATGGAATTAATCCCAGCAAAACAGTTTCTTTCAATTCTCCGATTCTTGAAACAATGAATTATTGTTTTAAAAAATGTGTTGTTAAATGCGTCCTCAATATCTAGAAAAGCCCCTTTTTGTGAAGGATTTCTTTATGTTATTAACGAGCCGATGCCTAGTCTCAGTCTCAGTGGACACACACTGTAACGGGCAGATTTCGCCCCTTGTTCATTTTTAGTCGTTTATTTGTAATTTTTGAACAGACCTGTATATGGTAAGATTTTCGCTTATATTTTGTAAATTTTTATATTTAAAAATTTGTATAATGTTTTCTGTTGCGGATATTTATTCTATTGTTAATTAAAATTAGAAATTTCGTCGTAGTAATTTTTTAAGCAGATTTAAATTTAATTAAAAATTACGATATATTGCACGTTTATGTAGGCAACTTTGCTTTAATTATAGTTTGGGTTTTATATAGTTTATATTTTACGTGGGTAGATGGATTTAGAGTTATTGATAAAAATGGTCGAGTTAGTAAATTGTGGAGAGTTTGCTAACAAGTTTAAATTATAAAAGATTTTAGGCGAATCTTTGTTTTAAAATTAATTGGAATATTTACGGCTTTGTCTGTAGCGAATTCAGTTTAAATTGTCATTAATATTTTCATTTAAGATCTCCTTGGTTGTATTGAAGTATCAAAGACATCTCGTGTTTATTTTTCTGGACTCTGGTCTATGATTAAAAATTCTTTGCTGAAAACGTAATTAATTAATATTCTTTATTAGTTAGATTAGTTTGATTGTCTTACTTTTGATGTAGTGAGATAATTTTCTGACATCGTATTCTTAATTAAATTCTTCTCTACAGTGGCTTTATCTGTCGTCCATTTTTCGTAAAAGCTACGTAGTTTTTCGTATATAAGCATCGAGTATGCGAATTCTCGTCTCTTTTGTAGTATAACCGTCGTTTGGAACTGAAAAGCATCTGGGCCATACATCATTTGAAAATTTAAATTAATGAAAAATAATTTAAAGTAATGACTTCTTGGAAGTAGATTTTATTACTCGCTTATGCGGCTTTGTCACTATAATTAATTTAAACAATAGCAAGGATATAGGAGATATCGGAGTATTGTTTATCCTCGAGCTTCGACGGTTTTGAAAATTTTCTTCGTGATATCCACGTGGCCGTGTTATTTCAAATTTCCTTCCGACGCACGACCTTTTACCCTACAATAGGTGAATTTTTTGCGATGTCCATGTTAGGACATTGTTCCCCTATTATAATAATTTTGCTACATTAGTTTTTTCTTTTCTTGAATTCATTAGGGTGCCTGTCGGCACGAGGTTATTTTTGTAAGTACGTGGTACTTTTGCAACTAAATGATATCGATGTAAGCAAGTGGTACCGTTCCATCACCTGGTATAGTTAGTTAAGTAAAAGTTAAGGTTACTTTTACTAATACTTTTACTAATAATCGACTTTTCTATAAGTCGAGGCTATTTTTTTCAATACGAGGCTTTGGAATTATTCGAGCACGTGACGTCCATTTGCAGCTAGAAGTAGTTAGTTCAATAGTCTGGTGAGCGTTTTCCCAGGACGATATTACTCAATCGGAATTGTAAGGCAGTTGTCCTTTCTTCAGCCCACAAGGTAGGAACTATTATATTTTTCCGGAAGATTACAGATAGTCCATATTAACTCTCTACGACGAATTTGTTAGTACCTATTGCATAAATTATCGTAATTAAAGTATTACTTTTTTTGTGGATGTTTCATCTAGTACTGTTTAAGCAACCGATACCCCTTATTTTGCGTATACAGTGCAGTTTGCGTATTGTGAATTATTATTCATTATCGTACAAACGATTTCTAAATCTTAAGAATTAATTATAACTGTGTAAATAATTGACACAAACGTGGTATCAACTTTACTATCATAATTGCGTTGTTTCATTTTTTTTATTACGATCTCAAACTGTAGATTGATTAGTTTTTTTTCTGATATTTAATAATCTAATTATTATACTGAAACTACAAGAATCTCGATGTAAGATTTATCGAAAGATCTTTAGATAAATTACTCACCAATTTATTTTTTAGACTAAGCATACCATTTACGTATTTGTGACTTAATTATTTAAACACTGCTTAGGTTGTATCAATTTTTTTTATTTTTCTAAGTTCATTAATACACTTTTACTGTTACTTTAATTTAACGCCAGTAGTTAATTGCTTTTTAATGCATATTAAATGTTCATGATTTTTTATATACAAAATTACTATACTGGGTGAGCCACTTACTCGGTGTCACTTATTTACTTTAATTCAATTATTTTTGTCTGTTTCCATTAAACATGTTGGTCAATAATATGGTGGCTTCTGACCTTTACTTAGATTTTTGCAGCATTTTGTCCTGTGAATTTAATTTACTTTGGCGTTGTTCAACGTTGATTTTTCTTGTTCTATTTCTTGTTACTGTTATATTTTGGTGTTTTATTGTTATGGTAACAATTTTCCACGTATTTACTTGCGATTTGGTTAACTTGGCGGCGCCTGTGTTCACTGTACCGGCTCGAGAGTATAAACACGGTGGGGTCTATTATAAAATAACCTCTCCTAGCTCGCCTCTTAACTGTGTTCGATGTACCGGCTCGAGCATATTATAAAATAGCCTCCCATAGCTCGCCTCTTAACTGAGCTGGTCTTCCGAAGATCTCTGGGACAATCGTGTTGTTGGGGTAAGTTGGTAAGTCATACACGACTAGTACGACATACACCCATACATACATACACATGCACCCACGCATGCACGCACCAACGCACGCGCACGCCACACACACACGCACACATGCACCCACACACGCCCGCACATATGCACGCACCCACCCACGCCCACGCACGCATACACCACGCACGCGCACATGCACCCATACACACGCAAAGACACGCAAAGATAACAATAAGCATCTAATACGGATGGGAATTCATATGAATCAAAAAACCTAAACTTTACTAAATACTAAGGTTTTTATAGATTTAATTAAAATACAAGAGAAAAGAGCCAAACAAATAAATAAAAATTTTTGATCATGCATTATCAAAAGAAATCAAACAAAATGACAAACAAATCAAATCAACAAACAATGTATAAAGCCTGAAAGCAAAAATATATAAAGCGGAATGGTATACTTATCTATGTGAGAAATATGAGAAATACTCCTCCAGAGAATAAAACGCGTGCTCATTTGATAACTTTTCGATCCTGATCAAAATGCAACAGCAGATCTTTTATATGTTATTACATGCGGCAATTTATATATATATGTACGTCTGCGTTGATAGGACTCATGTTTACGATAAGGATACTCAAGGTACTGGAAGGTTGGCGATCGTGTCTATTTCTGGTGTTGTGAGAGTTGATGTCAACGTTTGTCTTAAATTTATTAGAGTTTTCGTAGATGTAACCGTATATTTCTAGAATGTAGATGCAACAAAGAGGTAATATACCTAAATGTTTTAAAAATTGCCACGATTCTGTATAATGGAGCACCTCTCACGTAGAAGGCGAAGCACCCAAAATGCCACAGCATATTGTAGCCTAGAGTTAATCTCTGCATAGCATAGTGACAGCAACACTTGTATTGGGACATATTGTCGCATGCTGCGAATAAAATAGATTCTGGTGAAATTTCTTTTCGACAGCTGCATACAGTGGTTACACCAGATTAGGGTATCCGGGATAGTAACTCATAGAAACTTCGTATTGTCACTTCGGTCTAACGTGTGATTGTCCAATCAAAGGGCAAGATCACTAACAGGTTTTTTTCTAATGTGGAAATGTAGAAGTTTTGCTTTGTCGAAGCTCAGTGACAATTGATTTCCAGAGAACAAATCATAAAAAATTTGAAATAAATTATTTTCTTTTGCAGTATTATTGGCAGAGTTCAAAAGGAGCAGATGCCGTCTGCATAAATCGTCAGCATTACTTCAGCCAGAAATAATGCAATATTGGTATGTAGATCAAATCGGACAGGTCCAAGAACCGAATCTTGCGGTATTCTATTGATAACAGGCAGACAGTGGGTCGTACGCATGTTATATTAGAGTTGTTATCTATAAAGTTTAACTTGACAAATTGCGTTCTATCTTTCAAGTAAGTACAGAACCAATTACTGGCGCAAACTCTGGTTCCGTATTTATTCATTTTGTCTAGCAATATGTTATGTTCGACGCTTCTGTAGGTCGCAAAATATGCCAACAACTATTATACAATATTCAAAAATATTTGACAGTGGTAACCGGTCTATAATTAGAGACAAATCCAGCATCCCTTTTTTAAACAGGAACTATAGCAGAAGTTTTGGGAATAGTGGGAAAAATTCCTTCGGAGAAAGATAGATTGACAAAATCTATTTAATGGCATCCCACATAGCAGCCATTTTATTTCCGGAATTCATAATGTGATTATTATAGCAGTGGTGTCTAGTATCTCTTACCAGAGATCTGTGTTGTTGTTTAGCCTATGTGTAGGCATCGTTGAGCTGTGGATATATTTTTGCAGTATGTACAATGTACATATCATGTAGAAGGGAAAAATTTTTCGAATTTTTTATAAAAATCATCTACTTCGTAAACCTCATGCCACAATTCCTTTGAAAAATAAATTTTAAAAGTAGTTTTATTGGTGCTATTGAAAATTCTTTTTTCTATATGGTGATCTTTAATATTTGGTAAAACGAAGTCATTGTAAATTGACAAATCTAATAAATCGATGGTCGGAAAAATACATGTCTCCACACCATCACTACACTAGCGATAATATTGTCAATTCGAATTTTGCTACAGGTGCTAGTCTGTAGGGATGCGTTATATTAATTAATGCACGTGTTTCAAATCTAAATTGACATTGAAATCGCCGCGAATAAAGAAAATATTATTGTCAAAAATATTGTCTAACATTTCGACCGGGTAATTCAGAAAAACGTTAAAATTTGCCTTTGGAGGTCTATATATATTTATAATATAAATATCTTTTCATGAAATTTACCTTTGGAATCCCATGCTTCAAAATCTATATCTTGGACATATCTAGTGGACATATAATTCAATGTAGAAACATTCAAGTGTTGGGTTTCGTATGTACATACAAATAATAATTATTTCGTATTTTTTTCATGTATTAGGAAAATGATTAAGTAATAAGCATTATATAATAGGAGTGCTTTCATATTTAGAAAAATATTTTGTTCTATTAATCCAAAACGAAAACTTTTGAGTTGATAATGTCCGTAGAAAATTAACTAAAATACTATTTTTAGAAATGTTGATGCTTTTATTATAATTCTCTGTAGCTTCTTCGGCATTTTTTCTCGTATTCCACCAACATTTAGATGAAGATCAATATAATGTAATTAGTTTCAAGAACGATTGAGATTACACATCTTTCGGTATCTATCGTCCTATCAGAGGGTTAACTTATTCTCTACTAATTTCAAACTTGTCGATAGGTCCGTGTGAATTATTAGAGGCCAGCCCTTGTCTTGACTAATTTGTTTCAATTCCCTTTTGTCCGGTGGCGCTCTCAATTCACTGGTGTTTGTATGAGTGTGTCCGCATATCTATGAGTGTATATGTGTTATTTGTGTGAGTGTGTCCGTAAACATGTTTATCTGGGGTGGCATTAGAGACAAGGTTTCTTTTTTCAAGAGTATAGAAGACAAACAGTTAATTCCATAGATCGGACTGTCAGATAGGCGACTGTGGAATGCCATTTTTTCCAAACCCAATAATATGAAATTCGTGTTTGTACTGATGTTTATATATATATATATATATATATATATATATATATATGTATGTATATGCACATAAATATGTACAGAAACAACAGGTGAAAAAGAAAAAGAGAGGATTCACTAACGAAAATTTCTTAGCTACCGCTCATAATTCTGAGCCGAGTGTAGAGATAACATTCATACCGTCAGTTATTAACACCGATTTGGGGATACTGGACTCACCTATTCTACCACTTCGGGTGTCTGATGACTCTTTCGTTTACAAGAAATGTATGAAAAGCCTTTGTGTAATATGTTACTTTTTCACGTAGAGGAAATAACATTTTAAAATTAACTTAATTTACAGTGCGCTAGAATATAATCTTCAAAATACAGCTTTGACAGAAAGCAATTTGCAAAAAAGCAATTAATAGATTTAAGAGATTTTACGGTGGAATTCAAATATTTTTAGAATATATTTAAAAATAAGTACTTCTAATCCACGTCAGCAATCTTGAACTTTTTTCAATAATATAGTAGGTTGTTTTCTATAATTGAATCTGAAAAATTGCATTAGCAATGAATTTTTTCTAGTATTTCGTAAACATTATTGTTACTATGCTCAGTGACATAGAAAGTACACACCTAGTAAGGGTGATCAATTTTGCCAAATTTTGGCAGAAATACGTTACTAATATAAAATCTAAAATTTGTGACCATATATTAACTAATAGTGTTGTATCATTTTGGTGAATCTATTTGAATTATACTGGTCTATAAAGAAAAATCATCAGACGTAATTTTAGGTGGATTGGGCTATTTTTGTAATGGCGATTACAAATCTGACCTCAGTTTATTTCCAGCTCGTAACGCTTTCCATATGAGGTGGTATATCGAGTTTAAAAAGACGGTATTTCCCAATGTTAATAACTGTTTAAAACATTATAAAGGAGTATACAAAGTTGTGCAATAATAGATAGATTACATGAGGTGTCCGTAAAGCTTATTCCACTACGACCTTTCTAGGCCTATTCGGGTTCTTGTGCAATAATAAGCAAAGACGTGTATTTCTTGTAGAAATATTGCACAATATTGGACGAACATTTCATCATCCTAGGTGGTCTCTATATAAACCCCTGTCAGCTGCTTTCTAGGGTATGTTATGTATTGAGGCGTTTATGTTCGGAAGTAAATATACGAGTATTTTGAGAATGTATTATTTCTCTAATTTTCACTCGGTTTTATCATACAGCACATTGGCGTGAGATATTTCGTTTGAATCGGAAAGAGCACTTAGGATACAAAAGAAACCTGTTCGCATAATCAATCATTTGATTGTCAATACAAGTTGTTGGCTATTTTTTGACACTTTGGGTATTTTGCCATTGCCTTGTGTTTATATGTATATTCCAATTGTTATGTGCTAGAAACAATATGCATAGTTTTAACAGTTTGAATAAATACCATAGCTACAACAAGACATGGCTCATTGTTGGAAACACCGAGGAACCATTTGGCTGTCTATGAGATAAATCCATATTACTAGGCTATCGTGACGTACAATCACCTCCTGGAAAGCTTTATAATGTATGACGAAGATGGATTTAAGGAAAAAATCAAAAGACTAGCTGAAACTTTCAGTACCTCCTTCAACTTCGGGAACAACCAGAAATCTGAAGCTGCCAAATCAGGACTTTACAAAAGGGTGCGAAGTAACCGTGAATTTCAGGTTTGTCACTGTCTTCATCGTTTTATTGTTGTAATTCTGTCCTTATGACAGAGTTTTGCACGTCGCACCCACTTTCGTAAATTTCGATGGGCGCTCATTAAAACTTCGATCACAGATAGTTGCTTGGTACGCACCTCAGAAATCGAACTCATAATAAATGACGCTGCTACTCAACGACGCTAGACAGTAAAATGACATTTTGTGTGCTAAGACGAGATACTCTAAATTACCGTTTCCAAGTTAGAACTTGTTTCTATCCCCACTACTCGCACAATGTCATTGTTGGAGACCTTATATATCAGTCCGCTCTCGTATAAATGACAAGGTTTTTGTGATTTTAAAAGTTTTTTTTCTTTGTTTTACTCCTATAACTAATACTCATATTAGTTATAGAACATGAATACTTTTTTTATTGTATTGTTTGACATATACACTACTGATGTTGTTCAATGGATAAATAAGTTATATTATCATTATAAGATTAGCAAATGAATTTGGACAGTACTAGTTATTATTTGCCCGCGAATCAATAACAATATTCAAAATTGGCAGTAGATATGCATCATTTAGACACCTAACTGCATAATAAATTTCTAAATAGTCTGCATAAACCAGAGCTGGATATTTCAACAAAGAGAGCAAATCGCTATTAAGCAATAAAAGGATATCTTCAATAATTAAACGTTATGTATTTGCATTCAATACCAGATGAACCACTTATTTTGCGTAATCAGATATATATGTATACTGGGATATGTACATATAAATCTCGTGACAAGTGTATTCTTCTAATGAACTAACAAATTGATTCCCAACACTTCACGTTTTACTTCCGTAATGAGACAAGCAATATTAACATCGCCTCGTGTTATACAAACATTAATCTTTTAAAGTAAATTGTAGATTTGGTTTTGTAGTTGCGATTTCTTCGCTTAATAGATTCGATTAAAGCGGTTGATTACTAATTAAAAGAACTTTAAGAAGTTTGCTTGTCTAACAGTCGCGAATATTTATACATGCAGAATTTAATCACACCAACGTCATCATCTTGGCAAATATAAATATTTTTTTAATGAATACTGATTTATTAATAATTAGAACAACTTATATACAATATAGCCAAATGAATTGTTATGACGTGAGCTAATTTTATAGATTTTGTACTATAAAGAGAAATCACTTCATTAATTCGCTCCCTCTTGGATTCTAAATCTCTTATGCCATTAAGTAGTACTTTTCAGAAGGCTATTATTTATTAATAAGGTTAGTATGTGCATATTATGAAAATGGAATGGATGGAAAACATAGCAAATGTTAACGTATAGAAGGTTGCAGTTAATTAAATTAAAATAAACTTAGTACATGCTGATGATGTTCATTACTAATTGTAAAACCGAAATACAATAAGGCATAGAATTATTAAAAGTATGCTAGACTTTCGGCCAACCTAATTAGATGTAATAAAAAAAATAACCGAATATTGACCTTTAAGGAAGCATCTGCGCAGTATGAACTCGGTTAGTGAGCCCTGGCATCAGGGGTAAGCTCAGTGGCGGCTGGCGCATAAGCGCTGCAGTGCTACAGAGCTCCCAAAAAATTGGGCGGGCGAACCTGTATTAGTTATAACTAGTTTTCTTTTACATAATTTTTCCGACATTTCTGATGTTTATAAAAGCGTAACATATTGTTGTGAAAATTCTCCCCCTGTATATCAAAAAATTTGCATATTTTTCTACATCATCCTGTAGAGGACATCAAACCCTACAATTTGACACCTCAATCATCAAAATCCGATCAGTAGAAGCCGAGATATTCGCTTCCGAAATTCCAACACTAACGCCGGTTATATATAGTATATTATCAAATAATATACAATAGGCGACCAGTGGAATAACCAACCTAATTCGCGCGATCGCTCACGTGTTCCTTATCTGGTCCACACGTACGTGCGCTCAGAGCTCTTTCAAACACCCGCGCGCACCCCGCTACCCCCCGCGGCTGTCTTAAACCAATGCGTGATTTTACCAGGCATGTTCGCTGCATTTAGACCAGCGCGGAGGGCGATATGATTCGGTATCTAAACTAATATTATAAAGAGGAAACATTTGTGTTTTTGTATGTATGTTTGTAATGCTTTCACACAAAAACTACTGGACCGATTTCAAAAATTCTTTCACCATTAGAAAGCTGCATTTTCACTGAGTGACATAGGCTATATTACATTTTCAAAAAAAAATATATCCCCAATAAAAATGCATTAATGTAACCCAAGGTGTGAAAAAATTAGTTACAAAAAATCTGCCATCGCGTACGCTGCGGAAACTATTGTTGATAGAACAAAAAAATGTTCTACAGTATTATAGAACGTATTAATATCTACAAAAAAGTCCGCGAAACCATATGTCCAACTACTGTAGTTATGCCACTATAACTACTTTTTTACATTTTAAAAGTTAATAAAAGTGCCGACAATAATCAAACCATATTATCCATACCTCTGTATTATTTCTTATCCTATTAAATGACATTTTATTAAAGACCATTTCAATATCAGTAAAATACTTTTTAAATTATTAAAATCGGACATTCCATTCAAAAGATATAACGAGTTTAAAAATGTCAATCTAAAGAAAATAATGTTATAATATAATGTAGTAGTATAGTAAAAATGTATGTATGTTTGTAATGCTTTCACACAAAAACTACTGGACCGATTTCAAAAATTCTTTCACCATTAGAAAGCTGCATTTTCACTGAGTGACATAGGCTATATTACATTTTAAAAAAAAAAAAGATATCCCCAATAAAAATGTAACCCAAGGTGTGAAAAAATTAGTCACAAAAAATCTGCCATCGCGTACGCTGCGGAAACTATTGTTGATAGAACAAAAAAATGTTCTACAGTATTATAGAACGTATTAATATCTACAAAAAAGTCCGGGAAACCATATGTCCAACTACTGTAGTTATGCCACTATAACTACTTTTTTACATTTTAAAAGTTAATAAAAGTGCCGACAATAATCAAACCATATTATCCATACCTCTGTATTATTTCTTATCCTATTAAATGATATTTTATTAAAGACCATTTCAATACCAGTAAAATACTTTTTAAATTATTAAAATCGGACATTCCATTCAAAAGATATAACGAATTTAAAAATGTCAATCTAAAGAAAATAATGTTATAATATAATGTAGTAGTATAGCGATGGCCATATTCATTTTCTTTGTAATAAATTGACAATCGAAAAATTATAACTGGAATAAGAATAGTATTGGCAGAAGGAATTTAATAACAAGTTCAATGAGAATGAAAAGTAATAGGAAACAGGCACAGAGAAGCTGTTATAGAAAGAAGTTAAACATAAAGTGATATAAAATCCAAAAATTAAGGATCACAAGAAAGGAAGATTAAATATTTAAGAGAGTACACTCACTATTGTATTTATTCAAGGTAGGATCGAAGAAAAGACAACATATACGATACAAATTTTATTAAAAGAATTTAAATATCACTGAGATATTTGAAAGATGACGTTTTTGAAGTAATTTCGACAATGTGTCAAAAGCCAAATGACAGGAACATTATCAAAATAGCGGGTTACATTGTTTATAAGTTATGTTAAATTAGTAAATGGACTAAACAGATTTAATAAGCGATGAGCCACCACCAAAAAAATGCAAACGTCCAAATAACAGCAGATTTAATCATCGAATTTCGGCTTTAGAGGTGTGTGATGTTATTCTAAATTGTGCAAAAGATCGATTTCATTTTAAAGAGCATCTAGTAGTGGCATCACTTTTTTTTCGGAATGCTTTGGAGAGTATTGCAGTAAATTTCCTGAGGACAAACTCACTTCCGCATGCTTTTATTATCCCACCCTTGATAAAGAAAGATTACGAACTGAATTGTCTGTTATTTACTCAAGAACTGATTGTAGATCTTTAAAAGGCGCACTACCTCTTCTAAAATTTTTAATAAAAAACAATCTGGGAGATACGTTGAAGGAGACTAGAAAATTATTAAAAATTGTAATAACAACTCCCATGACAACATCAGAGGCCGAACGATGCTTTTCAACACTAAATCGAATTAAGACGTTTCTCAGAAATTCAATGACCGAAGATCGTTTAACATCTCTTTCCATGCTATCTATCGAAAAAAAGTTTATCTCCGAAATAGACAATTTTAATGACAAAGTGATAACAAAATTTGCAAATCGAAAAGAACGTAGAATAGATTTAATTTATAAGAAATAATTTGTTAGTAAAGTAGTGCTTAGTGACTCTTATTTTTTTGTGTAACAATTGACAATCGTTCCAGAAATACATTACTTCAGTGCGGAAGGCGAAGAAAGCACGATAAGATCGATGGGAGACAACCTCTTACTGCCCGTGCAAGGTAAATTTTTTTGTAAAACTTGCAGAACACCTTCAAATTTTTAGCACGAGCCGTCACTGGGTAAGCTCGAATTGCGGTCGCGGTCATCATATCCTTTAATATCACACCTGAATTGCGGTTGAAAATTGACAGATAGTACTAGTCTAGGTAATCCTGTCCTGAATTGCGGTTAAAGCATTTCAACAAATAGTTAGAAATTATCTATACTTCAATAATTATAATTGAAAGATGGTGTGGAGTTCGATAAAATTTATTTTATTTACACATTTCACAAAATCTATTCTACTTATTTTATTTTGCTTATATTGCGTTATTTTATCTGACACACATTTTTTCCTGTTTAAGATATCTTTCTGTTGATACCTCGGATCGTTAGCGCTATTTAATTTTATATAAGTGTCTGTTTGACAATTCTTTATGGATTTCAAAAAAAAACATTGATATTTGGATGGGGAGATGGACAATTCGCATTTAACTTTGAATGGAAGGACTCGCATCCGTTAGTGGTATGCGATAAACTTGCAGTATTAGCTGCCCATATTTCAGGTGGAAAACTAGAGTCCTCGTCTATGTAATTATCAACCAAGTAGTCCGTGAATTTGCCTAGTCTTGCATCTGCAGGTTGCTCAGTCATAAGTTCTACGAAGGCGTCTCCTACTTCTCTAGGATCCAAAAATATTAAACCGAAGACATAGTGGAGCCATTTTCCCAATTGGGATGTTTTACTGCTGTATTCCTTAGATAATCCCAGTGACTGAATTTTTCGCCACCTACGTATTGAAAAAAAAAGAACGTTTCAGTGTTTACAGTCAAACAATGCATATCGTTAAATACAAAAAAGTGAATCTAATTAGAAGTGAAGATTGTGAAATACGTTTTTAAATATTTGTAATTTTACGTAAGTATGGTACTCACCAAGATTGTGTCAAATGGAATTTGCATTCTATTATGTTGATATTCCGAAAACATTGCAGAATACCTAAATGTATAGCCTTTTCAAAGTCAACAACGACATTTTTGGGTTCAAAAAGTTCTCCTAACTGTTCGCACTTAGTTTTTAGTAGTTCAAATAAATTACTATAAGTTTGCATTTCTTTATCCTTCAGCAGACAATACACTAAAGGGATGTACGTATTTCCCGTGTACGTATGAATTGTAAACAATTGTAGAAAGTACTTAGTACAATAATCAAAAGTGCCGTCGACAAGAATTGTTTCTTGACTACATAAAAATTTTAAGTTTGATGCAGAAGAAAACACAACAATATTTAATTCATTTTCGTTTGCAATCAGAAAGTCTTCTTCCCTGATTGTTTTGATTTCAATACCATCCAAGAATTCGTGGACATCAGATATTGAACTCGGCAGTTTTGGAAAACTCTTCAGTCTGGCGTGACTAATATTATTGCAAATGTATTTAACATCGCGGCGCGTCATTGTTTCAAGAACCTCAGTGTGCGCCCCAAATTCTAAATGGATTAGTTTACTAGGCCTATCGGAAATTGCAGATTCAGCTTTTCGCTTTACCTGGTTGCTTATTATCTGTCGATTCAACACCTTATCACTAACTGATTCATGGCAGTGTTCACCTATTTTTCTTGAAAACACAAATTCTGTTCCAACTGTATATATCTTCGATTTGCAAGATTTATAAGTACAACACCAACACAATTCACCACTAGTTTTCAGTTCTCGATATTGGCGGAATTTAAAATTGTCTATTACTAGAAGGAGTTTGCCTTTCTCGCTGAGCATTGTTTTAAACTCCATTGTAATTTGAAAAATCTCAAGATATATAAACTTTTACCAACACTTAACAAAAACAAGAGTAGGTTAGATATTACACTAGCACTCAGAAATAACGGGAATGAACTATATACGAAATAAATGAACTTGTACCTTATATACATCCGCCTCTCTCCATGATGCAGTCATTTAAAATCAATTTTCCCCATTGATATTATTGTATTTGTTATATCTATTGCCAAATTTTATGTTATTCACAGAATCTTAAGAAATATACAAACACCTAATGTAACATAATTGCACTTCCATTCAAAGTTCCACGGAAACTTTATGTAAAATTTGAAATGCGTAAGATAAGATAATGATTGCAAATTTGCATTTGAAATGTCTTAACCGCAATTCAGGTAAGGATTATAAAACCCTTCAGCGCTCCAGGTAGGAATATTGACCACGACCGCAAGTAATGCTCGCCGGGTATCAGTACCAGGGCATTAGTGTGAGTACCACATATTATATGTAATTTGTGTCTTTATGGACTTCGAGATCCGTTGAAAAGTGTCATTCTGAAAATCTATAACATGGCGAGAACCACAAAGTCATTTTCGCGGTTGCTACTATTCCAAAATAGATGTAACTGGTTTCTCTGTGAAAAATGAAAAGAAAGTAGAATGAAAAATGTAGGCCAATTCGTCACAGTGATACTATCCAATTTTTCTTACTACTACTAGTTGTACGGCCGTTTCAGAAACAAGGAATAGAGACTGATACAAGTGCTGGCGGAGTACATCAGATTCAGAACGGTTTCACGTTAGTATTTCGGAGATACTTGGAAAGTTCAGTCAATGGCAACTAAATGATTTTATTAGGGATATGCTCTTTCCAAGAAGAATGCAGAACTTTACTGTAACTAGGTGTCTGTGTATCGTGCTGTTATAATGGTGTCTGTGGTACTCTTATAATCAAAACCTTAATATTTTAAAATTTATATTTAAAAGTCAATGGAACATTTTGCTACTGCCATGATGTAAATGGACTATTCCAAAAAAATTGGAAGAAAAATCCTATCCAAAAGAAGTTTGCAAGCTAACAGAAAACCATAAATTCCCATGGCTCACTATATGCAGTTAAAAGAAGCATCTGATAATATTAACTTTTGGCAGCAGTTAATAACAAAGAACATCAATGGAGCATTTTCCATGCTCTAAAGGTAATTGAGATTTTGACGGGTTTACGAGCAAGGTTTACTAAATACGGACACTTTCTGTGTCTACGGGGCTGTCCCGTTTGAACATTCAAGCAGTTGCTCTATTAAAATCAAACAACATTTTTCTTTCGCATAAAACTTGGATTAATAAAAAACTATACTAAGGCGCCTAAAAGACACATTCCTCTGGATTTACGTATCTTGAGGAAAAATTTCCCAAAATAAATATAACAAAATTAAAAGACAATCTTTGTGACGGCCTAGATAAAGGAAACCTTACAGGATGACAATATTAAGAAATGTTTAACTGAAGTTGAAATGTAAGCACGGCAGGTTTTTATGTGGTTATGTCAAAAAATGACTGCTTATCTCTACATATCGAAAAGTGAGTTACTGAATATCTTTGAAAATGTACTTCTTACATTTATATTTAAATACTTTTTTTTGAAAATCTTACAGCAATAAGCGATGAACAATAATAATAAATTTTACACTGAAAATACCGTGGTAGAAAATCAAGTTGATTTGCTTCACAACCATGTCTCTGTTCTTTTATTGTTTGGAGTTGCAGTTTAACAAAAAACTAACCCAGGTGAATCGACAGCAACTAACTATAGCATTCAAATTACCATGTTTATTTGAATATTTGAACATGGCAATAATTGGAAATTAAGATTGAATAGGTTGAATTAGAACCAAATTGGTCAAAATATAGACGCACATATCCTAGGTGATATGCAAACAGCGGCTAAGTTGCAAGCGAAGAAGTTCAGATAATTCTGAGAATAATGAAATAGAATAACTAAACATAGAAATAACACAGAAATGTGATAAACGAAATGCAGCAGAATTTGTAATTGGTGAAAAGAAAGCTCTGATTATTTTCAAAAGAATTCAGATGTGGCGCAAATTAGAAAGTAATTTGTAGTAAAACTGTAGAAATAATGAAGTTATCGGTGTTAAATATGTGAAAAGTATTTATTAAGAATAAGTGACAATAATGTCACAAAAAAGAGGAAATTGAGAAATATACACATTTCGCAACAAAATGAAAAGAGTTCCGAAGGCTTGAAAAATAACAGAGTTGAATTTTAGTCACTGGTATCACAACTACAAATACAGGGTTACCGCAAAATAGCGACAAAGATATGCGAATCTGAAGAGTTCTTACAAATGTCTAATTGGAAATCGAAAAAGTAATTTATTTGTAATTCGTCCAAAATTACCAAGTTTTTAGGGCTAAATGTAGTTGAAGTGGGTTAATATCTTTGCTTTTTCTATATTTACCAAAATACAGCTGTAATTCAAGTTCATTGATCTGCAAAAAAATCGAAAATTCTGAACCATAACTTTTAATAATAAGTTCCTATTCTTAAAAATAGTGAATGTTGTTGTTTTCTTACCAAAACATACTCAGCCGAACAGGGCGATGTTTTTTATGCGGATATCAATAATAGCCTTTACGTCGAATAGTTACTTAAGCAGAGTTGATATAGAAAGTGACAATAATCAAGATGAAATGGAAATCAGTAATTTTAAGAAAAGAAATTTAAAAATTACGAGAAAATAGTACCAGACTGCTACAAAATGGTACAAAAAGTAACGTAAACATATACCTAGAATTCATTATATATAGAGAATATAGGAAGTATCGAAGCTGCTGAATCTCCTTAAATAATAAAAGAGTTTAACCATTAAATTATTTAAATAATAATAAAACGATTATTGTCCGAGCAAACTTTACAAAATGTATAACTTGAGAATTATGTATCCAGTAAAATCAATTAAAAAAAAAAGCAAATGCGGTTCAGAGTTGTACAGAACAAAAGTGGAAATTCTGACACATTTATAGGAGAGAAATTAAGACAAGAATAAAAATGTAAGGAAGGAAAAATAAAAAAATAAACATGGAAATAGTAGAAAATCAAACGAGAAATGAGTTAGATTATAGTAAAATTTTAAAACAAAATTATAACAATTTTCTATTATATGTTAATGAAACTATGAACTTATGATTAACATTTTATTTGGGAAACTGTTATAAATTTATCATACTGTATACACATTAAAATATTTTTATTTTGACAAGCAAAAATATTTACATTGTACAGTACCTGATGATATACATGTATGTTAATAATATGTAATTTTTTTTATTGTCGTGAATGTGGTTTTCCTTTATTTACGTAGTAATTAACTGCCTCGATAACATTCCCCAAAAGACTTTTATATATATAAAATTCAAAAAAGTTAGTAGGTATTAAATTTAAATTCTTATTATATAGTTACTAATTATTAACGTGTAATTTAGGTATATATTATAATACGTATCATAATCATAATACAAGCCAAGCAAATGCCGTACTCTAAGATAAAATAGAGGAATATATATTGGAGTAACTGTAAAGAACAGCGTTAGGGCCAAACAATCTTACGAAATCGGAAAATATAAATATAATATATATATAATATAAATATAATATAATATAAATATAGACCAAGATTCATTTTTAAACAGAAAAAAAAGAAACTTTGTACTATTTCTTTTATTATTAAATTTATTACTATTAAGATAAAATAAAACAAATTTTATGAATTTCACTTTTTAATTATCACTGTAACGAGTCGTTTCGCACCAACCTGGGCTTCGTCAGACATATAACTAACTTATTTACAAAATATTTTTTATATTAAACACAAGTAAACAGTAACAAGCAAAAACACATGTTTTATTTTAAAAAATAGTCAGAGGGATGGGTGCTTTTTATTACGGGATGTCTATACAAAACTTTCGCTACGGTTTATAAAAAAAATTTATTAGAGTCACTGGAAATCAATAAAATCAAGAAAACTGACAAGATCTTAAATGATCAATTAGAAACAAATAATTCACCCTTACTTAATCTATTTATTTGATTTGCAGACAGTTACATAGTGTATAGTATTTTTGTATTTTTCCATAGAATTCTTTATCCCTGTAATATAATGTAAACCTTTAGTTTTATTACTTAAGAACAGAACATTTTTTTTATAAACCGTAGCGAAAGTTTTGTATAGACATCCCGTAATAAAAAGCACCCATCCCTCTGACTATTTTTTAAAATAAAACATGTGTTTTTGCTTGTTACTGTTTACTTGTGTTTAATATAAAAAATATTTTGTAAATAAGTTAGTTATATGTCTGACGAAGCCCAGGTTGGTGCGAAACGACTCGTTACAGTGATAATTAAAAAGTGAAATTCATAAAATTTGTTTTATTTTATCTTAATAGTTATAATGGAATTTCATCAAGTAAAGGCCGAAACAATCATATATATTAAATTTATTACCCAATATACACGAATAAATACGAAACTGTAGTATCTGCGTAACACAAGTAATAGAAGAGTATAGAAATCTGAATGCGTTGCAGTACGTTGACGAGTCTACAGCATGATTGAGAGTGTGGCGGACCAATAATAATAAATGGGTTAAAATGATAGAAGTACTAAGCAAAAAATGTGAGAAATAACATGTTTATTATGAGAGATTTCTTTTCGGTGTATTTTACTTGTTGGAAAAACTGCACAATTCATCCTTACCTATGGAAATTTAGAAAATATAAGAACATTTCAAACGCAAAATTTTCATTTGAAAAATTTTTGGAAGTTCAAAATCTAATTAGACAGCGCACGGAATTTACGCTTGCTCTAATTGGTTTAGTAGAATGACTACCATTTTAAGTCAATTTAACAATTTTAATATTTAATGAAGGGGTTGAAAGTTTTCAGCACTTATTGATTTGTTAAAATTATATATTACTATTATTATATGAGTCCTTTGATTTTGTTTTGTGGTCGAAGTTGCCTCCATTTCCACTCCACTGTTTCGTATCTCCCAGGGTTGTGACGTGTTTGTGTCTGATTAATAAATAATCGTGTGTTTTTGTGCGGTCCTGTGTTGCGTGTGTTTAGTCTGTGTGTTTGTCGCTTTTTTGCGTTTAAGTCACTGGTCATCGGTCTTTTGCGTTTCAGTCATGTGTGTGTTTACTGTTTGTTGTTGTAAAGAGTAATTATTTTCTGTGTTTGCGTTACAAAGTATTGTATCTGCTGTGTTGTTGCGTTTGTAGAGTATAATGTTATTAGCATATTGCCTAAGGCAAGTGCTAATTCGTCAATTGTGTTAGGTGTTGTGTTTTTTTGTTTTTGTGTCCAGGGGTTAGTTGTTGGGGATGGTGCTGGTATGTATTTAGGTTTGGGTGTGGTTTTGTTTGCAGGATTGTTTGGGTTGTTAGGACAGTTTATGAAGGTTGACATGTGAGGACCACCGCAGTTTGCACACTTCGGTGGGGTTGTTTTCGTCTTTGTACATAGGTGTGTCGAGTGTTCGTCTCCGCATTTCATGCATTTGTAGTTTACATTACAGTTTTTTTGATGGTGTCCAAAAGTCTGGCATTTGTGGTATTGTATTATGTCTGTCCGTTTGTTTAGTGGTTCGATTTTAATTGTTAGTCCGCAGCAGTCGTGTATGTTGTAGATTGATTTGTATTGTCTCGTCAGTTCAATTAATACTAGTGGTGCAGGTATGCCGTGTTTACCGTTCATACGTTTAATTTTTAATTTCGGGTAGCCTTGGTCAGTCAAGTCGTTTGTAATGTCTATGTCAGTGATAAAGGTAGGAATGCCTCGCATAACTACCTTTAGTGTTTTTTCGCTTCTTAATTGAAACGTTAAAATTGAATGTGTTCTGTGTCGAGTATGTGTTTAAGTGTACTGTAGTCTTCGTCAGTTTTTGGTTCGATGTGAATATCAGGTTTCACAAGTTTGTTTTGTACGGTGTTAATGTTGTGTATTTTAAGTATGTGTCGTATATGTGCCCATTTGTCTTTCTCAGTTATTATTATTGGTGCGATTTTGTGTTGTGTATTGCGTGTTTCGGTGTTTGTGTTTTGTGTGGTGTTTGTTTTGTCACTTACCCTGGGTGTGCTGTCTGATGTTGATGGTTGTGGGGTGAATTCGGTTACTATTATTAAGAATTTAGTTATTTATATATAGCAAACGCCAATTAAGTTGGCGTGAGGAGGGGTAAGTTCGCGCAGGATTAGAAGTAGTGGGGAGATTTGTATTTGGTTTTACATCAAATATCAGATAATTCTAACCTCTGAGCGTGTATCACTTTATGATCCCCTAGCAAAGACATTATGTTCCATCAAACGACGACGACAAATGTATTCTGACAATTACTAGTAGTGGGGGTGGACGTTTTTAAAAACGGCTTCTGAGCACCCCCTCCTCGCGCCAACTTAATTGGCGCTTGAGGATACATTTAGTTTCTACTATTAACGTATCTCTAGCATCCTTTGACCTCAATATTGTCGTTATACACAAGCTATTAATATTTTAATTTTATTATTATCAAATTAACCTATTAATATTTAATTAATGGAAGAAAAATGAATTTTATGTTTGATATTCGTTGGTAGAAATAAACAACCGATCTGTTCTCAAATATGACATCAAGAAATATATGGAAATCTTGTGACATCATATTATTTTAAACTATTTCAATGTTGACAGAAAGAACCATTAATAAAGATAAATCTCTTTCAAACTAGTATCATCCATTTGCACTTAAGGACTCAGGGTATATTTGTTCACCTGTAATGTATAGCAATATTTTTACAGGCAATCTTCCATTCTTTACATAGGTAGTAGAATGGGTAATCCTCATTCAGAGTCAGTCGACCATGAAACGTAACCATGTTAAATGAAATCAGAAGTCCAAAGTGGTCTCTGCCCCTCTACTAACCCAAACATGTTTATTTATTCGATTGATTGGTATGTTTGTATATATGTATATATGATTGTAGAACAAGAGTAACTACGGAATAGTTTGGAACAAAAATATATGAAAATTCTATACTACAAGTACATTAAATATTTTTCATTGTCTTAATAATTGTACATTTCTCGCTAAATAATTTCCTCATAATTTTCTTGTATATTTAATCTTTAAAAAGGAGCTCTTCATTTGTGCTATAATTAATTATTTTCACAGAGAGCAAGTGTACTAGGGAATACTTTGCATATTTTATATATATTGTAATTATAAACAAATTTAAGACTTAGATTTTATTGCAAGTGGTATAATTTTGGAAATCCATTACCTAAATTATATGTATATGGTATGTCTGATGTTCTCGCGGGTCCCATTGACTGACGTTTCAAAATAACAGGACGAACCAACACGGAGAAATCGATAATATAATTCAATATATATATATATATATATATATATATATATATATATATATATATATATATATATATATATGTATATATACGAAATTTTAATTGAACTTTTAATTAAAATTTCGTATGATTTGCGTTGTAATTTGTACACAGCAATGATTACATTCACAATTACATACTAATTTGATAATATTAGTAAATATTTCATATAAAAGCCGAAAAACTAAGAAATTATCTAAACAAATATATATATAAATGTTTAGAGAATTCCTTAGCAGTTCATTAAATATATCAATTAATAAATTCTTGGAGTTTTTCGGCTTTTATATGAAATATTTACAAATATCAAATTACTATGTAATTGCAAAGTAAGTGAGGATGTAAACATTGCTGCCTACAAATTACAAAGCAAATCATACGCAATTTTTTTCTAAATGAAAATATTATCTACGTTGGGACATGAACCGAAGTCTACGGTTTGCCGGACCGTTGTTCTACCACTTAAGCCACGATAGACCTGTGTTCAAGCTATTTTAGAAATGCATATATAAAGTAACAGTGTTAATTATTCCAGATGTCAGATATTGAATGTAAATGTCAAGTTTGAAATCAGAATTCAGTTTTGAAAGCAGATGTCAGTTTATACAATTTTAAACAAATTTATACAATACTAACCACCTTAGTTAGTATTGTATACATTTTTAAATAAATTAAGAAAGCGAATTGAAAAGAAATTAAGCCAATTAAAGTAGAAATACATATCTAAAATAATGTAAAGAAGAAACATGTTATTAACAGAATAAGGAAATATAAAATGAAAAAAAAGACAAAGTAAATATAAATAAATAATTAATAACTTGCCAAAGGTATGTAGAATTTTCCGGATATTTCGAGTATTTTAATTATTTTCAATTTCAAAAAGGATTTAAAATTAACATTTCATGTAAAAAGTTGGTATCAATGTTTTTGAAGATAATTGATTTAACATTTTCCATATATATCGACTATTAAGTATTGTCGACGGTACTGTATTAGTAAAAATTAATTAACGGGTGAGCAGTCTGTCAAATAAAAAAAAATTCTTTTATTTCACTCTATATATTTCATAACGAATTTGTTACTTCTTCAGGAGTGCCTGTTTGTGCATGTTTAATAAAACCACAATATATTAAACAATATGACAATAATAAAATACTTACAATTGAGAATTAAAATCTAGCAAAGACGCCACTAAACATGTTAAAATCAATCAAATTTAAAACATTAAATTAATACGATGTTGGTTTATCGTAAACCTTTTAAAAACAAATATACATAAATGTTAAAATATAAAACTAAACATATAAAACACACAGCAAAAGACTGATGTCATAAAAAATCTAAACCAACAACAAACTATACATTAAACGACACGAGGACTAGTTAATAAAACTTGACAGGTCAATTAACCGCCAAAACCGAGAATATTGCAATAGATTATACTTAGCCCATTCGTATCCGACTTATAATTTTCGCTATTAGTGTCACCGTTGATGTGAACCATTTATAAAAAGCATCTTTTTTTGTAATTATTTTCAGCGTCCACAATTCTGATAAACTTAAGTAAGCGCATGAAATACATCATAAGATGATTTCCAAATATCTCTTTTATAGGTTATACATTCAACTTACCTGTAATACATTGTTGTATCAGTCTACCTCTTTGTGTAGAATTATGGAGAATTAATCTCCTAAGAAGAGGCCCGTCAAACATTTTACAGTAGAAGACAAGGAGAGGGAATTGAATATATTCAAAACCTTACAAGAACAGCCAGGTACTTCGAAACTAGTTAATGTTGCAACTACAGCAACATTAGCAGGTATATTTTAATGATATTAGGAAATAGGAATATCAGGAAACGTAGTGTTTATAAGGTTTTGCAAGAATATATTGCTGATCACAAATTTCAACCACCAAAGAAATACCACAGGAAAAGGGCCATACTGAACAACGTATATGATGTAAGGCGGAATAGCATTCGCAGAATTATTCATTCCTTTTTTCTTCAAAAATGAACCTCCAACTGTACAGAAAGTTCTTACGATGATAAATGAAAGAGACGATTTGCCAAACTTTAAAGTTACGACTCTCAGACAATTAATAAAAGAATTTAACTTTGTGACGGCAGAATTACTAGCTTTAATTAAACAAAATGTAACCAGCCCTGCGAAGTATGCTGTAGATGAGATAATTGAAGCATCGAATAGAAAGGTATTGCGACTTCCACCATACCATTGTGAGTTAAATCCAATTGAGCCAGTAAAGGGATATGTTGCTAGACACAACGTGTCATTCTAGCTGGAGGACGTAAAGTAGCTATTTCAACAAGGTATGAATAATATTTTTCAAAATACGCAGATACATATTTCACCTTTCTACAGGGACGTACCGACGATCCTGTAGAAAGGTGAAATACGTATCCGCGTCTCTGGAGAGGAGATACATTCACAAATATATAACTTGTATTGTGTTCTTCACACCCCATTTTTAATAATATTTTATATTATTAAAAATACTTTGTATTATACAAATTGGTGTGGTTTTTACCCACTCATGTATGTTTCAAATTATTTTGTTATATACGCATTCGGTTCGCCCGACAAGTAGTGAAGACACGATAATACAGTTTTTTATAGATATGGTTGTTACCGTCTATAGAAACACGTTGCTTAGTTCGGCAGTTATTATGTAGACAGCGCTGAATATTCTTTCACGCTATGTCTTAATAATTTCTGGTTGATAGCAAGGTAGTTATGTTTGGTTGAATGTATCTCTTCTCCAGCAGGGGCGTACCGACGATCCTGTAGAAAGGTGAAATACGTATCTGCGTCTCTGGAGAGGAGATACATTCACAAATATATAACTTGTATTGTGTTCTTCACACCCCATTTTTAATAATATTTTATATTATTAAAAATACTTTTGTAACAACATAATTTGAAACATACTTGAGTAGGTAAAACCTACCAATTTTGTATAATACAAAAGTATTTTTAATAATAATAATATTATTAAAAATGGTGTGTGAAGAACACAATACAAGTTCATATGTATTTTTGAATGTATCTTCTCCAAAGACGTAGATACGTATTTCACATTTCTACATGATTATCAATACGCCCCTGTTGGAGAAGAGACACATTGAACAAAACATAACTACCTTGCTATCTCGCATATATTATTAAAAATACTTTTGTATTATACAATATTGGTAGGTTTTACCTACTCAAGTATGTTTCAAATTATGTTGTTATATACGTATTCGGTTCACGCCGACAAGTAGTGAAGACACGATAATACAGTTTTTTATAGATACGGTGGTTACCGACTATAAAGAACACCCGGCTAGTTCTGCGATTATTATATAGACAGCGCTGAATATTCCTTCACGCTCTGTCTTAATAATATCTGCGAGATAGCAAGGTAGTTATGTTTTGTTGAATGTGTCTCTTCTCCAACAGGGGCGTATTGATAATCATGTAGAAATGTGAAATACGTATCCACGTCTTTGGAGAAGATACATTCAAAAATACATATGAACTTGTATTGTTTTCTTCACACCCCATTTTTAATAATATATATTATTAAAAATACTTTTGTAAAATACTTTTGTATTATGAATAATATTTTTTGTGAAAATTGGAACAACGCAATTAAACATGTGACTAATGTGGAAAACAAAATGTGGGAACTCGATAGATTGCCAAGTAGAATCATTAATTATAACAAGAGATAATGATTCCACTACATCATCTTCTAGTGAAGACGAGTGAGTCTGATTTGACTCTGTTTGGTTGAAAATGCTTTTTTTGTAAACCATTGCTATCTTATACTTTATTAAAATTTCCAAACCTGTGGTTTTCTTTATGTCTTCCAATTTACCCATGAATTAGACAAAAAACGATGTGTGAAGTGTACTAAGAATGTTAAGGTAGAATATTGATGTATATTGCATTAAAATTTAACAAAACTTGTATTTTATTATTTTCATGTCATTTTCCTTCTGATTATACAAAAAAAATAACAGTATGAACCATATAAAAAAAGTAATTTTAAATAAGATATGATGCAAAGAAGAACTTCATGAATATGCAGCAACAATTCCTTGAAGAGGAACATGCTGCAAAAATAGATGTTCTTCATGAAGATAAGAAATTAAAAATGCTGCAAGTCGAAGAACAGCAACTAAAAAATCAATTATTAAGATTAGAAATCGAAATAAAAAAATGTAACTATGTAATAAAAAACTATAAATGAGACCAATTTTTTTATTTATATAAATAAACACATATATGTAATATAACTAAATTATTAAAATAATCTGTTATCAAATGATGTTTTGTTCTATTATCTCGTGCTATATTATAATAATTTGGATTAGCTAGAACGTCATCTGCAACTAGAGCTTGTTCAATTTCGGCACCATTTGGTGGCATTTCTTCATTTTCATCACATACTATGTTATGCAGTACTGCACTATAACACTTTCTACGGTTCTTAAATGTAATCTAACACCATTAGCCAATACAGGAAATCTACGTTTCCAAATCCCAAAGAATCTCTCAACAAATATTACGAGTGTGATTCATTATATACATTTTCTGCCCTTGTTGCTGGATTTAATAAAAATGTAAGAAGATAATTTGGATTTCTATATCTACTGTCTCCCAGTAATAAATTATTTGCAAATAATCGCTGTTCAAACTGATGGCGTAGATTACTATTATCAAAGATATGTGAATCATGTGTACATTCAGGCCATCTGCATACCATATTTCGTATCTTCAGTTTATTACGATATATTTCTGAATGTTCACCATCTACAGATAAAGATATTAAATCAAAAACACAACCAATTTAAATAAAAACAAACTTGTACCAGGTGATTGTATTTTGATATGTGTGCAATCAATAGCACCTATTACTCTAGCCTACTCCTTCTCTAGCGAGTTCAAGTTGAACCAGATTTTCAGTTAAGTTTAAGGTTCAACTATCACTGAAATACGCTTTGAACTTTAAACTTGAACTTGAATTTAGTTTAAGCTCGGACTGAAAAACCGACCATAAGTATGTTTATTTTAAATATAAGTAAACGAATATTTTCTGATTACGTACGTGATCATTAAAATATACTGTTTCTTGCTGTGCTGTACAATAATATATACATATTACGTACATTGCATTAGATGTTTAGTCTTTATTATTTGCATTTATATACGAAAATGTGTAAAACTCCTACCTCCAAATGTGAGGTTAGAAATATTTGTTTATAACTAATAACTGTCTAATGTTAAGTAACTACATTTATTTATCGTTATGCGCTGTGAATTGGGCTTTTTGAGCTTGACGTCGATGCCACATTGCTACTGCACGTCTTCGACGATTCAACTATAGTTGATAGAGAGGTGACGTCAAATCTGTATAACATTTGATTCGTATCAACTCTATTAATTAATATTTCAAATTCATCAAACAATAGTAGATGTGCATCAAGAGTATTTACTTGATAGTGGGTCTCAAATTAGCTTCATTTCTTTGAACCTTTGCAATCAGTTAAAGCTGATGCGTGTTCCTACGGATGTTGCTGTAATAGGCATCAATAGGATGATTTCAAATCTTACACAATAATTTACAATATACATTACCAAAATAAACAGCATTAGCAGACCCTAAATTTAATATACCAGGTGAAATAGAACTAGCTTTAGGCACAGAAGTATTTCGGCAGGAAATTTACAAAAATACTATTAAGTTAGGAAATGATTTGCCTACACTACGCAATACTGCCTTTGGATGAATTCTAAAGATTTCACATAATGCGAGCTGAAGATTTATGGTAAGACTACCATTAAAATATTCACCTAGTCTATTAGGTGATTCACAAGAACGAGCAATCAAATTGTTTGTAGGTCTTAATCACGTCCAGATAACTTCGGCCTACTTCCGGATTACAAGTAGCAAAACGTATTGTTAGATATTGTATTACAAGTTTTAAATTTAGATCTAAAATTAAGTTTCTAATCATGAGACATTGGTCCAAATAACGAATTACTATAAGTTACCCTTTTTTCAATACTGGACTTTATTTAGCAGGTCACTTTTTATTAAGGGACGCGGTTCAAAATTATCCAAAGCTTGAATATGTATGTTTATTTGTTTTGCCACTAAAGCAATGACATCGATGTAGTTACGAGCTTATCCACAAATATAAATACATTTTTGAATGAGTTTTTGTAGATATGTGGAGCGTCGCGGCAAACCTTCAAAATTATTTTGGGGTAATGGCACTAATTTTGTTATCGCTTGCAAGCAATTAAAAGCTTTCTTCAATATTTTTCAGATTTTGCTAGATATTGCTCCTGCTTGCGACAATGAAGGTATATAATTGAACTTTATTCTACCACAAACACCACATTTTGGAGGTCTTTGGGAATGAGTTATAAAAACCATTAAGCTTCATTTGTACAAGGTTATTGTAAAACTAATTTAACCTTTGAGGAATTTTTAACTGCACTTGCGCAAATTGAAGTCATATTGAATTCCCATCCGCTACCCACTTTATCCTAGTGATTTATCTTCACTTACACCACCTTCATTTCCTCATCGGAAGAGCACTTATCGGATTATCGGAACCACAGTTCTCGACGACAACACCAATGAATCACGACACCAGATTTCAACTTTTGCAACAACTTTACCTGATCTTTTGGATAAGATGGTCTAAGGAATATCTAGAGCATTTACAACAACACCCTAAAAGGAAGGCGCAATCACCTGCAATTGGCACACAATTGGCACAATAGGCACATTAGTGCTAATCAAAGAAGACCATTTACCACAATGTCAATGGTTGTTGGTATAATTATGAAAATTCATCCTAGGAGTGATGGAATCACTCGAGTAGTGACAATTAAGGGAGTAGTCAAATGTTCAGTAGTATTACCGATAGAAAGTGACGTCACCACGGAAGCAACAACTTCAACGACATAATCTGCTTAATATACAGGGTTACCGCTGAATAGCGAAAAAGCTATGCGAATCTGAAGAATACGTATAAATGTCTAACTGAAAATCAAAAAAGAAATTTATTTGTAATTTATCAAAAATTTCCATATTTTAAGGGACAAAATGTAGTTAAATCGGTCCATATCTTTGTTTAATCTAGAATTACCAAAATACAGATGTATTTCATTGATCTGCAAAAAATCTATGTAATTTCTAGGCATTAGTTAGACGATACGTTTAACATAAGTTCCTATTCATAAGAATAGTGAATGTTGATATTTTTATATCAAACATTTCCGCACATATGGTGTTTTTATTCCGATGTTTTTTTGTGGATATCAATAGTAACCTTTACTTTGAATATGTCGACAAGCCTATGACGCATTTTAATTAATGAAATTATAGTTAATTAGTTTGAACGTTAAACTTCTTTTAAAATAAAATTATTATGATTATAACAAAAATCGTCATAAAACAAAAAGCTTTATGTAGTGCGTCCATGAAATGTCTAATGGGATAGATACTAGGTTTTTAATTTTTGTATGGAATTATTATCCATCTGATTTTTTTATTCTTTAAAGTTGTGGTGGTACTGACAAATTAATATAATTAGTCGTGAAAGAGAATTACTCATGAATTAGAGGTGGAATCTCATATTGCCGTCCGTATATTGGCTGGATTCTAATAAAGAAAAAATATTTTCTCATTATTGGACCGCGATTTTTGTATTGTATGAAAGCATTACTCATATACCGTATGAACGCCGGGGAGTGATTGATCTACCACAATGTAGTAAGACGAAGACGAATAGCGAGTTTATGTGGTTAGGGTTGAGAGAGTATATTCAATCTGTTCTACTGTCTAACTGTACGGGCGTTCCATTTCTTTATCCAACACATTCTACATACGATCTAAGTACGAATCAAATAATCTCTCTCTAACACATTGAATATTCCTATCAGTCGCTCATTGTGTTCAAGCAAGGCGAATATACTTGCAGTTGGCCAGTCATTACTTATATATCCATCGATCGCACGACGTTGTGCACACGGTATATCTTTCACCCCTTTATTTCTTTGTCGCTATACACAACTAATATTGTATAATATGATATATTTTATATTTATGTTGGTTATGTATATAATTACTATAACTTGTATCTTTGTTTTTTACGTGTCAAGGTTGAACAATTTAAACAATGTTCAACGGGAGGGAGTATGTTAAGATGTTTTTGATTTTCTCTTCCAGATAGGCAACATACTTTACACACTACATACATACATACTTAACACTCATTGCGCACATGAGCATTCATTCATCATATAACGTGTGTTCATTTGAAAAGTCAATCTAGGTTACTTTGAAAATTTTGATAGAATAAGACGCATATATATTAGTAAGTGTTTGTAAACGTAAATCCAAATGACATTTGATAAGTCAATCACATTTGTTATTTATTTGTATGTATGAAACTGTCAAAGTATACGACTTCGTAGGTTAAGTAGTAAATTTTAATTTACGACATACTTCAAAATGTTCTCAGTAAATCACATGCTACTAGATTGACTTTTCAAATGAACACCCGTTACTATGTATTCAGCATGGTTTGCTGTTAAGTAGTGTATAGCAGTGTAGCTTGTTATATCCTGAGTGTATAAACTTTGGTAGTTGGAAAGATTAGTTTCTGGGGAATTTGAAGGGGTACACAAAAGGGTGTGGTACACACTGTTTAGAAATGTATTTAAGAAAAAAGATGTCAATGTAAGCTAGTTGTGAATATAAGTTCGAAAACCTACAACCGCCTTTTATTTATTATACCTCCTGCCTTTACAAATACAACAGTGGCGACGAGGATTGTAACATTGAACCCAATACGAAAGTTTTACGGAGGAGAAGTAAAAATACATCTAAATACAATACAAGAAAATTACATAACGGGTGTTCAGAAACATTCGTCAAGTGGGCTCTGAACAAAAAATCGTATATCTTTACTTAAGTATCTGATACTAATTTGATAACCTATAAAATTGTATTAAGTAAATGTATCAATCTATTTCAGACATGACTTCATATTTTCAAGGACTACTTTGACTTCGAATGTTTCTGAACACCCGTTACATACACGTGCAGAAATAACGGCGGGAACCACATCAATTACAACGGTATTTTCAATTGAAATGTTTGATCATACAAAAACAAGATTTGACCGATGGCTGGAACGATTGGAAAGTGCCTATACAGTGTTTAATATTCAAGAGGAGGTAAAAAAGGCCCTATTACACTACATTGGACCCGAGACGTACGACGTTGTTTGTGATAAAACAGCTCCTCAGAAACCTGCGGAATATACATACAAAAACCTAGTCGATTTGATAAAGCAGCATTATAATCCAGAGCCCTTGGAAATAGCCGAAAACTTCAAGTTCCACATGCGGAAACAGCAAGAAGGTGAAACGGTAAACAACTTTATCACAGCACTTCGAAAACTGGCGATATACTGCAAGTTTGGTACATATCTTAATACAGCATTACGAAATCAATTAGTGTTTGGTCTCAGGTCAGTTAATATACAAAGTAGATTATTAGAATGTAAGGATTTAACATTAGAGAAAGCATTAAGTACAGCTATGGGCATGGAAATGTCAGCCAAAATTACAGCTGAATTAAAGAGTGAAAATATACATACAATACACACTCATGTAAACAAGAAACGACAGGACCATGCTAGTAGCAGTAATACATATAAAAATTATGCATGTAAATTGTAAAGAATAAAAATGTAGGATCACATATAAGTAGTAATAATACATATACAAATGATAGGAAGAAATGTTTTCGTTGTGGCTCCGATAAACATTTAGCACATAAGTGTACCTATAAAAATTTATATTGTTCTTATTGTAAAACTAAAGGTCATTTAAGTAAAGTTTGTTTAAGGTCAAATAAAGATAGTAATACCAATTTTGTTAGTGATATGTAAACACAGTAATAGAAATAATGCATGTTAATAATGTAAATGATTCATTACGAGATAAATTTGTACTCGATGTCAAAGTTAATGGGATGATGTTAAAATTTGAAGTAGACACAGGAGCTGCTGTATCCTTGTTACCTGAACATTTGTGCCATACCATATTTCCAAATAGACCATTCAAAACCACAAATTTAAAATTACGTTCATATTGTAAAAATGAATTGCATGTATTGGGATATATTGACGTTGAAGTAGAATTAAACAATTTGAAATTGCAATTAAAATTATACATAGTGAACAGCGACCGACAACCACTCATGGGAAGAGAATGGATACGACCATTAAATGTAAATTTTCAAAATATTGGAAAAATCGAAATAGCAAATACTGAATTACAATTACAAAAAATATTAGTCATTTTCAAATGTATTCGAGGAAAATATTGGTAAAATTAGGGTTATTCAGGCGAAATTAGTTAAATGTTAAAGAAAATGTAAAACCTGTTTTTATAAAACATAGACCAGTACCGTTCGCGTTAAAACCTAAGATAGAAACAGAAATTGAATTATTGGTTAAAGAAGGAGTACTAACGAAGGTACATACATCAGATTGGGCTACACCTGTCCTACCAGTTGTTAAAGCAAATGGACGAATTCGTTTATGCGGAGATTTTAAAATCACTGTAACCCCAAACCTTATAGTAGACGAACATCCCTTACCTACAATATATGACTTATTTGCGGCAATGGCTAGAGGAAATAAATTTTCAGTTATAGATTTATCGCAAGTATACTTGCAGATGGAAGTTAGGGAATCAGATAGAAAATTCATTACGTTAAGTACACATAAAGGTTTATATCAAAGTTCAAGGTTAATGTACGGTATAGCCAGCGCACCTGTAATTTGGAAACGCGAGATTGAAAATATACTACAGAACATACCCGGAATATCTATATTTTTGGATGATATCAAAATTACAGCTCCAGATGACAAAATTGATATAGGAAGATTACAACTAGATTTAAGTAAGTTATCATTTTACAACATTAAAGTTAATTTACAGAAATGTCAATTCATGAAAAACGAGATACAGTACTGCGGTTATACAATTAATTAATCCTGTCTACATAAATCGATGGAAAAGATTGAAGCTATTCAAAACGTACTTACACCTAGAAACAAAACTGAGGCAAGACCTTTTGTTGGACTTGTCAATTATTACGGGAGATTTTTCAGAAACCTAAGTCAAACATTATTACCATTAAATAATCTCTTAAAAGACAAAGTAGCGTTCAAATGGACAGCAAAATGCAATGAATCATTTGTCCAAATTAAGAAACAAATACAGTCACCAACAATTTTAGCCCATTACGATCCACTGTTACCATTCGTACTTGCAACAGATGCAAGTCCGTATGCGGTAGGCGCTGTACTTTCACATATTTACCCGGATGGTACAGAACGTCCGATACAATTTGCTTCAAAAACATTGAATAATGTACAATCTAAATATGCACAGATCGATAAGGAAGCATATGCAATCATCTTCGGAGTAAAACGATTCTATCAATATTTGTATGGAAGAAGGTTCAAATTACTTACAGACCTTACCTTTAGTTCACATTTTTTCTTCGAGAAATGGGTTACCAATTTTTTCAGCTAGTCGTATGCAACACTATGCTTTATTTTTACAAGGATTTGATTTTGAGATTGTTTACAGAAATACACTACTTCATGGTAACGCAGATGCAATTTCTAGACTACCTACAAGTACAGAAAATGAGGAAGTATACGATGAACCAGATTGTTTTGAAATACACCAAATACAGACATTACCAGTACAATTCCATGATTTAGCAACCGAGACTGCAGAAGACGAGAAATTGAAACCTTTATTAATAGGATTACAAAAAGGAACCAAAATAGAATCTTCAGATAGATTTGGTATTCAACAGGAAGAGTTTACGTTACAAAGCAATGTCATTATGAGAGGACAAAGAGTAGTGATACCACAGAAATTTCGAAAAGCAATACTAGATGAACTACACAGTGCTCATTTTGGCATGGTAAAAATGAATCTGTTGGCAAGAAGTTACTGCTGGTGGCCAGGAATAACAGAGGACATAGAAGAGTTATCGAGAAATTGTTATAATTGCAACAAAATTAAAAATAATCCGAGTAAGGAAGTAATCCATCCATGGATAGATGCAAAGAATCCTTTCGAGCGAGTTCATGTTGACTTTGCAGGACCTTTATGGGATATTATTTTTTCATTTTAGTCGATGCGTTCAGCAGATGGCCAGAAATACACTCAATAAAAAACATTACCACTAAGACAACAATCGAAATATGCAGAAAGATTTTTAGCACATTTGGGATACCTTCAATATTGGTTAGCGATAATGGTAGTCAACTGACGTCATCAGAGTTTCAAAAATTCCTAAAGCAAAACGGAATAATACGTAAATTAAGTGCACCTTTTCACCCAGCTACTAATGGCTTAGCAGAAAGATATGTTTAAACATTTAAACAGGCAATTCGAGCAATTAAGTGTACTGATATCAACTTAGGATTAGCACAGTTTTTATTACAGTACAGAAAAACCCCAAATCAAACTACCGAAGTAAGCCCATCACAACTAATTTTCAATAGAGAAATAATAAATAAGGTCAAGATTGGATCTTATAAAACCTACTACGAAAGAAGTTACAAGAAAAGAAGATACGGTTACAAAATTAACAGAGGGAGAGAGAGTTGCAGCTAGAGATTATAGTGGGGAAGAAAAATGGCAATTCGGAAGAATTACGAAAGTATTGGGGAAATTACACTATAAAATTCAATTAGATGATGAGAGGATATGGAGGAGACATCAGGATCAAACAAGAAAAATTTGTGATAATACACCACAAATGGTAACATATTCACGCACGAATCATGACACCAATATTGAACCTGAGAATGATACATCCATACAAGCTCAACCAAGAGATATGCAAATAGAAACCTCAAAATTTATCCCAGCTCCATTGATCCCACAACCTGAACCTACCTTTTCTGAAAATAGTCTACGCAGATCAACTAGAGTAATAAAACCACCAAATAGATTATATTTATAGGCATAAGAATTACATGTGGGAAAGGGAAGTGTTATATCCTGAGTGTATAAACTTTGTTAGTTGGCAAGATTAGTTTCTGGGGGATTTGAAGGGGTACACAAAAGGGTGTGGTACACACTATTTAGAAATGTATTTAAGAAAGAAAGATGTCAATGTAAGCTAGTTGTGAATATAAGTTCGAAAATCTACAACCGCCTTTTATTTATTATACCTCCTGCCTTTATAAATACAACATAGCTATTTCAATTAAAGTACAGTTCATTCGAACGCAAACATGTCTTATTTATTTATAAGAAGATCAGCGCACAATCATGTTTGTTTGAGCTTCTCGTAACAATAATTACAGTTTGATTTTTTAAGCACCAGCTGTTGTCTTTTATGTTGATTAAGATTTAGTATCAGAAGGCGGGGGTCATCTTAGCCATAGTAATAGAAAAATGCCATTCTGGCTTGAATTTAATGACAAATCATTAGGTGATGCTTTTTTCTACATATTCAAACTGCACTCATAAAAATAAGTTTCTATTCATTGGCTGTATTGCACATATATCCGCTGTAGTTCCTTTTTTTATCAGACTTGCTTTATCAAGTTAGAAATTGTTAGCGAAAGCTTCACCCTCCGTACAAAAGAAATACTCGAGGTACGGTTTAACCTTCTACGAAGACCCCCCCGAGGATCCTTTCAATAGAATGAAGAAAAAACAAGATTGAAACACTTCTAGCTATATATGCAATGTTAATTAATATGACATAAAAGGAAAAAAACTTACCAAACAATAGGCGACACACGTTCTTGCTCCAAAATGAAAAAATAAGACCACATAGTCGACAAATTTAAATATCCGCGAAAGCGTAAACGGTAATACGGGTAGGTATTACAACAACCCAAATTCTGTCTTCCAAATATGATTAATATGACTTTAATCTGGAAAATAACATTTTTACAATCATAACTTTGTCGACGAACATGATCACCCACACCTGTGACTTCAGTGACCGTTGAACCAAGAAGAACGAAAGATCGCAATTTAAAAACGAATTAACGCCTAGAGTCGTAGTTCTCAAAACATCCGTCAGATAGAGTTGACGAACAAAAGTCGAAATGCACACACAGAAATATATAGATAAATAAAGTGTTGTGAGTTAGTTTCTTGTTTTCATAGTTTTAATTTTTGTGATAGATCCTGTTTAATATCGTTTGATTGAATCTACTTCTCCCAATTATTTCGACGAAAGTGTACATTAAATTTCGTTCAGCTTCAATAACTTACGCATACATTTTTAGTTTTCATTTATTTAAATCTAGAGCAACAAAAGTTATAAATACAGTTAATGCGGAAACAGTAGCTAAAACCCATTTAGGAGAATTCAATTTGGACGACAGATACAAAGAAAAAATACTTTTATTTGTTAGTGACAGTGCTGCATATATATTAAAAACAGGCAGACTATTAAACCAAACATATCCTAATATGCTGCATATTACTGTAGCACATGTTCTCCACAGAATCTGTGAATATATCAGAGACACCTTTCCAGAATTTGATAGACTTGTATTCGCTTCTAAAAAAGTTTTTAGAAAAGCACCATTGAGAGTAGCTCTTTACAGGAAAAAACTGCAATCTTTGTCACTGCCTCCCTCTCCAGTAATAACTAGATGGGGGACATCGTTGGAAGCTACTAGTTTTTTATGCAGAGAATTTCGATAGTTTACAAAATTTCGTTGCATGTTGAAATGACAATGCTCGGAGTACTTCTGAGTGCAAGGAACTAGCACAAACTCCACATTTAAAAAAATCAGTTGTACTTTCTTCAGGAACACTTTGGAAATTTGACAAAACTAAGTGCTTATTTTTAAAATAAAAATCTCAAATTAAAAGATTCATTAACCACATTGATATTTTGAATTATGTATTAATAATTTGAAAAATATTCCAAGTGACTTCGGATGTGGCCTTCGGCAAAAATTTGACGTAGTTTTTAATAGAAATCCAGATTTAATAACATTGCGGCAATTGTGTATACAATTCCTCAAAATCTAACTGCTAAATACGCTGAAATAAAAGAATATTTCTAGTTTGCACCTATAACCAGTTGCGATGTAGAAAGGACGTTTTCTATTTACAACGACGTATTTCATTCAAAGAGAACAAATTTTACAGAAGAGAACCTTGTGATTGTATTGCTAGTAAATATTAATACTCCTTTACTCAACTTGAACTACAAAATGAACAAATAAAAATGTATTTCGTATTTTGTGGCCGTATATATACCTGTTTTATTATTGTAAGTATAATTACATAAATAAAGTTAAAAACTTTAAAAATACAAATGTTTAATACGCTCGTGGGCGATGAGTCATCAACCTCTCGTCTCCGGTCTCTACTTATTAAACAGTTTGGTATTATTATTAATTTGGCATATCCTGGTCAGTTTATCCACTTAGCGCAGGATTTTGTGCATTCTTTCAAAAATATGATTCAGGGCACGTAATTTTCAAAAGCGGTTAGACAACATACTGCTGCAGTGTTAATACCTAACTATTTTGTTGAATTTTTTCTATACTGTTACAAATCTTGACTATTTAAAATTGCACTCTAAAATTGCAAAAAATTCATTAACATTATCTTTATTATTTAAAACGACTTCTTACTAGCTATACAGACAGTTATTCTTTCTAAATGTGTAAGGTAAGTTAGTACTCTTGTCAAGATAGTTTTCTTATGTCTCGAATGGTTAAACAAAAAAGACATTCTTTAAAATAGAAGATGTTTTTAATTAATTAATCTTCAGTATAGGAATTGTAGTGGATTTACAACTATTCTTCTATATATTTTACCATTTGCGATGGCTTTCATTCATCATACCATACAAGGTGTATTGAAAATATCGATGTACGTATAAATAGTTGTTATAGTAAAATATTTTACTTTGTACTATCAATACGAGCGTAATGAATAGTAATAATTTTAGTTCTCTCAGAAAGATAAAGAATCCTTAGGAATAAAAATGAAAATTTATTTATTTAAAATTGACAATATTAAGACTCAATATTGAATAAAGTTTACGAGCGATATAGATCATGTTGTTTTTTATGGTTAAGAGAGGTCTAGGAAATGCTAGGAAATGGTAGTATCGACAAAAATCCAGATATAATAACGAGAGATAATAAAATAACTAAGGAAAACAGTACGCGAGAAACGAAATAATAGAGGAGTACCAGAAATACACAACATATTAAATGATCTGTTTCTTTACGGTAGTTACGAGCTTATCAATTCGCGAAGTTACCTAGGAACAGACTTGTAGGCTTCCGCTATCGTTGTCCATGATTGCTTCTGGGATTCCGGGTTGCAACCGCGTCCTTGACCCTGCTTACTTCTTGGCCTACGTTTCATCGTCCGTTGCAAGTGATATCTTCAAAGATGCTACTATTGTTGCTGCACTGAAACTGAAGGCTTGTTAGTTTGGGTTGGGGTTATATAGGAAGTGTTCCTAGTCACTGGAGCTTCACGGTTCCAGTTGACTTTGAGATAGAAGGGTTTGTCAGGTATTGTGAAGAGGGTTTTGTCTTCGCGGTTGATATTGTTGGGATCTGATTTCGCTTCAGAAATATACATGAGCCATTCTGTAGAAGTGAATGTATCTTGCATTCGTACTCATCACTGTCAAGGATTACTGTGGTGTCGCCCTTGTCAGCTTTGAGCACAATGATTGCAGTATCAGATTTCAGGGTATTATGGAAAATGATTTCGGGCTTAGAAAGACTAGACTGGGAATTTAACATGGGTAAGAACTTTAGAAGCTTCGAAATGGATAGGTCAGAAATATTGGCGGGAATTCTGACGAGAGCGGACTCTATACCAGTGCTGATTTCTTTTGTAGGGATATATTTGGGGGTCCGGCTATAACCCTTTGGATAACACAGAAATATCGGTGGTCGATAAAGAGCGTTTGGACAGGTGGATGACGGTATGTGACATAGAGAAAGGTTTTTGAGAAGTTGTGGGTAGTAAAGATTTAAATTTCCGGGTGTGCTTTTGAGTGATGAGATGTTTGGAGGTTTCGGCTTGCTTAAAGGAGATGTGGTCTAAAATATTATAATCAGAAGAAGATGAGTTAAGGGAAAGTTTTAAATGTAGGTTAAGGGATTTGGTGGAAAGAAAATTGAAGTCGTGTTCCATTTCCGGATCAAAGAAAAGCCAGCTCGTTGATAGATGGCTTTAGCGGAGACGTTAGATAACCGATTAGATGTAAATTTGTGTTTGAAAACCATGATATAAGACACCTATAGAATCAACTTGGCAAAGTTGCATTAATGCGCTTTTGATCACATCATGTCATTGAAGAGGCATAAATTTAAGAAATTCATACTCTAAAAGTCTCAGCTTTTTTAAATTTATTATCAATTATGTTATGTATTATGTAAACATGTATTAACGGTACGTTCGGGATGTATTGTAATACCTTCCCTTTGTGTTAGATTGTAACGAAGTTATTCAGTGCTGTCCCAGTTCGGGAACATCAATTGTAAAGTCTCCGGAGACGTCCCTGTTTGGCTACACCAAAAGCAAAAACTGTTACTGATCGCCTCAGAGTGGGTAAGTCAGTAATATAATAAAGACTTAACTTTCCTCGTATCGTAGTCTTAACTGTGTTCTATTAGACCACTAGACTTCAATTCTTACGTAATACCAGCCAGCCGGAATAATTAATGCTTATTTAATTATTATTATATTACATTATTACAGTAGCAATTTACAATATTGCTGATGTTTTGTCCCTATGGGGACTGCTAGACTGTAATACGTATTTTGTGCGACCCAGTTCGGGCACGCCCAACTACAATTCTATTTGCAAGTGTCGGTATAATTAATGGAATTAATTATATTTCATAATTTAAAATATTAAAATTAAAATTAGTGGAACCTAAATCACGACAATGACTGTTCATACATTTATGGCTTTGGATGATATTGCAGGGCTACCATCGATTACAGAACCAAAGTAATCTCCAACATCATACGGCTTACCATCTTGCAAAAAGAAAGTTACTACAGAAAAATAGAAATTAACAACTGCCAAAAACAAAACGTAAATATTTTCCAGTAGATCAAGCGGAATTCGGGTACTTTTCTTTTAAATAGCTTCTTATAATTTATATTATGCTTAAATTCATACACAGAGAACTTTAGCGCGGTAAATATGTTTGTGTTTCGTTTTTGTGATTGGTTTCCAGGTGAAGTACGAAAAAGAAGTAGATGATATTTCAAATTTTAAAGTAAGTTTTATTCTCGTATTTTCATTTATAACGAAATAAAACACATATATACATTTGGAAAAGAATATCACTATATGCGCAGTAAAAATACACTTAAGATAATTATTATTAAGGTAAATGTCAAATAATTATCAAGCAATATAACAGTAATTTTAACAAATCTTTTTCCTAATCAGTTTTTCATTTTAACGAATAATTACTAAATTCAAAACCTAAATTTCTAGGTTATGACAAAAAAATTTGAATATTTCTATCGTTTATACTTATCCGGAAATATTCCTTATTAAACACAATTATAAACAAACGAACAATATTTACTAGGCCCGCCTTATTGTGCAGTAACCTTTGCAATATAATTCAAATAAGGACATTTATATTTAAATTATCAAAATTAATCTTTAAACACGTTTTTGTCTTAACAGGGCAATTTTATACAACGATTTGTCATTCTCTGAAAAATAAAAAAATGCAACTAATGCTTAGTTCGGGTCTGTAAAAGACAAATTGATATTCGGTTCGCTATATTTATTTTAAAATAACATCTTGTTTATATATGATAGATTTTTGGCCGATTGCAACTTAGAAAAGCAGTAAAAAGAATTTAAAAGAAAACAATCTTTTCGGATTTCAAATGGAAATTTAAATAACATAAGAAATTGACTTTTTCACATTTCTCGGGTTAATAAAAATAAGATAATTTATTTTTAGGTTTACGTGCTTCGTACTTATTCTCCCGTGTTTGAAAAACACATCGACATCTCTCTTACTACTCGTCGAGATCACAGGAAATTCCAGCACAGAGTTGCAACAGCCAGTCTGGTTCGTAGCGCTTCCAACGTTTCTCGGTCGCCTCGCCCTGTATCGGTATGTATAGTCAGGACCTAAACGTTGTCTGCAGGGTACCAGAGACGAGACACGAAAGATGGGGCAAGGCCACGTAAAGCGTTTTCGGAAATAGTTCTTCTCTTTTAACAACGAGTTAGCGTAGTACTCAGTTCTATATTAGAAGACATCCGAACTGATGTCTAGCTAACGCTCTCAATTCCAAGTTAGAAGACATCCAAACCGACGTCTAGTTAACTATCTCTCAGACAAAGTTAGAAGGCATCAAAACTGACGTCTAGCTAACTCTGTTAAAGCTAGAAAAGCGGGGCCCTTATATATGTCAAAACGGCAACAAAAAGCGACTATACGAATGGGCGTAAATAGAAAAGTTCTAGGTCTGTGTTACAGCATTTAAAACTTTGTTAGTAGTTTACGGGTGCGCTGTGCGCATGTGTCGCTTCACCCGAAAGGGAGATTATTATTACCATTATGGCGTTAAGTTCTATTATTTGTATTTAACTGTATTACTTGTTAATAAAACCAATTTAAAGTAACAAAACTCGAGTGTGGTATTCTTTCAACGAAAACAATCTAAGAATATACTGCAACATTTAATGGCCCTTCAAGTCGTCGGATTTAACCGAAAAAGCGAAGAAAAGAAAAATACCAATTTACCGCCATCATAATTATGCGGTTAGTGTACATCTTCCCCGTCCTATTCAATTTTAATATTAATGGAATTAACCAAGCAAATTAATTGCAACTTTAATATTACACAGTACGAATTTTACCTAAAAAATTAACTGGTAAAAAAACAAATCATTCATAACGATCCATCGAAAAAATTCATAATTGGAGTAGACTGTGAAATTGGGTTGGTACTTAAGCCACTTCCACATAATTCGCACCCAATTTTGCGAAAGACAGTATTGGGTTGGATTATTTCTGGGCCAATATCCAATATGCATACAAATCCTATTCAGCAGCAATGCAATTTTATTTCTAATACAGAAATTGAGAATAAATTAACCACCTTCTGGGAAATAGAAGAATATTCCAAAACTATGCCTCTGTCAGCCGAAGAGTTGGCAGCAGAAACACATTTTAAAACCTCAACAATACGAAGCAGTAATGGAAGATTTATGGTGAGACTACCATTAAAGTGTTCAAGTGAATCATTAGGAAATTCAAAAGAAACTGCACTTAAGCGAATCCTGTCAATGGAACAAACATTAAATATGGATACGGAACTAAAGCAACAATACGTTGAGTTCATGAATGAGTATATTCAGCTAAAACGTATGACTAAATTAAACGAATCTATTAATAATGACAATTCAATTTCCTATTACATAGACCATCGTTTTGTCAAAAAGGAAAATAGTTTGCCTACCAAACTAAGAGTTGTTTATGATGCATCACCCAAATCTACTACAAGTTATTCACTCAATGATAGTCCAAAAATACAAAAAGATCTTATATCTATCATTTTAAGATTTCGATCACATAAATTTATATTAGCTGGAGACATCAACAAGATGTATCGCAAAGTTTTAATTGACCCCGATGATCGTAAACAACAGGGAATCCTGTGGAGGTCAGATCCATGTCATCCATTAGATACGTATGAACTTAACATAGTAACTTATGGATCATCTTCGGCTCCATTTCTAGCGGTTCGATGGTTACATGAAGTGGCATACCAAAATGAAAGCTTGCATCCTGCAGCAAGTAAAGTAATATTGAATGAATTTTATGTCGATGATCTTTTAACAGGCACAAGTGATTCAGAACATCTCATTTCTTTATATAAGGAAATTTCAGTAATATTGAATTCTGCTGAGTTTTCATTCAATAAATGGATATCCAACGATCCAAGAATTTTAACTCATATTCAAAATGTTCAAGAAAATGTAATAATTAACATCGGAAATGAAAATGAGACATATTCCTTATGATTGCTTTGGCATTCAAATAGTGGCACATTGAAATATCAAACACAAATTGATAAATTTTCTAAAACAATCACTAATCATAACGCCTTATCAACAGTTGCATCAATTTATGATCCACTAGGTCTTAAAGGACCAATTATCATAAATGGAAAAATCCTTTTACAAAAACTTTGGCAAGTGAAAATTACATGGGATGAATCATTACCTCCCAAGTTATCCAACGAATGGAAAATATTGTGGAATCAATTACACTTTTTAAATGATATACAAGTACCTCGGTTTGCATTATGTCAGAATCCAGTTAATGTGGAGCTACATGGGTTCTGTGATTCTTCAGAGCAAGCTTATGGAGCTTGTCTATACGTTCGATCTATAAATATCACAGGAGAAGTTCAGGTAAATCTATTAGCTGCAAAATCGAAGGTTGCTCCATTAAAAAATGTTACAATTCCCAGATTAGAATTATGCGCATGTGTTCTATTGTCACGGTTCATTGAAAAAATAACGCAATCTTGACAAGCAAAGTTTAACAAAATATATCTTTGGAATGATTCGACAATCGCATTGTCTTGTATTCAAACGGAACCCACAAGATGGAAGGTCTTCGTGGCAAACAGAGTCTCAGAGACAACAAAATTTGACAAATAATACAGTGATGACTCATTCATTGACGTATGATACGTCACGTGTCATACCGCCAACGCCTTCTCGATAAATGTAGAAAGAGAAAGAACGAGAATAGAAAACTCGAGAGAGATTCAACAGCGATATATAAGCCGTCGTGGGGGATTCATTCGATACCAAATCATCGTCGAGTGAAATTACATAAATATAAATACATAAATGTGCTTATTGTTAGTAATTAGTTTTTAAATTGTTATTCGTTTTTATTATTAATATAGTGTGTGTCTACGTTATCGTTAGTTTTATTTAAGAACCCGAAAAGACAAACTTTACAGTGGTGTCCAGTGTGAGTTAATTAATAAATAATGGACTAAGTCGACAATTAAGTGTTAATTAAGTATTCGTTTAAATAAATATACAGCGCGAAAAGACGTTTATTTTAATTATCGTGATGGCAAATAGAGTGAAATTCGCGGAATTAAAAGTGACTGATTTAAAACGATAATTAGAGGAGAGGGATGAGGATACAACCGCCAAAAAATCAATTCTCCAGCAACGGCTTCGAAATGTGTTGATCCAAGAAGGCGAGGATCCAGAGAATTATGTCTTTCAAGTTCCAGGTGGAGATGCTGACGTGAATTCGCTGTTGAAAAATATGGAACAACGATTAATAGAAAATGCGCAAATTCAAATGCAACAAATGGAGCAGAAGAATCTGGACAGTGTGAAAAGTTTGGAACAACGGCTAATAGACAATTCGCAAACCTTGGAGCAGCGTCTAATAGATTCACAAACTCAAATGGAACAAAGAAACCTAAAAACCGCTAGAATCCTCGAGAAAAATCTGGAAAAGAAATTACCAGAAAATTCTAGAAGCTTCGGAAAAAGTCTGGAACAAGTGGAGACAGTTCTAGATTAACGATTAGCGGAAAAAATAGCGGTGATGCTAGTGATATTTTGGAGACATTACCTCCTGAAGAACGTAAAGATTATTCTCAACTCATTAAACACTTGGGGATGAGATATGGCCATGCGCATTTGGAGCAAGTATGCCATACCCAACCGAAGAATCAATCACGGAAGAAAGGCGAGAATCTTCAGGAATTTGAGGCAGATATTGCTCGTCTAGTTCGACTTGCATATCCGATGGCGCCAGATAATTTCATGGAACACCTAGTTGTCCAGACGTTCATAGATGGTCTACGGGATGTTGATACGCAGCAAACATTAAAGTTAGCACGACCAAAGACATTGATCGATGCTTTGGTGTACGCACTTGAGTTTAAAACTGCAAAACAAGCTTCTCGGAACCATGATCGTGGCTGTTCTGTCGACAAACAGGAAAATGAGGAATTCATGGAGCAGGTGGTTAATCGAGTCCTAAATCAAATTAAACCAAATGAAAGTGCGCGGCCGTGCGGGAATTCTAGAAGAAATGGTAACACTCAGAATAAATGTGGTAAGAGGACCAAGAAAGAATCGGCTGAGAATCCGCAAGCCCCAGGAACTACCCAAATCGCATCCTTGCAACATCAAACCAATGGCTTGTATGTGGACACTATTATGGAAAGAAGGACCTATGCTTGCTTGCTAGATACTAGATCAACGAAAACCATCGTGCGACCAGATTTAATTTCCAGAAATAAAAAGTCATTTTCTAGCAAATGGAGACTTAAAACAGCAACAGGAGAAGCAGCTTCTGTGGAAGGTGAAGTAAATGTCAATTTTATCATAGGACCAACATCAATCTGACATCGTGTTCTCGTAGCCGACATAGAAGAAGAAATAATCTTGGGATTACACATCATGAACACCTACGGCTTCCAGTTAAACATGAAAAAAGGCACTTTAAAAATAAATAATAAGGAATTGTTTCTTTATGGGAAAAATTGTGGGAATGTACAAGTAATTACAGCAGAGAATGTTGTTCTGGATGCAAGAAGTGAGACATTTTTGATGGCGTGTATGGAAGGTGATTATTTGGATAGAAATGTTACAAGGTTGGAACCAAGGGCTGATGATGACGAGGTGGGCCGAGGAATAGTAGTTGACAAAATACTGGTTACGACTCAGAAGACTGTACCGATAAGGGTAATGAATCTGAACTTTTACCATGTTTCATTGAAGAAGGGTACTATTTTGGGGTGGTATTCGCCAGTATCGGCCGTCATTCATCGTGTAGAGGCGAAGAAGAATAGATTCGTGCAGGTTCCTAAGAAAGGAACCTGCACGAAGATAATCGACTCAGCCTGTCAAGGATTGAGCAAGAAAGAACAAGCCAAGTTAAGGATCTAATCAAACATTATGAAGACGTCTTTGAAAGTGGGACGAAAGGAAGAACCAATATTGTCATGCACAAAATAAATACCGGCGATGCAAGCCCAATACGACAAGGACCAAGAAGGTTACCACCGGCAAAGCGTGAGGAAGTCAAGCAGATTATACAAGATATGGAAAGCCAAGGAGTAATTGAACCATCGAATAGTCCATGGGCTTCACTATTGATCCTTGTCAGGAAGAAGGATGGATTTACCAGATTCTGTGTGGACTATCGTCAAAAGGACAGCTATCCTCTCCCTACAATAGACGATACGCTAGACACCTTGGCAGGAGCAAAATGGTTCTCCACTCTGGACTTGAAGAGCGGTTATTGGCAAGTGGGAATGGACCCCAATGATAAAGAGAAGACTGCCTTCAGTTTAGGTACAGGACTCTGGCAGTTTACAATCATGCCATTTGGATTGTGTAACGCCCCAGCTACATTTGACCGACTCATGGACACTGTACTTAGGGGACTGTCTTGGAATACCTGCATGGTATATCTCGATGATGTGATTGTGGTAGGGAAGACCTTTGAAGATCACATGGAAAATTTGGAAGTAGTATTCCAGAGGTTGCGAGATGCCAACCTGAGATTAAGTCCAAAGTGGTGTCATCTTTTCCGCAAGGAGGTAAATTACCTTGGACATGTGGTTTCTGGAAAAGGAGTTGCTGTGGATCCAGAAAAAGTAAAAGCTGTGGGACAATGGCCTGTACCCCAAGACAAACATCAGCTAAGAAGCTTTTTGGGATTGTGCACGTATTATCGAAGCTACGGGACGTCGTGATTGGTGGTGTGCTCTCTCAAATCCAAGATGAATAAGAAAAGGTCAATGCATACTTCAGCAAGACCCTCTCCAAATCGGAGAAGAACTACTGCGTAACCAGGAGAGAACTATTGGCAGTAGTTAAGACCATTGAGCATTTTTACAAGTACCTGTATGGGCAGAAGTTCCTGATCCGCACTGATCATGCCGCCTTACAATTGCTCTTACAATTTAAGAATCCCGAGGGTCAACCAGCTAGATGGATTGAGGGGCTACAGGAGTATGACTTCGACATTGAACACAGAGCAGGCCTCAAACATCGAAATGCAGATGCTCTTTCCAGAAGGCCCTGTCTAAAAGACTGTCGACATTGCAACCGAATCGAAGACAAATCGGCCAATGCTCTTCGAACCACCGTGGTTGATGGACCACCAATGGCACAATTTGCGCGCAGATCAAGAAGCTGATCCGGATCTTGCAGTCTTCAGTGCTTGGAAGAGAAATGGGCAAAGACCGACCTGGCAAGAAATTGCTCCCCATTCACGAGAATTGAAGTCATACTGGGCACAATGGGATTCCCTAACCATGGAAGACGATCTCCTGAGACGTGAAGTCGAAAATCGCGATGGAAGCGAGCGAAAGATGCAAATGGTGATTCTCAAGAAAAGAATATCATAGGTATTGTGATAACTCCATAATGATGCTTCTGGTGGAGATTTTGGCGTCCATAAAACACTTGAGAAGGTGTGCCAGAGATTTTACTGGGTGAATTGCTCACGAGATGTTAAGAAGTGGTGCCGAAAGTGTGCTAACTGCGCTGGAAGTAATGGCCCCCAGAGGCTTCAACGTGCACCCATGCGCCAATACAATGTGGGAAGCCCCCTGGAACTTCATTCCGATCAAGGGCGAAATTTCGAGTCCAGTCTATTCGAAAAGATGTGTGGACTTATGGGCATACGAAAGACGAGAACAACTCCCTTGCATCCACAATCAGATGGGATGGTGGAGCGAATGAACAAAACCATGATCAGACACTTATCCAAAGTAGTCTCCGAATACCAGAGAGATTGAGACAAACATTTACCATTATTCCTAATTGCGTATCGGGCCTCTGTTCAAGGGACAACTGGCCAATCATCAGCAAACGTGCTATTTGGGAGGAAACTCCGATTGCCCTGTGATTTAAAGTTTGGGAGCAAGCCTGGTGAAGATCTTACCGGAGAAGATTATGTCAGCACGCTCAGACGACGACTAGATAATATCCATGAACAAGTCAGATATAATATCCAGGATGCTAGACAGAACGAAGGAGAGCTACGACATCAACGCCGAGAAGGGTGGTTACCATCAAGGCGATCGGGTTTGGTTATATAATCCACAACACTGATGGGGTTTATCTCTAGAACTTCAAAAGAATTGGGAGGGGCCATACGAGGTGTTGAAGCGGATAAACGATGAAATATACCGCATCAGGCGAACACCTCATACTAAGCCAAGAGTCGTACATTTTAATCGACTAGTCCCCTACTCTGGAGAAAATTATGACGAAACCGCTGACTTGCGCCGATTGGATAGTCAATACCAGGAACTAATCTTCAAAGACTTTATGGAAGAGTATTCTGGTTCGAGAATAGCTCGATTTGGCGTAACCATCGAGGAACTGCAAGATTTGTTTACGGTGCCGTCAGACCGTAGTAGCAAGCGCGTACGTTTGCTCATTGCGTAGCTCGAGATCTGCGAGTGGCCAAAGGAATTGCCAGAGAATCTAAAGAGAGATTTTGCAGAATCGAAAAATTAACCGCAGGGACCAGCAATTGGGAAGAGTCTCCAAATAAAATGAAGAACAGCTCGTATTTTATTTGGTCACGAAAGAACTGTCAAGCCTGAAGCGAACCTATCGCGCCTTATGGGAGGTCATGGCCCACTTACGCGAACAAATGTTACAAGATATTTTGAAATTAGCAGTTCCAAAATTAGGTTGTGGATTGGACCGCCTGGACTGGAGAATTGTAAGGAGCATGTTAGAAGTAATATTCCAACATACTGGTATGGAAATTCTGGTATGCAGTTACCAGCTTGAGTATTCCTGTTCACCTATGCAAGATAAGACCGTGGACTGTTATTTCGATATAGCGTCACAATGTAACACAGGCCCTACCAGTCGATTTCGCCATCGTTCGAGGGAACCAAAGCATGACATGTTTCGGGACGAAACTTCATTTTTAAGAAGGGGGTAATGTGATGACTCATACAACAATACGTCACGTATTATACCTCCAGCGCCTTCTCGATAGATGTAGAAAGAGAAAGAACAAGAATAGAACACTCGAGAGAGATTCAACAGCGATATATAAGCCGTCGAGGAAAGGATTTAGGGATTCATTCGATACCACCAAATCATCGCCGAGTGAACTTACATAAATATAAATACATAAATGTGCTTATTGTTAGTAATTAGCTTTTAAATTGTTATTCGTTTTTATTTTTAATATAGTAACTAGTAAAACTTTATAATACGATTGGTGTCACAAAAACACACACGAAAACCCTGCTGATGTTATATCACGAGGTTTGGAACCAGTAGAGTTAAAAAATTGGCGTTTGTGGTGGAAGGGACCTGAATAGTTATTACAACTAACTGATACTTGGCCAGTTCATAAGATAAGTACTGAACTTCCGCATGAATGTACTGTCGAATGTAGAAAACAATCATTTCCAGTGCTTGTTCTCGAAAGTGATAATTTCAACATACATATTTAATAGATTTTCTAGTCTGACTAGATTACAACGAGTAACAGCATATATACATAGATTTAAAAATAATTCATTACGAAAACAGCATTTACAGGGTCCTCTAACATGTACAGAATTAAATAATGCGCTAATAAATTTGATAAAATTAGTTCAATTACAGACATTTCCAAATGAAATAAAAAGTCTAATCAAAAATCAAAATATCGATCATAACAGTAAATTGTTATCATTAAATCCATTTATTGATGAAAGAAATTTATTGCGCGTGGATGGACGATTAGCTTATTCAATTTATGATCAAATAAAAAACATCCTATCATTTTACCTGGAAAACATAAATTTACTGAATTGCTAATTAAAAACGAACATTTTCATTTACTGCATGTGGGTCAACAAGCTGTTCTTGCATCTTTAAGAGAAACTTACTGGATAGATAACCTCTGCTCGTAATTCAGTTCGTAAAATCATTCGAAATTGTACAATTTGCTCTAGAGCAAAACCTAAGACTAATGTTGATTATTTAATGTCAGACTTACCAACTGAGAGAACAACACCAAATCGACCGTTTTTAAATGTTGCAATTGATTATAGTGGACCGTTTAACTAACGAGATCGAAAACCCCGGAATTATAAGACGACGAAGGCTTATGTTTGTGTTTTCGTTTGTTTATTTACCAAGGCGATTCACGCTGAATTAGTAAGTGAATTATCGACCAAGGCATTTTTGTCATGTTTACATAGATTTGTTGCTAGACGGGGAAAATGTTTAAATATAATATTGGACAATGGCAAAAATTTTGTTGAAGCACAACGCGAGTTATAAAAATTTTTAAATTTGTCAAAGAACGAGATCTTAACAGTTCTAAGTCAATCACAAATTAATTGTCATTTTTTATCTTCTAGAGCACCTCATTTTGGAGGTCTGCATGAAGCCGGAGTTAAATGGATAAAGTATCATCTGAACCGATCCTACTCCTCTAACCCCGGCACACTTTCTCATTGGAGAACCTCTTTATGAACTACGAGACCAAAGGATTCCTGAAAATCAAATTTGTGCTCATCACGCTTTCAAAGATGTCAGAAAATGATGGAAAATATTTGGCGACGTTGGTCTAAGGAGTATCTATCAGAACTTAGTAAGAAATAAAGAAGAAGTAAGAAAAAAATGGAAAACCCAAGGTTGCAATAAATTAACAGAATGGACCTTGGTAATTATAAAAGAAGACAACCTTCCAGTTCTGAAGTGGAAATTCGGACGAATTTCCCAACTTCATCCTGGACAGGACGGAGTTACGGAAATTTTTTAACTTGTGTTTACCAAATATGTTAACAAGTGTTGCTTACATTTGTATACTTGGTTTGAAACTTTGACTGGAAAAATTCCAAGAGGAGCGGCATGTTACAGTATTTAAAACTTTAATTTGTAAGTAGTTTACTTGTGCGCTGTGCGCATGTGTCACTTTTATGGCTATAAGTTGTATTACTTGTAATTTAACTGTATCACTTGTTAATAAAACAAATTTAAAGTAACAAAACTCTCGAGTGTGATATTCTTTCAACGAAAACAATCTAAGAAAATACTGCAACAGTCTGCTTAAAAGGTGGGGTGGGGGGGTCGATACGACACTCGAGGTGAACGGATGAACTAACAAATGTTGCGTAATGACTAGAGACCGGACGTATCAGGCCAAAATTATAAATAGTCTGCAACATCGCTAAGTACAAGAAGCAGTTATTGAATAGCACTATTGATTCGGTTAACCACACATCTGTTTTTTGTCTGAATTGCGACGCAATTACATACTTCAATATTCTAGTGAAATTCCTTTCTTCATGAGCGTAGATAGAAGCGGGGTTTTTAGAATTTAGTTTATGTCAGTTAGTTTCTTTTTTCATTGTATTCACTGTTAATTACTAAACTACATCATTTTTGTAATAGATCCTATATAATATCCTTTCATCGAATCTACTTCTCCCAATTTTTTTGACGTAAGTGTCGCAGTGAATTTCGTTAAGTTTCAATAACTTACACATACATTTTAAATTTTCATTTATTTAGATCTAGAACATTGTTTAAGTTACTTCTTCAGATATGATATGGAACAACGTCGAGAATGGGATCGTGAAACAATGGCGAGTTGGATTAAGGGTCAAACTGATTGTATGTCCATTGCCAGTAACTTCGAAATTTATTGAAAAGTCTGTAAAATATAGTTAAAAAATTCCAAGAAATCACACGTAAAACGTCACTTAGCATCGCAAACACATACACAGAAATTAGACCCGTTTCAATCTGACAATTTTAACGAAGAACTCTGTGAAACGTTAATGGCGGCAAATATTCCATTAAATAAATTTAACAATCCCAATTACAAAACATTTCTCCAAAAATATATTGGTTGAAATGTTTCTGATGAATCCACCTTACGCAGATACATATTATGTTCCTAAGTACTACACGAAAGCTGTAGGACGCCTTTCAAATCAGTACTGGTCTACTACATCCAACTATTCCATATAACGCATATGTAATAGCAACAAAAGTTATAAATACAGTTGATGCGGAAAGAGTAGCTAAAACCATTTACAAGAATATGCGCGAAATGCTTTATTCGGACGACAGGTACAAAGAAAAAATTACTTTCATTTGTCACATATATGTTAGAAACAGGAAAACTATTAAAGGAAACATATCCTAATATGCTGCATATCATTTGTGTCGCACATGTTTTCCACAGAATCTGTGAATATATCAGAGACAACTTTCCGGAAGTCGATAGACTTGTATCTGCTTTTTAAAAAGTTTTCAGAAAAGCACCACTGAGAGTAGCCCTTTACAGGGAAAAACTTCCATCTTCGTCACCGCCTCCCTGTCGAGTAATAACTAGATGGGGAACATGGTTGGAAGCTACTAGTTTTTATGCAGAGAATTTCGATAGTTTACAAAATTTCGTTACATGTTTGAATGACGATGCTACATGTATTTCTGAGTGCAAGGAACTAATACGAATTCCAAATTTAGAAAATCATTTATACTTTCTTCAGGAATACTTTGGAAATTTGCCAAAACTAATTCATAATTTGAAAAATATTCCAAGTGACTTCGGATGTGGCCTTCGGCAAAAGTTAGACGCAGTTTTTAATAGAAATCCAGATTTAATAAAATTGCGGCAATTGTGTATAGGGACAATGCCTCAAAATCTAACTGCTAAATACGCTGAAATAAAAGAATATTTCCAGTATGCACCTATAACCAGTTGCGTTGTAGAAAGGACGTTTTCTATCTACGAGAATGTATTTTATTCAAAGAGAACAAATTTTACAAAAGAGAACCTTGAGAAAGTATCGCTAGTCAATATTAATACTCCTTTACTAAACTTGAACTACAAAATGAACAAATAAAAATGTATTTTGTATTTTATAAATCACCACCCTTTTGTTTTCCAATTATATAAATAAAATTATAAACTCTTTAAAAATACAAATTTTCAATAGTACGCCCGTGGGTGATGAGTCATCGGCCTCTCGTGTCCGGTCCCTAGTAATGGCACATTCTATACAATTATACAGAAAATATACATGCATGTCCAAAACCTTGGAACTTTTTGCGTGTATAATTCATTCTTGAATTTTAAAGCACGCAAAATATCCCGAGGTTTGTTACGAGCATTTTGGTTCTCATAGATAGTACTGGTATAGTGAAGTAAAGTAAAGTTAAAACGCCTTTTATAATAATGATACCGCCGCGAATTTAGCGAGTTACACAGTCACAGTTATTCTAGTCAACATATATACGCCTATCTGTAATATATTTTGTACCGACAAACTTTTTAGAGAACGACATGAACTTGTTCACGATATATATGTTTTGAGTTATAATAAGGTAAATGAAGAAATATCCATTTATAAAGAATTAATGTTTTTTTTACCAATTGTAAAAACCCCTATGGTATTCAATACGACACACGTTCAAGCTTTATTTCTTTAAAACCCACTCTGTATATTTAATATCGAATGGTGTATCGGGGGTACTACGAGTATATTATTGAGTGGTTCAGATTGTAGAGATATACCTGTCCACACATTCTTTTGTGTGGTTTGCTTGTTGGTTGCTTTTATTTGTGTGCATGTGTGTTTTGTGTGTATTGTGAATGAGTGTTTGGACGTGCTCTGACGAGGAGAGGCCAAGCATCACGGACGGTGAAGTGAGTGGTGGGTCACCGTGTGGCATGGCACTCTATTTGTAATGTGTCCATTACTCAAATAGGCTGTAATTGAAATGCTGCTTCTAGAAGTGTGAGATGATCGGATTGAACAGTATAGGAATTCGATAATTGTAATATGTTCATTGGCGAAAAAGTGTAAGACATTAATTGTTTGAACAGTGAGCATGATATTTCACATTGATAGTTATGCCTCATAAAGCAACTTGCTGCAGTAAGATCTTTAATGATAGAAGTACTTTTAGCATTGAATGATCAGTAATTAGGTTTTCCTTTTATGGTCACAAATACACGGATTACATGACATTGAAATTTACTTTCGGATCATTGAAGATTTAGACTCGCGATATATTAGGATAATACAAAAGTTTATTAGTTTTTTTTTGCATAGTAGACTTCGGTGTCGACAAATTGCTCACACCAATTCGAATATTTTATATGTAATATATCAAACTGACGAGTATTGTGTGATATGTGATTATTAACTAGATTTTATTTAAAATCTGTTCATTTATCTTATTCCGGACGCAAGTGTAGAGATTTTGACAATATTGTGCCATTGCTGGAAATTTGGGAGAAGGGTTCTTGATGCTGTTCGTATATAGGATAAGATAGAAGGAGCGAATGTCATCTCGAATCCTAGCGTGCAAAATTGGTATAAAATACTCAGAAATGGACAAATTAGTTTTAAGGAGAACCCCGTTTAGTGAGAGTCTCAACTGTGTATCAAGAGGTTCGTCGCCAAGTACCAAGACAACTCCAACTACCAGTACGCGGCAATTATCGCAAGAGCTTTGACCTACAAGACAGACTATAGGTCGCTATTTTCGAAAGGCGGGGAATATAAACTGGCGATACAAAGAAATACTCCACGATTTGGCGGTAGAGCATTTCAATGAATTGCTTACAAACTACCGTTTAATTATCCACGTTTTGTGGAATTACGAGGATACTATCCATGAGTTGGTACTTGAAGGTAGAGCGATAAGTGCCGAATTATACTGCGACCAATTGGATTAACAATTAATCAACAAAAATAATGCAGTTTTCCAGCAATACAAATAATTATAGGTAAACTAGAAGAACTCGATGGACTTGAGCTACTTCCACATTCTATATTCAGATATGATTTATAACCATTATTTTATTTTTTGCTTAGGTCAATAGTGCATTTTCTTATGCACTTCTTTTTCCCTGGACGTCACTTGGTTAATATCACGCAAGTTGAATTAGAGTGGTGTGAATTCTTCGCATCTAAGATATAAGCAAGGAATTAAAATTGTCGCTAGACAATGGTAACAACCATTCAAAATGAATTGTATTTTGATTTGCAATTATTATTGTATTTTTCCTTTTGTTGAAATAAAGAATTATATTGAAAAACGAAAGAAACTAGTGCACACCCTAATTCATTTGTGACGCACTTGAATGCGCTATACAATTGAATTGATGTCTGTAAAAAACACATTAAAAGTATAACGAATTGGATTTCTAATGTGAGATAATAATGTGTGCCACAATTTGAAACCTATAAAATCTGTTAATATCGAAATCGAATGATTTTAATTTAGGAAAGACACGAATATATTAAAAGATTAGATTAAATATTAAAATTGATTGCCATAAATTAATTTCTTTATTAGTTAATTTGCGATATAAAAATGCTTACTGTATTTATTGACATACTGGTGAAGTTTTTCACAATTTGAGCAACAAAAAAACAAATACTTTGGTATAACATTATGGCTAGGAAGATATCTAATTGTCAAATTAAAGAAATATCGCGTAATTCTATCTCAAAGACATAATGTTCTTTTTTTGGTACTCATATAAGTAGAATTTATATAATTAACAGTTATACAAAATATTGAGTTATACACGTACATGGCTTTAGAATGTTTGGCTTTCCATGAGAACTGCGGAATGGCATGAATGGTGGTTCGAACTTGAGTTGAGTAGGGTAAGTATAACTAGTAGCGAAAAATGAATAATTCGTCTTATTAATTTAGGTTATCGAATAGAGAACATATATTTTTTTAACTACTTTGTAATATGTAATATGTTTCAACCGACAGCATCTATTTCAGGGCGACTTGGTCTTGTTAAATCTAGAGCATTATCTGTTGAGGTTATATAATTTACAATGGATTTTTCTTATGTAACTTTCTATAAAAATATTCGAAAATCTGGTAATTTTTGTGGTTCAATTCAAGTTGTTCAACGCCACCCTAAAATCAGTATTGTTGTATGAATCAGAAACATGACCTTTAATAAAAGTTATTTGACAAAAGTTGAGAGTATTTGTATTTATTAGATGGCCAGAAGAAATAACAAATATGCTTTTGTTGTACTCTGGAAAAACACAAAATAAAACAATATAAAAGTAATAGTCTCCGTACTAGCACTTGTAGGCGTTTGGCGTAGTAACATTTTAAGTTTGTTACAATTTTAGCCATTCGATACAACTAGGGTAGTAACATGGCTAGCACTACACATCGACCGTCTATTATTACCTCAAAGTTTTACCTCCAGGTACTTATTTTGGTCAGCTTGAGTCAAGCTGGGACCGAAAAAACGCCATCGATGTTATTGGCTTGATCAAGGTTTGATTCCAAGAGAAGGTACAGAAGGCCGTTAAAGAGGAATTTGCAAGGAGGTAGAAAGGTATAGTAACCAAAAACACTTTCGCAAGATATATAGAAATTCAAAATTCAAAAATCATAGACCCTGTAAGCACATCTGCTTGAGGACAGATTAGAATGAAAAAAATTACCACTTATTATCATGTAAAGGAATATTGTGATAATACATAAAAATAATAAATAATTTATTATCCAACAGTAGAAACAAAAAAAACTTATTACAGGATAATATAACAAAAGAAAATAAATGAACATATACCGACTTTCAATAAAATCCGAACACCCAGCAGGAGTTGATCAATTTTAATAAAAATATATATAGTGTTTGTTTGATCACACTTAAGGAATGATTACATTTTCAAACTAAAATATTAAAAAATAACAATGTTATTTAATAACTCCTCCAGAGTTTCTTATGCATTCTATAACTCTTCGAGCATGCTTGAAATTAAATGATTTATGGTATCCTTGGGAAAGTCATCCCAGGCTTCTGGAATTCGGTGAGGAAGGTCAAGTAGGTTATTTGGTGGTTGGGTTAAATTATCCAGTCGAGTACCAATGATATCTCACACAAGTTTAATTGGTGAAAAGTCTGTGGAGCGAGAAGGCCATGATAGCAGGGTCACGTTATTTTCTTGTAAGAACCTTCTAGTAACCCTTGTTGTATGAGGACGTGCGTTGTCTTGTTGGAAAAGGGGATGAATTAACCTTCGCAGGTATGGCAGTGCAACAGGTTGCAGTACGTTTCGTATGTAATTATTTGCATTCAAATTTCTGTCAATAAAAACTACAGGTGACCTGCTACTGTATGTTATCGCACCCCATACTATCACCATCGGTGTAAGGGCCGTATGCCGTTCCAAAGCAAATTTTAAATTACTGCGTTCTCCACGGAATAGTCTCATCCTTCTGCGACCATCGTGAAACCGCAGACAGAATCGGAACTCTTCAGAGAACATAATACGATATCATTCGGCGTACCAATATGGTCTGGCCTTACACCACTGAATCCGAGCATCACGATGTCGAGGTGTCAGTGGGAGACATAAAAATGATCTAAAATTGATCGAACGAAGCCCAAAAGCACATATTCTGCGATATATCATTGCTTTGTTGTAAAACTCCCAACCAGGTATTTCTAATCGACCGGTTTGTGGAAACTCTGTCTTGTTAAGCCGCCATCCTGAAATGATGATCTTCTCGTGCTGTAGTTGCTCGAGGTCGTCCGGATCCATGACGACGATTATGGATTCCTTCTTCAGACCACCTGGACCAACGCTGTAACACTGTTGACACACTGTGCCCCATGGGGTCGGAAATTTGTCTTATTGTAAAACTGGCTTCCCGCATACCAACAATACGACCCTTTTCGAATTCACTTAAATGATTGTAATCGTTCCTTAAACGGCGCCAGGCATAATGACTTAATAAACTAATAAATTGAGAACAAATCGCCACGAAATAGTGCTTCAATCTGAAGGAATCGCGAATTTAAAAACATAATTTTTTGATAAAACGAATTAAAATATTGTACACCGGCTAAATTTTTTTGTCCATATTGATATCATTTCTATCAGACACAAAACAGAGTAGTATAAAAAATATGATTGCAATTCGTTGACTTTTTCTGGATTTCTGGTTTGGATTTTTTTTTTAAATCGGTAGCTATATAAAGCAAATAAACAAACATGCGAAAAAATGAAAAATTAGAGAACATTTTAATATTAAATTAAATATAACTTGAAACATAGACATGCATACGCATACGTATATAAAGAACAATCACTTTATTTTGTCCTTTCAGTGATGTCTAAGTTGCTCATGAAAAACGCTGAAAAAGACTAAATTAGTACACATTTCTTTGGCATTTCTGTACATGGCTAAAACTTGTAAAAAAAGTAATGGTGTGTTAGACGACGGAGCGGAAAACGTTGATCGACTTCCCGTTCCAACATATTGGAACACAAATAGTTCAATCAATCAGCATCCGTCAGATTGCTAAATTTCAATTTGTGAATGACATGAAATTAAACTCTGTACACAAATTTTCATAGCAATACCCCTGGTCAAGATAATTCCCATTTTTCCAATACTAGAGTATTTTGAGAGACTTACGCAGTACGCTTTCGATAAAGTCGCTATACTTATTGAAATATGGATTTCAAACAAACGAACAGTATTGTGATAAATTTTCTGTTAAGGTTATAATTCGAAATAACTATATTAATAAAAATAATAGAAACGCTTAACAATAACTAACAGTATTTGTTTATATACACATTTATGTCTACATTATTTAATTCACGATTATCACTGGTTGAATGGATCATCCTTCCCTTGAGTGAGCATTTTCTCCTCCACAGCAATAAATACTTCTTCTTTTAATGTTTATGCATTTTTTACTAATCGCTGTTCTAGAATTTTCTCCATTTGTTCCAGACTTTCGCGAAGATTTTACAAGTTTCCAGTCTCCTTTGTTCCATTTGCTCTTTTTGTTTCATTTGAGTTTACGAATTCTCTATCAGTCGTTGTTACAAAGTTTTCTTTAAAATTGAAAAGTTTCCAGACTCCTATGTTCTCTTTAAGTTCGCGAATCTATTAGTCGCTGCTCCAAAATTTTCGCACTTTCCAGATTCATTTGTTTCATTTAAGTTAACAGCGAATCTGCGTCAGCGTTCCCATCTGGAACTTGGAAGAAATAATTCTCTAGATCTTTGTATTTGTTCAACACACCTCGCAGTCGTTACTGGACTGTTGCTGTCTTACCGGATGCATCTTCGTCTCTTTCTTTCAGTTCAGGATTCATGTCAGCTAACTTTTAAATAGGATAGTTTACTTTTGTAGCCATCCCGATATTTAAAACAAATGCCTTTACACACTGTATATTTATTTAAACCAATGATCAATTAACTCTCAATTGTTCACTTAATGCGCTGTTTATTAATCCTACTCCTGACGCCACTATGATAAATCTTCTGTTCGGGTTCGATTAATAAAACACAGGCAATTAAAAAAAACTATTTTAGTAAAAAGAATACTTAACAAAAATTAACAATATTTATTTATATACTCATTAATCTCTGCGATATTTAGATCACTATCATCACTGGCTGAATGAATCATCCTTCCCTTGAGTGTTTATATAGTCATCGGGTAGTTCTAGATTGTTCGCTTTCTAGAGGAACTGGAAGTACCATAACGTGTACAGCTGGTGTCGTCATCGCTTTGCATAAATTCGCAATCATTAGTTGTTTTAATCGAACGAAAATTTTTGAGGTCATTAGCATAAGGCAAACATTTAGAAGATATACCATCAACAATGTCATTAATAAATATTTGAAATAAGAAGGGACCTAAAACTGTCCCGTGGGATAATCCGTTGACATAATTATAAGAAATCGATCCAAAGCCTCTGTATAGGATGTTACATATGCAAATACATATACAATTTGAATCAGTCTGAACGCGAACATCAACCCGAATACCTCGTGACTAACAAGTGAGCACAAATTGGTAGCGGTGAATTTACCTTTAATGAACCCATGTTGAGCAGTTGACAAGTGGCTAGAAATGTATCCATATATACGTTTGAATAACATGAATTCAAAAACCTTGGAGATGTTAGATATAATAGAAATAAGTCGATAATTAGCAATATCATTGCATTTTTTAAACACTGGGTGACCGGAGCAGTTTTCCAACAACTAGGATAAGATATTTGAATCATAATTAAATTAAAAATATGTAGAAGCGGAAGGGAAAAAATTTGTAGTCTTTGATGAGGAAGGAGGGTAATGTTGATAAATTAAAGTTTACTGGTTCAGTAGATGTACAGTTATATTATGAAGACGGTTGATGATCTAAAGCACAAAATCTATACAATATTTTTAGGTCTGGCAATAACTTTTCTATGAATGAAATGTTACTATTGACGACCGGGACCAAGTTACTTAGAAAATAGCAGTCGGTCCACAGTGTTCATATTCAAAATAGGTTTGTATGTTATGATTATTTTATTGGTATGTACCATACAAATGTTATAAGATAAACAACATTAAGTGTAGTGATATGTGTTCATCGAAACACTTTGGGGTGATATTTCGGATAGATATTTTAGGAAGGTTATTCATTCAATGCCCTCGAGACTTCAACTAGTCATTGGAAATGACGCAGGTTGGACTCACTATCCAATATATTTCACTTCATACCTTAAGTAGTTACAGTGAGTCTCCTTGATGACAAAATTTAATTGCATTTTTATTAGTAACATATTATTGTGGTTTTAGTTTATAACAATATGTATATATATATATATATATATATATATATATATATATATATAAAGATAATTATTTCGTGACCTTTGATAAGTATGACATTAATAACTGTCATTTATATTCTTTGAAAAAGTATCATGAGCCGAAACATGTAAGATTGTTGATTGTTTTAAATATATACATTTTGAAGTAAAGCCAGACATTAAATCGCCAACTAATTGGATCTACCATATATATATATATATATATATATATATATATATATACTAATTAAATTATAATTCATATATTATAATTATAAAAAAATGTTCCAGTAAAAAAAGGAAGGTAACAAAACTTGTTTATAAATTAAATGTTAAATGGATTAGACACGTCAAAACATTCTTTTTGTAATGCAATTGTAAAGTTACTTGTAAAAATATTTCGTGTGTGTTCTTCACTTTGACGTAAATTAAATTGGTGAAATAGAACATAAATAACAAGGTAACTAAAGATTGTGTACATCTGTCAAAATATGGTTGAAGAATAATAATAATTGATAGGATAAATTCGATGCCATTATGTAAAGATATTTTTAATTATACTCTGAACGTAGAGAAATAGGCATATAACGTAATTCGTGTGATTCATTAAGATTAAAAACAAAAGATTGGAACTTTGAGGCTCTCTTAAAGTTAATTCAAATGACCGAAATATGTGATTACGATACTTTATATAGAACTCCCTACCAATCAAACAGGATTTCAGAAATATGGCCGCGTCAGAAAAAAACTATAAATGCTTATGAATTAAAACATAGTGGTCGATTTAATCACAGGCTTTCTGAAAATTCAACTATACTTATTCCTTGAATCTCTCCTCCATTATCAATAACCTCGTAAACAAAATTGAGTGAAGTAAGGCAGGTTTGTGGCAATTGATCTACTGTAGAAAATCATACGGATATATATTTTGCTGCTTGAAAAATATAAATGTTTGTATAGGATGAATTCAAAAACTTTGGAAAAAGATCGTTGGTGTTATATAAGCTGTTATCCAAACTGATAGAAAAGTAGAAAACTTAAATATTCAATTAAGTATGCTATATAATGGTAAGCACGTTCTCAAGTATAAAGTTTGGAATAAAATCGGAAACAGAAGTGAAAGAATTTCTTTGATGCTGTAGAGCGGACTCCATTTCATTGAAAATCATTGACATTTAATGAGCAGAAAACATCTATTGAATTCCAGAAGTTCTGAATGATATTCCTTTTGCAAGACGATGGGAAATGCAGTGCTTTAGCATATTGGCCTCTAGAGCTACTACATTCGACACTTCTAAGTAAGGATGGTTAAATATTTGTATATCCTAAATAAAAATTATATTGACATAAACTTCGTTTTTGCCGTAACCCAAATTATTATCTCCTATTCGCTTTTCGTTTAAATCATACTGTATAATCTTACTATGATAGTATGAAAAAAGTAGAATTCCATAAAAAAATTGATATATTTTAGTGTATTTAAAAATATCAAATCTATCCATCCACTTCTCCTTCAATCTTTATTAAACTTTTTGTATTAAAGCTTTAATTTTAACAATCTACGAACATTGTTCTCTTACAAATAAATTTTCTGGCGGTAAGAATCCTGAAGAATCATATGAATAGAGACTCATGCAGTTCTCACAGATGTACTCGCATTACGATCGATCGTCCCACGGTCTCGAGACTCGATTTAGTTTCAGCCACGGCCTATTCTTCATTGGTAGTCATTGCCGAACATAGGATACGATGACTGTCCGAAACGTACCCTTCTGTTCTAGTAACAACTGCTTCATCTTTTTTCCTTTCCTTCTTCTTTTTCTTTTACATGTACTTTTCATGCATTATTAATACAAGCTTTGATTTAATATGATTTTTACTATAGATCATTGCTACGTTTTAGGGTATGCTAATTATAATGTTGAAACGAAGAGTAAGCGATAACACTGCGTTTGGACGTCAGTCGTAAACAACTGAGAAATAAAGGAGTCAGTTGAAATTAATCAAATGAATTGCATGTTTTGAAATCAGAACACAACTCTTCTGATATGATAAGTAATAAATCGTAGTTCAACAATACTTATCCAGTGCCTATTTAAGTCAGAAACTAGTTCACTAGGAGGGGGACCTGTGCAAAAATTAAGAAGACTTTATTTTCTTTGTAATCTCTCTCAAGTTAAGTACACTTTGTCCAACGATACTCTAGTAATTTAATCCCATTCTTATAATTCGATTTATGCAGGTTTTAAAAATAATCTATTGGAAGCCATTTCTTCTTGTTTGGAAATAAATAATTGTCTGCAGGGACTAAATCTGTTGAGTAGTTGATAATACGAACATCGTATCGTTATTTCGTCAATTTTTCTGTAACAGTTTCTAAAGAGTGGGCTGGTGCGTTGTCGTCCTTTCTTTATTACCTTATTAAAATTGCCCAGCAAGACCACCATAATATTATTGCATAATACCCGTCTCCAGAAAGTCAATAAAGATTATACTACGAACATCCCAGAAAACAGTGCCCATCATATTTCCAGCTGATGGAATGATTTTGGCTTTTTTTAGAGCATATTCTCGACTGCAACCCTTCATTTCTTTTTGTTTCTTAGTTCCAAATTGGTAGTAATTTATTTATAAAACTGCATAAATTCTTATGAATTACGTTGAAATAGTCACAAACTGTGTTTACAAAGGTTTATTCTTACGTTCTTGTTCAATTGTGAGTAAACGCTATACCCTTATTAATGTAAAATTTTGTGAACCCGGTCATTTGAGATCCCTACTGCCGTATGAATGTTACGTACTTTCAGTGTTTCATCTTTCACCACTTTAACAGGCCGTCCAGAACGCCCAACGTCGTTTATACTCATGTACCGCTTCGAAAATGATGAAACCACATGCAAACAGTTTCAATTGAACGAGTAGACTCACCATAATTCTTATCTAGCTTGGTCCTAGTTTTCTGAATCTTTAGCTTTTGGGAAAATTGTTCAAAAAGTCTGTTTGTGTAATTACTATAGTAAATTTATTCATTCCTTTTTTCACAAACCGAAATCCTTGATTGACTCAAATTATGGTCAGGAACAGAACATTGTATGGATATAACTGAAAATTTATGTACGTTTCTAGAAAATATGCTAGAAACTGGAAATAATTTTGAATTGCACTGTCGGCACTCTCTCGGCTTTGTATGGACTTGTGGAACCCTTCTCATATTATGTACTAAATGATCACTGTCTATGATCTATTCAGTCCTTATGTAAGACAAAAGAGATTTTTCAAGATTATTCAATACGAACGTAGAAGAATAACATATAAACTAACTTTGAAGTGGATGGAAAAATAGAGTTTATCAGATCCTTTAAATGTGACTTCACGTAAACTGAAATTCACTAGAATAGATTGTAGTAACGAATTTGAAAGTGAGAGCTATTAAAATTGTATTTCTTCTACTGTTACTGCTTTCTTAGGAAATGTCCAGAAAAGATCATCTTCTTTGTGACCAGTTAAATAAGATCTGATGCGAAAAGGTAAGTAAATCCATTATAATATTGATGTAATGAAAACATTAATTTAGGAAACCTTTATGAATAAAGAAAATACGCAATTTAAAGTGACAAGAACAAGTGAAATTTATATGAAGTTTTTTTTATTAACGCTTTGGTAGTTAGATATGGTTTTGCAACGAATTAATATTTTTGAATTTTTTCATAAATATTATATATTGTAAATTCGGTTAAATGTTTTTGGTTTGATAGAGTCGGCGACGTCCGATTGAACGCAATAGATAACACATTCACATAACACATACACAGAAGAATATATACATATATGGAATACGACAGCGGCAACGCTAGACACCGGGTCTGACGGGCTGCATTCCATCCGAATCATATTTAAATCGTGGTGTTTTATTTGGCTGGTGGGACGAACCACCCAGGTGTACCATGACTGAGTTTGTTTTTCCTCTGTTTGTTAATGACGTCGTGATGAGTGTGTGTTGGCCGGCTCTTTGTTCCCCGAGAGAGAGATGATAAGTGAGGGGAGTGCGCATTCCTAGCTGGTTATCGGACTTCAGGGTGGCCGGTCGCTTTGCCACTCCGCCGTGGGCGGCCCGCTCTAATGGGCCCTCTACAAATCAATCAGCCCGACTATGAGGACGACGACGACGATCACAACTGTTCACTTGTTCTTCTTTTGGCGTATGGTAGTATTTGGTACACGGCAGTAGACAAGGGGTCTAGATGAAACGATGAAAGCGAAGCGCGAACCTTCGTAAACAAGTTCGGTTAACCTTTTACCTTATCCAGAAAGGTGATACACATATAACTTATCTATGAATGCGACAGCCGCATATTAAATGTCAAAGGTTACTAGAATAAACCATTATTCGTCAAATCTATTGTAATAATAATAATATAATAATACCTTTTATTCAAGTTAGTTACAAACACATAAATGTGAAAAGTCATAAACTATAACATCGATGATATGGCGACATAAATACTCTTGTAACAAATAATATTTTATGCCTTATGTACTTCTTGATTATGCTTTTATGCTGTTTCATTGGCAAGAACACAATAAGCATAATTTGTAAGAAGTATTTGTATTCAGTAATGTTTATATTAATTAATTTAGTTGCGTGTTTTACTTTGAAATGAATGTAAAAATCAGTTTAATATCTGATAAACATACGTAATTAATTTTTTAGTTTATGTTTTATGAGTATACTCGTATATACTGATATCTTAAGGCGCCTACTAATAGATATTCTTTCTATTCTTTGTTTCTAGAGCAACGTTTTTCTAATTTGATTATTCATATATTGTATTAAATTTTTAATAATTCTGGAAGAAGTGGTTATCTTAGCGTAATTTGTATCGATTATGAAAGTTTATGTTGGTAATATTTTAATTGAAAAGAATGTACAGAAATGTAATAGCTGTCCCAGAACGTGAATGACGTCGTTTTAATTTAATTTAATGTCTGTATTCATATTTAAAGTGAAATTGGAGCATATTGGAGTTATTTGAACAGATCGGATAAGCAAGGAATGAAAATGTTATAGGTAAGAGGTTTAAATGTATACCAAATACTTAGAATTATGGACCATTTTATAATATATGTATTAGTACATTGCTTTAATTCATAATAGTAACAATTTTGTTTTTTAGGAAATATTAAATCATATTGACAAAAAATATGCTATTTCTAATAAGGTCTAACATATTAAATTAATAAATGATGATATTTTATTTAGACAAAATCATTGAAATTGATGTCTAAATCATTTCTGTTTTAATGCTGCGAGAATAATCAAATCATACTCAAATCGGTTAGTAATAATTATCTCTTGCAATTTTTCAAAACCGAAGAGCAATCAGTATTAAGAAGACAAATAACTATTATAATTATTCACTCTTTTAGCATCTTTAGATTCAATACTTTGTAATTGTATCTAAAAATGCTAAAAAAGTGAATAATTAATAATAATGAGATGTTGTGTACTTATGGGTGTCAGAGCAAACGGGATGGAAAGTAATAATTAAGACAGAACTTTGATTCATTATCAATTACCAATTCTCTTTATTACCAACATAGTTTCAGATAATTCGTATTGGCAAGTTTGGGTGTTAAAAATGCAGATGGCGTTAATGATATTAATAGTAATAATTAGAGGCCGGATTATATGCAGTTTGCATATTTGCATAATATATGCATTTTGTATATTATTTGCATATTTTGTAGTAATTCAGCATTTATTTGCTTATTTTGTAGTAATTCAGCATTTTTGCATATTTAAGTATCCGAGTTTTATTTATTTACTAAATCAAATTTATTATAGGCATTACTAAAAATATGTCGTGGATATAACAAACAATCAAAAATTAAACAGCCCTCTTTAAATTAAAAATAGCATTTTATTAAGCTTCTTCTCGTTAGTTTTCCGATAAGTGTTACCAAGAATTAATTAATGCTCTTCCCATACATCCAGGCCAAGACAAAATTCCAGGAAAGCTAATACCCTAAAACTTCTAAATAAATACAAAAATACATTTTACCAGAAAATTAGGAGTATATGTGTTTCTTTGCTATTCGGAGAAATTAATTAATTAAGTTTTTAATTATTCCTTTATCTTTTACTAACATTTATTTTATAAGAAAACAACCGATGATGTGATATTTTTTTTGCAGATTACAAGTGAGAGAAAGTTCCAAGTCGACCAACATATGAAAACTCCATCTCATGCTGCAAAACTAACAAAGATGAGATTGGCGAAGAAGAGTCAGCAAACATTACCGCAATGTTTGCCATCAACGTCCAAAAACTCGGAACAAGAACAATTTAATGAAGATTTGTGTCAAATGTTTATGTCGGCAGATATTCCACTACATAAATTAAACAATTTAAATGTCAAGTTATTTTTGCAAAAGTACATCAGCAAATATAACATTCCCGACGAGAGCAAGTTAGGAAAAAATTATATTTGCTGTATCTATGCAGAAACATTGAATAGCTTTAAGAAGGTTGTTGCAAACAATTATCTTTATATATGCGTAGATGAAACTACTGATAGTGTGGACCGATACTTAGTTCATTTAATGATTGGTATCCTTAATGTATCGGTTCCAGAAAAATCTTATTTAATTTCATCCAAACAGTTGGAAAAGGCAAATAATTTGCCAATAACAAGGTTTAAACAGGAAGAACTGGCAACTTTCTTCTTACCAAAATCGATTCCAACAGAGAAAATTCTATTGATTTTGACGGATGCTGCACCGTACATGGTGAAGGCAGCTTTCAACTTGAAAATCTTTTACCCAAATTTAATTCACACAGCTTGCTTGGCGCACGGACTAAATCGTGTTGTAGAAGAAGTCAGAAACCATTTTCCCTTAGTAAATACTTTAATTAGTAGTATAAAGAAAGTATTTTTAAGGGCCCCATTACGAGTTCAGTTTCACAAACTTCTACCAGGTGTTTCGCTTCCTCCTCAACCAGTAATCACACGATGGGGAACGTGGTTGGAGGCTGGTATTTTTCATGCAAATCATTATGAAGGAATAAAGACAATTATGATGGATCTTGATAGGGATGCACAATATGTGATAGACGCCCAAAAGTGGTGATTCAGTAGAAAATATTGAGTTGACAATAGATGCTATTTCTAATTTGAAATATGCTCTTATAATAAGCGTCGACATAGAATGAACCTTTTCAATATATAAATACATGTTTTCAGACAAGCGTCACAATTTTTCTGTTGAAAACTTTGAGAAATATGTGATTGCAAATTGTTTTTATAGTTACTTACGATGTAAAATGTTCTAAATAAACTTGTAGTAAACATAAAAGAATATTTTTTCTACAGTATTCCAAATTCTAACATTCCTCGTATTTTTTTACCTGCATATTTCATAAGGAAGTGCATATTTAGGCTAAAACATCTGCATATTTATGCGCATATTTTCAGTTTTTTTTTGCATATAATCCGGCCATTAGTAATAATTGTCTTCTGGAACAGATCTTGAATATACATGGGGTTTTAACATTGGCGAAATGTTACGATTTAAACCCTATGGTACATTGCGGCCAGTCCTATTGTGATGTTGGGCCTTTGGGTAGCCCACGGGATAACAGGTAGGGCGACTTATGGTAAAGTAAGACACTCACGAAGTTTGGGTAACATCGTATAATTAATATTTAACACTTAAAACTGGATAACGTTTATATACATTATGATATACTTATCATTAATATTATTACTGTCTATCTAAAGAGAGTATAAAAGAGGACATGATTCTGGTTAAGAATCTGACTCTTGTTTAAGACTGAATATGTGAACGTGACTGTGAATCTGTGAATGTCTGTCTCTTGCATTACTCTCGTTATATATCCATTAGATCATCCTCGTACTACTTAGGGAATATTATACAACCCTGACATGCAGCTTGTGTTTGCAAACAACTCGCGTGAGCGAGGACGTATTTGTAACACGCGTTACACTTGCGTTACGGGAACGAGGCTGTGACCTGGTTGAGATTGTTTGCATACACACAAATTGCATTGCGTTATCACACTATTAACCGACCGCCGATTATTACTCTTGAATATTATCTACTAATACTCTTTTTTCACAACCATAAGTTTAGCTGTGGTAAAAAAACAATATTGATATTTTAGGCTGCGCCTTAGATTTAAATAGTTTCGTTAAGAACAGTTTGGTGATTTTCTCACTAAATTGCTGGGATTGTAGCATTACAAATTTATTTTATAAAGTAATGTTTATTAGTATGTAATATTTTCATACGTTACGTAGTGCTTAGCTTGAAATTTTTCTTTTTTATACAATAAGCTTTAAGTGATTATTCTAATATTAACTTTGAAGAGCAACCAATATTTTATGAAAATATATTTCTATTCATTTTCTAATTAATTTAAAATCAATTTTGGAAATTTTAAGTTATTCAAACAATAGTCATATGTCACCGTGGATTGTAGAAAAGTTTCCTAGTTGTAGAGTAATTACAATCTCAAAACAGTTCAAAAATTACTAAATCAACTAAAGATTAACATTAAAATCATCTGTCGATAACTGATTTAATATTAGTTTCTCTTCCTTTGTGAAACATTACATTGCTTAAAGTCTTTTATTTATTATATAACCCAAATTCTGTTACATTAACAGTAAATCAAAGTATAAACAACGATAAAGTATAAACTATACAGAATCTGTTAAGAAAACGTCCAATTATAGTATTGGTTGAAACAAACAAAAAAAGTCTTACTCACTATGGGTCTGCAACTTAACTGTTTCTGATATATAATCGATTTTCTGTTTAAAAAAAATAATTTGATTTTTGGGTTTTGAGAAAGTCGCCTTTGTAAGGAAATTTATTGTGACTTAAAATTAGTTGTGTCAGACATCTGTCCCCAGATTACTTATCATTTGCGTCAATTTTTTCTGTTTACAAATTATGCCTGAGTACACAAACGCAGAAATGGCCAACATACATTTAAAATTAATGGAAACTGTACTAGACTTAGATCAGCGTCTACTCTCGCAGTATAACTAGATATTTTTGAAACGGGTAGAAGACAACCCAATTAATTATTAGCAGTCGAAGACTTGCCGCAGAACTAAACGTCGGTAATATCCTGATTCGGAGAATTTTGCACGAACATCAGTACAAGCTCTTGCTGCTTTCAATTATTACGCACCTACGAATTTTTGTAAATCGATTTTACGAAATCTGGCAGAAAGTCCTACTTCTGCGGCTTAGATTTTATTACTAGGTTTACAAGAGACGTAAATTTAAGATGAAAATCCCCATGCCGTTGTTCAACTGCACCACCAAAACCGTTTCTCGCTAAATGTTTGGCTTGTTGTTTTTGGTGATTGTTTCATTGGTTCAGTATGGTCCAGGTCTCTATAATCGTTTAACGGGACTAGTATATGCGGATTTGTTAAGAAATACATAAAAATAATATTACGGGGATGAGGATAATTCAAAAGCTGTATTTCGTTGTGGTCATGTAGGTACGGATAACACAGATCGTTTTATCACCTTTGTTTACAGTGAGTACCGAGGAAATTATTCGTAAAGTCAGTGATATGGTGTTGAAAAATCGCTGATTGAATGGGCGTGAAATAGTTCAGCATCTTCCACGAATATTTGAATATGAAAAAGTTATCAGTAGGGTGGGTGCTGCGTTTACCATTACCAGGAACGAAAATTTCAGCGAAATGTTTGGATATGAATATATGTGCAATACAAGAGAATTTTTATGGCGTTATATAACTGTGGATGAACCATGGATTCAACACCTCATGCCAGATATGAAAGAACAGTTGAAACAGTGGACTTTCGTTACCGAAGGAGCACCAAAGAAGGCAAAAGTGGTCCGATGTGTCGAAAAAGTTATGTCTGAAAAAGTTATGGAGATTATATCGTGCAAATTTCAAAACTCGGAATTTGCACGAAATAATCTCTAAAAGGGAAAAATGATGACAGAACCGCATAATGCTAACTTATTGGGCTATTTCAAAATTCAAGAAAACACGACTACATACGACGAAGGAACAGATGTCGTTTCACCATAATAATGCACCAGTACATTCGTCTGTAATTGTAACTGCTGAATTGGTCCCATTACGTTTCGAATTGCTATCTTATTCCCGAAATTAGACTAATTTAGACCAAAGGATTTTTTTTTTACTAACTAGAAATATCTCAGCATGAAGAGATTGGCATGGAATGAGGAGGTCATCGCTGAAACAGAGACCTATTTAGCAGAATTTCACAGTTCCTACTTTTTGGAAGACAGAAAAAGTATAAAGTTGAAAGGCGATCATAACGTTCTTTTGTATCAACAATAGTTTTTAATTTAAACATGACGTAGAGTATAATATTTAAAGCTACTCGCAATCGCTCCTGTTTCAGAATTAACATTCCCTAAATAATGTTTCTTTTAATTTAATTAATTTTCGTTTTAATAAATTTATGGTCTAATATTTTGGCATAAAATTTATAATGTATCCGACTATATTCCTTTAACTTTAATTCTTATATTGGTTGCGTTATTTTTTCTGATTTTTTTAAGTTTTTGTTAATTTTAATGTTGACGAAAATCTTACAAATAGTTCCTATCTATCGTTAGGTACTATTCGAACTTTTATTGGTTTAAAGAGAAATTAATTAACTTGATTAAAATTTTATATACTGTTTACCATATTTTAAGAATATCATATAAAAGCTACATAATTTTATGAAAATGAATTAATTACTTTTTAAAATGAAAAAGTGTCAGAAAATAGTGTCTGAAGCTTTGTATGTGTTTCTTGCAACGGAATTTACGTATTAAAAGTAATTCATATGAAGTTTAGGAATAACTATTGGAAAATTTCCAGCTCCTTTTTAAAGTAATTATGTAATTTAATAGTAATTTAAATAGCTGAAAACGTTGAAGATTAATAATGAAGACATAAATGAAGATAGAATTGTGTGTAAATAAATGCATAATGATTCAGAACTTTCATAATTCAATTCAATCACATAATGACTATGAGCCATATAATATGCCGACACTGATTTAACGAAAGTGCATTCAATGCTATTGCAACGGTTCTAATTCGACCGGTCGAAATACATCCAGTGATACGTATTTATTCGTGGTGACAAGCATGACATTTTAATTTCACACCACTTCTGAATAGAATAAATGTGACTTTTATTGGTCAAACACTCTGACTTGATGTCTTTGTAAACGGAGTGAGTAGGGGCCGAGGCATCCTGAAAAATACATACATATATATATATATATATATATATATATATATATATATATATATATATATTTGTATGTGTGTGTGTACAGTCGGCAGCAGTCGGTGATCCTCTTTTATATATATCTCGGCCGTAAAAGTAAAAATAAAGGTTCTAAAATGATACTTTTGATGGTTATTGTGGAATGTTCGTTTTTTTGCATCTTCTATTCGTATTGAAATAAATAATTATTGAATTCTTGCATGTATATGAGGAAACTATTAGAATGTAATATAAGTGAACTCTTCGCTATTATTCTTTAATATGTTTGAAGTTGTTACAAGAAAAAGTAATTAATTCTAACATTGATTCTGCATAAAATTAATTAGTATTAAGTTTTCCTAATTCTTATTAATATATGCTGCTGACCGCTTTAAGTGTGTGCAACATATTGTTCATGATCTTGCTATATTGTGACTCACCTATAAATTTTTGTAATTTTCCATAAAAAAGATAAATGAAACCATTTATTTTTAGTTGTATATTTATTTTACCATTCAAGAGATGGTGGGTAATAATAGCGGAGAAGATGACAGTATAACTTGTATAAACATGTGATGTATTTAGCGTTGCATCGATTTGATAATGTTAACCACAATACTATTGTAGGGTTTTGATTCTTCCCTTATATGTATAAAGTGTTATAAATGTAACCCATTAATTTTCGAAACGCCCCTCCAAAAATATAAAAATACATAACGAGACACTAGTAGCTACTGTCACCCCAAAGTAAGCTTCCTTGTGCGTTTACTATATAGTGACTTAAACAGTCTTCTAATTTAAAAGGAACCAGGTCTGGAACTTATTTCCTGGAATACTGTTGAGCAGCTATCTCATATTTTGGATGATATTAGTTATATTAGAAAATCTTCGTCTCTTCACCACATTTTTTAATTTTTGGAATAGCGAGAAATTAAGAGAAGCAACGTATGATGAATAGATAGGATGATCTAGTTAGGTACTCGTTTTTAGACCTGATAGTCTCTCACAGTAAAAGTACTGTGTATACATGTGGATAATTCACTATGACAATGCACCAATGATAATGGTAAATTATTCACATGTTGGACCTCAATTCGGAATATTTTTCGAATAGAACCTCGTAATTTTCTTAGGACCTCAAAACAATGTCGCTCGTTGACCGTTTGTTGTTGTTCAATAAATTCTTGGGTAGTTATTCCTTTGTTGTTAAGGAAATATACTGGGACCGTCTTAAGCTATAGGCGTAACATGCGTGTGTTTTTTAGGATGGGGTGAAGTCAGAGATTTTCATTGGATGCTTTGGTGTTTTGTATTTAGGTCATATCAGTCGTATGGTAATTATACTTTTACTTAGGTATCTATAGGTAGTGTATTGCATCTCGTACTTGCTGTAAATAGTAACGTTTGTTATTGACGTCACCCATCATATTTTCTCGCCCATCATTGCATCTTTCATGGATTTTTCGCTTTTTCATAGCAATTTCACTCTATGCTATCAGCAACAATTGTAACTTTTCAATGTCATATTTGCAGATTTTCACAAAACGTTTAGTGAATATATTACTCTAAATTTCGATCGCCCATTTTTACGCTAAAGCGAACGGGTAGATTTTTATTACCTAACTAATAACTAGCTCCATCGTCTTGAAATTTGCGCAAGTGCATTGAAGCACGAATATTCAATGTGTTTTTGATGTAACGAGTGATATTATGTAGGGAATTAAATCTTCATGTCTCGTATGCATACACTGCTGCGCTTTGCTTATAAGCAGTTACAGTATATTTGAAATTCAAATAATAAATATTTAAAAAAAATAATGAATGTTATCGAATCGGTTTCATAATTTGTACGAATCTAGAATACCTTATCTGATACGTTCATAAGACGTTCCTCGTAAAGTTGTGATAAAACAAATCTTATAACAGCACCTGCATATATATATACAAGTGTCCCGTATCGTTATGTTCAAATTTGAGGAGTGTAAAGTAGACTTCATTTCAAGTAACAAAAACACAAAACTAGTATATCCATTTTTATTTGTTTCAAAGTTACAGATCTATGAATGTGATTGTCAGATCATGAAAAAAATGTAATCCTAAAGTCAATAAAAACTGATTTTATTTAAAAAAGTTAAATTAATAATATTTTAGAAATGTCCACCTCTTTGTTGAATGCAGGCTTGTGCCCGTAAGCCAATAGAAGTACTTATCCGAATTTCATACTTGTTTTGTCGGATTTGCTCGGCAGCCAGGTGAATACGATCCAACAACTCTTCTCGAAACTTGCGCGTAGACTAAATTTTTCATGTACCCCCATAAATAATAGTCAAGGGGATTAAGATCGGGTGATCTGGGTGGCCATGCAACAGGAACACCTCGACCAATCCATCTTGGATAATTGACGTTAACCCAATTTCGGATAGCAATTCCGAAATGTAGTGGTGCCCCATCCATGTGAAACCACATGTCTCGTCGAGCATTCAGTGGGACATCCTCTGAAAGACTTGGCAGTTCGTCAAAAGAAATTGCAGGTAATTGTTCGCATTTAACCTTCCAGGAAAAACGACAGGACCAATCAACAAGTCATCGATTAGGGCCGCCCAAACGTTAATAGAAAATTCATGTTGAAATTTAGATAGGCGTATAGCGTATAGTTTTAAAATTCGCCAAACTGTCGTTCGTAGCACTCCTAGTTGTCTAGCGATTTGACGTACACTGAGACTTGGATCCCTTATAACAATAGCTACTGCTTCTTCCTCTAAGTCTGCTGGCAAATTTACTCCTCGGTCGAAAAGATAATCACGCAGTCCGCATTCCCGAAATTGAATGTGTACTTCCAGAAACGTTCTGTAATGAGGAATGCGCCTATCGGGAGCCCGATGTCGGTGTTCAATAACTGCTTGACGTGCACTGCCGTTACAGTAGCCATACACAAATTGCATGTCCGCATACTCTTGAGAAGAAAATCGGTAAGGCATTTTGAATAAAGAAAACGTGTCCACTCACTAATAAGCTGTTGTATGAACTGAAATGTAATGCAATCCTTTATTGAAAAATCCAACGTTAACAGTCATCTGAACATTTGTTTATTGTATGATATTCATGGTTCAGCACTTACGAAATAAGTAAGAACCTTTTTTATCATAAATCAATTTCCAGTACTCCTTTTTGTAGATCTCCAAGAAATTACTGTATACACTACGACACGTGTTTATTTATTTTAGGATAACATTTTATTATGCGACGTTAACAATTACAGTCCTGTTATTGAATCGTATAACTTTTTTTAAATAAAATCAGTTTGTATTGACTTTAGGATTACATTTTTTTTCATGATCTGACAATCACATTCATAGATCTATAACTTTGAAACAAATAAATATAAATGTACAAGTTTTGCGTTTTTGTTACTTGAAATGAAGTCTACTTTACACTCCTAAAATTTGAACATAATCAAGATTAAATTCTGTGATGATAGTGTTATGAAACGCTCCAAATGCTTAAAATCGATTATGGCAATAATTTATCACAAGCACAAAATTTTTGAGTGTTATCGAACATTAGAGACGGAGGCCCATTAATTGAAACGAACAATTTCAAGAAATATATATATATATATATATATATATAATATAATAATATATATATATATATATATATATATATATATATATATATATATAAATGACAGTATATTAATGTCATACTTATACATTTGTAGTTGTCATGGATAAGATTAATCAATGATGCATCCAGTTTAATAATAATAAATCATGCCTTAGTATTCAAAAAATAGTTAAACAACAAAAAACGGGGAATGGCAAGGCATGAGTTATTATGTATGCGCTCGTGGAGCGGCTTAAGATGTTAAGCTGTCGGCATTCGCCTTAAACGAGAAGGAAAACCACGAAAACCTACTCGGACAGCCAGTCAGGGACCCAAACACAGAACTGTCAGTATGATAAGCAAATATACAGATATTTAAATAAAACATAAGATATATATTTATATAACAGCAACATATATAATAATGGTAAATTTCAGATCGTTACATAATTAGGTTGTAGTATATACTGCTTAAATTTTTTATATCACTTCTGTTGTTAATTGAATTTTTTTCCTGTTTTATACTAATCATTTCTTTAATTTCCCTTTTCATTGTGTGTTGTTTTTTATCAATTATCTGTGTGTTTTCAAAATTGAAATGGTGATCGCGTTGTAGTTTGTGTGTAAATAAAGCAGTTTTGTCTGTTTTAGAGTATTTGTGGGCTTGTATTCTTTGTATAAATATTGTTTAGTTTAGCCTATGTAGTAGCTATCGCAATCGCGACATGGTATTTTATAGATGACATGTGTTTCTCGTTCTTTTTCTATTTTGGGCTTTAGTTTTGAAAATTGATGTTTATTAGTATTACTAAGTTTATATGTTATAGCTATATCATATTTTTTTAAAGTATATTTAATCTTTTCTGATAATTGTGGAACATATGGAATCGTGACACATTTTTTTTCATTGTTTAAATTGTTATTAGTGGCTGCAATGTTGTATATTTGGTGAATTCTTTTTTCAATGGTCTAAATGGTCTATAAGTTGTGGTGGATAGTTATTATCATGGAAGACTCTTACTACGGTAAGTATTTGAGCACGTGTTATAATTTATTTCTTACTATTTATTTTATTTGTCAAATTTAAAGCATCCGCCTCTGACTGTAGGCGCAATTTTCCAGCTTTACTTATGAGTCCTGTTATGCTCATGTGTGTGCACAGTCTGCGTTACGCAACTCCACAAGAAAGAGTTTAACGGAGTAAAATCTGGAGGCCCTAAGAGGCCAATGAATTCTATCACACCTTATGAGACGGTTAGGAAATGTTTCATTTGAAAACGTTTTTACTATTCTCTAGTGTGTGCAGGGCAATTGTCTCGCTGAAACCATACATTAACAAAATTTATATTAAACATTGATAATTAAATATTTTTGCGCCGCTAAATTGCCTTCAATAGAAAATGATGCGATGATGCGGTCACCTAAAATATAGGCCCATATTTTTAATTCGTGGAGAGTTGTGCGTAAAGGCAAGAAAAGGCTAGCCAATTATAATTGGTGACATAGGTGTTATGTCGAATGTCAAAATTATGAGAATTCATCAAAATCTTTTATAGACGTATGTTCTACAAATATTTCGTACTGTGTGTGAACTAACTTGTTGAGATGCATGGTTCATTTCTTTCGACTACACTGGATACATAATGCATACATGGATACATAATACATAGGAATGACAAAAGTCGTTCCTACTATTTACAACAGGTTGTCGGATTTTTATATTTTTACAGCTTCTACAGTTTGTTATACATTCTGTAGATTCATGTGTACGTATGATTTTTTGTACTATTGTTGTTGTAGGAATGGGTCTACTTTCAAATGTAAAAACTAAATTACCGACAGCTTCATTTGCAATACTACAGCTAGCCTAGTACCATTTAATAATTTGTATTTCTTCGTTTATAAGTTATAATTAATAATTAGGATAACGTATAAAAATATAAGTAAACAATAAAACTGATTGTTAGCAGAGGGCTTTGACTTTTGAGCTACAGTGTATATTAATAATACGATTCATTTCACTTCAACTAACGCACACACAAATCATTCTGACTTATAACATCTTATTTTGTAACCACGTAATAATGATTAATGCGCGAGGCTCTAAAATATTTTTCAGGTATATAAAATATGATTTTGTTCTTTTGAGGTCCACGTTGATAGACATCTTCGGGAGTACTGTGTAATTTTTAAAGCCTCTGTTATTATTTTCTTATATACATATATTTTTTGTTTTGTTTTTCTCCAGATCTTCGAGTGCTTTTCAGATCCGACGATACTAAAACTCCTAAGTAACAGTCATTAATTACTTCGATTGCTATTATTTCGCAGATGAGTGGTTTCGTTTGGTTCAGTTCAACGGATCGTTGAGGAATGGTTTAATAATGACAATTGACATTTGCCGATAGAAAACAGTAATTTCCTAACATTAATTCCTTTAAATCGAATGTTTTATGGTATGTCAAAAATTTTAATCACTCTTAATCTCAGTAACAAT